>NW_019060592.1:283076-342974 GCF_000696155.1 Zootermopsis nevadensis | reverse complement strand
GGGTAAAATCTCAATTTCTGACGGAGGCGATTTTTAATAAATTGCTACGAACTTTCGATAAATTTCCGACAAATCGTTTATAATCCGGGGTCCCGCAAGTCAACAAATGGTAACTGTTAACTCCCAAGTCTCCACTTCATAATTTCAGAATTTTCTAAATACCGTTTTTTGAAACTCCGGAATTTTTTTTAAAGAAAGACAGCTATAAACTTGGCTGCCTTCTGGGTTGTTACACCGTGTAGTCTGGTAGCCTGGCGGACATTTACCGACGTCTTTGTGGTACTTGTTAACTTCATCTTCAGGGCGACGAGTTATAGACTTCACGGCGGAACATCCCAGAAGACAGGAACAAGAAAATCATTTTTTTTCCGTATACGTCAACCAATCAGACTTGAGCACTCAAATGTACATTACACTGGCCTTTGTCGGGGTGTACTGACAGATACAGGAATCTTGCCAAGAGTTTCCCCTCTGACGCTGTTAGTTGCATAAGAGTTTAGGAATTTGCCAGAATGGTGCTGCACTCTCTCAGCAGAAACCTTCACTAGGAAACATTTCAGAAGTTACATGTATAGAATTGGGAGTATTGTGGTAGGTTAGAGAGTAACCTTATCGATTGAGGTGGGTCAATTGTACTTGGACCCGGAAGGCAATGACGAGGCGTGACAGGCGGTGATTGGGTGCCTTAAGCCGTGCCAGGATATTAGGCAAGCCTTATCCTTGAAGACAGACGTACAGTCTGTAGAAAGAGTTGAGTAAGCTGCGAGAAGGGTGACATTGAACTTCAGGTTACAGCTCGCGGAAAATAGTCTGACAATGGCTGGTTTGAAGAAATGTAAGGAAAAATCAACGCAAAACGATTAGTCCTTTGAGAAAAAACACTGGTTAAGGGAAGGATTTCTAACCACAGCTCAAGCAAAAAAGTAGCGACTATCCACGCTGAACATTTGTTTAATCCAATTATAATATCTGGATCAAAGATACAGAAGAAATTGGAGTAACACTGTTCTTCCATCTATGCTTAGGTCTTCCAAGCACGCTCTTTCCTTCTCATTAATGGTAAAGATGTTGAAAATCGTGTCCTAAATGCACTGAAGGAATGTGATCAAAGCGCTGGTTAAATGACGAAAAACTCTTCTCTGCTTCCTGTAAATGACAAACTTCATCTAAGAGGAAGTTGGGAAAAGAGAGAGCTACATTTTGTATGAAGTCACTTCACGGTTCGGGAAACTAAGTGTGCGGGAACCGTTCAAATGCCACGCATATTACATTAAGGCCAGCAGCAGCCAGAACAAAGGGACCCTTATATATAACAGACTAATGCCTGAAGGTGATCAGAGAGTCACAGCGAAATGCCTTACAACTCCAATGTCATCTTTACCTATCTGTGGTTTTAAAATTACATTAATTTTTACCGCGTTCGCCCAGTGTCCAACTTTAAGGGAACTTCTTGGTAATCACAGACAAAACAAATGTCCAAAACCTAATCTTTTATTTCACAGTTCAATTAACAACGATTTCAAAGTCGCTGTAAAATGATTGGAATTTCTATTCCGAATTCTGGAGGTCTCTCGTTTTGAAACCTTAGCCCAGACGCCAGATATTTTGACACGTTCTGAAAAGCCATTAATAGTGTAGCTTGTCAAAAATTCCCTGTATGTTATGAAGCCCTATAGTTCATTACAGTTCCTCTTGAAACAGGGTAATTTTAATACGAATCTTGCAGAAATGGGGTGTTATGGTGTGAACAGGAGCCATCTGTCTAAGGAAAGGAACCAACCAATAATAAGCACTTGACACATTTTTTTTAAATCTAAAGGCATAATATGCCACTCTACCCTAATCTCACCAAATCCCTACTAAAACTTCCTCATATAAGAACCTCAAATCCTTCATTAAAATAAAGCAAATTTAAAGTCATAATGAGATCGTACCACAGAATTCATAGTCACCACTGTAGATTGCTAACAATATAAGATTACTGCGTAAGAACTGGTGAATACACAAGAAGGTTATCTACCATCAACCTCCTTCTGGTAAGATCCTTGTTACTCAACCTGATATGGTGTACAAATTGCAACCGTAATTCTTCTGAGTAGCGTGCTAATGTATGGAGGCGGCGTTATTTACGCTGATAAAACAAAGTTATCACGAAGTCACATGAAACTTGCTGAGGTTGTAAATTAAATGTAATGATAGAACTGACTCAACACGACACCCTCTTCTTAATAATCAAGCGGTCAGCTTTACATGGTAGTGCAGCAGTGACATATGGATCTACAATCACAGGTCGTTCGATTGTCTGAATTATACGCACGCGAAATATTTTGTATCAAACTAAAAAGCTTAAAACGTGACCCTATCCGGTACATGCAGACTAATATTTACAAATGCCACCAGTAGGATAACAACGCTTACTGCCTCCATCATCAGGGAGATGGAGAAACTCTGAAACGAGGGACCATTTCCACGAGGCTACACGGAGCAAACAGTTTTATAATTTAACACGGAAGCTTTTTTCTTGATTAAAAAAAACATTTCACAGCACTTGTTCCACCATTTATGATGACAAATCACGTGTCATAAATGTACTTGCGTTCGTCTAATATGCACCAACTGTCACGGAAATTTTCACCTCCCTCTGCTTGTTTCTTTCTATTCCTTTATTTGGTTATTTGTGTGTTTTCCTTCGCTACTATAAACCAATTATTCACACGGACGACATTCATTCATTCCCATTTGAGACTGAAATGTTCCTTCTGAGATCCATTACAGGAAGAACAGTATGAAAAACCAGCAGATAACAAAGAGTAGGATTTGAAATTCTGACGGCGGCGGCGAGTATGAAGATGACTGTCTTCTTGCTGCCTAATATCATCAGGCCCTGATGATGGAGGCAGTAAAGACCTTTTAAACACCGGTAAAAGTCTACCAAACTACACGGAGCTACAACGCAGAAGACAGCCATCTTCAAGCAAGCAATTTTACATTCTCATAATTGTACGATAACAGACGAATCACACTCTAGAGATAAGGAAACTAATTAAGAATACGAGAAAGTATTAGGAAATAAATCCATCGCACAATGACTTAAAACTCAGTCTGCAAATAATCGGGGTTCCTGGAACTGCAAACAATAAACGCATGTGAACAAAAACAGGAAGTCTCTACACATTCCATATTCGTATTTTTTCATTCAAAACAAAGAGTAAACGTAGTGCAGAAAACAAAGTGTACAGCGTCTCACCTGTCCCTGATCTTCCCCAGGCATTACGTAAGCGAACACGTGTAAGAGAGAATTCAATGTGACGTCGTGGGTTCCGGACAGCCGACAAGTCCCCAGTTACATGGACGACTATCAGTTTCTCAAGACGGAATGCTGTATGGAGTTGCATTAAGCATTTCTAGTATGGTAAATGAAAGGGGAGACGGGGTTAAAGCCGGGGCAGAATAACCTCCCGAGCTACGTTAATGTCATGACAAATACGTGTAGACCTAATATATAAATAATGGACTTTCGAAATACCTCTGGAAAGAAACTGGGGCAAAATATGTTGAGGTCACTACTCATGAACAGAACTGTATTTTTCAATAAGACAATTTTAACGTTCGAACAACCAGCTAGGTTTGGAAGACGTCGGAAAATAGGTACCAAGCACAGCGTGGCACAGCTCCGGATCGCCCGGGAAACAGAACTTCAATGGCACTATTAAATCTGATTCTACAAAGACGAAATGCTTTCTTGCTGCTATAATTGAATATTCCCTTTATGAAATTATAATGCAAGTGCATATATTTTCTGCACACACAGACAAGCCTGTTGTTTGGCTGCATTCTCATAAAAGGAGTCGAAATATCAAACGCTAACTCATTTCGTGGAGAGATCCAATTTAATGTGCGGCAAACATACCGTGTCTCTAAAACAAAATGTTTAATGAAATATTAAAATCTATCCGAAACATTTGTAATTGTTTAGTTGCATTATACTGTCATTTGATTATATTTCCCACCTTGAAACCAAATGAAATACGACCATTTTAGATGATGTAAATGCTAAGAAAATTTCCCCAATGCCCTCTGCTGGGTATCGATCGGGGCCCAGCCACTCTCGTTGCATCTTGAACGAACAACACACGGTAAGGCAAGTGGATACCGGATAACGACACACATGCGGGTCTAACCTGAACATCGGCCTGACAGTGCACTGACACCCAACACCGACTATGTAATGCACACAAGGAATGACTCTCTGGGTTCTATTTCCGGGGTCCTATCGCATGTGTCAACGTTGCAAATGTTTGTCGATGCCATGTCGTGTCAACGGAGCGACAGACACACGTGGAAAAAAAAAACATTATAGACGTGTGAAGTGGCCCGTAACATATATCCGCAAGGGGATTGGTCAGGGCTGCATACACGATGGACGCTTTATTCCAACTCAGTGGTACAGAACAGCTGAAGACCGTTAACTAATCAATAATTTGCAAAAATAAAAGCAGTGAAGAAGAGGAAGGAGGGAAGAAAGAAACAAAGACAAAAGGAAAAATATCCAACGATAGACAGACAGGGAAAAGAAAAGAGATAAACGGAGTTAAGAAATAAAAGACAAGAAAACGCGACATGGAAGATAGAAAGAAACAAAAGGGAGGGAGGGACTGGGAAAGAACAATCAAAGAAAGAGAAAGGGATAAATTGAAAAAAAAAGCAAAGACTCGGGAAGGCTGGAATAATAACACCAAGAAATTTTACAATTTTTTTTCCTATAGATCAATCACAATTATTTTCCTCGAGGGACATTGCATGACCTCTACAGTCGAAACAGCATCAGAATATTCTAAGAATCAACAGGAGATGCTTACCTTAACCACGCCGTGTAGCTGCGTCACACACATGTTTCTACACCACGTGAAAAATTATCGACAATCACAATCCGAAAATTACTGAGCTGTTTTATAAAGACAATGCTTCACGAAGAGAATAAATGGTCCTTATCTTTATTCTGTAATGTTTCATGCAAGTTGCTGTTTCATGAAATTATCACGTCCGGTGGCTGCAGATGGTTGTTACTGAAGCGATTTCCTAGGATTATGACTGAAATCGTAAGCGCACACTTATTACGTTGGTAATATAAAAACAAAACAAAACAAAACAAAGTCTTCATATGGTTACACGAACATGCACGCAATTGCGAAACCTTGTGGTCACATTTATAATACGCTCAATTCAGTATATCGCGAGAAATTTGTTGCCGAAGAAAATTCGGTAATTCGATGCTGAAATATTTTTTGATACAAGTCAATGTTGCAAAATTAACGATGCAAATACCACCGGCATTGCAACATGCAGGCCTATACACATTTCGTCCAAGACACAACAGAGATGTTCTACAGTCACTGTCTTTTGCTGAGTGAAATTTTGCAAATTACATTTTCGAGCGACATATTCATTACAGTAAGAGATAAAGTCGACCACTTACCAGAAACAACACTGTTAAATGGCCTAATAATACAAAATTAACCACCAGATACTAGAATTTACTTCAATTACACTTCACCGTCTTCATTCATTTACACATTTCGGAATTCATTGGAATGGTAAATGAATATTCGTTTTAACGCATTAAAAGGTGAACAGTTTTTAAATAAACAGCAAGATATAAGATATAACACGACCGTGACAATGAACTGAAAATCATGTTCATAACAATGGTTGTAACGACACATATCCATACAACATTACTGCTGAAAGTGTTATGTGTTATATAAACTTAAAATAACTTGCAATGTTCCACAAAACAAACACGCGACAGCCACTGAAGTCGATGTTTCACTGAAACACGAGACGAAGTCGATTGTCGAAATGTGGCAGGCAGGGGACCATGCAAGTAGCCTCAACGTGGTGGTAACAATGAAAGTGTTGTATCCTGTTCAGATAACGAAATACAATTTCAGAGATGTTATGCGGGGAGGCAAGGGCAGTGAGAAACAAACTGCGCAGGCGCCAATATATTCTGAAACATTGCGGTCTCTAAAACGTTTAGCATCAGTTCTCCAAATCGTAAAAACTGGCATTTACATGTTTGAATTCAAATTGTGATTTCGTGTTGGAAACCTGCAAAGAGACTGCATGCCTTCTTCATTACGTATGCACCGGTAATGGACTATATTCCAAGCACATACAAATGTCAGGGCCGTGAAAATTATACAAGAATTTAACTAACTACGTTGTAGTTTTCTTTAATGAGCAGATAAATATATTGTAATATTTGGTAATTACGGGCAATAAAACCAGCAAAAATTGTTAATATAACAAGAACAAACCCTGTCAGAAACTGGACACGCATCAGCCCACATGCCTTTATGCATTACTTATCCTTCTCAAATATCAGTAACTTTTTATTACTTCAGTAAGCACAGGCTAAGTGCGATTTGTAACAAAATAAACGATCTCTGAAAACAGCTCTCATTTTGCCTTGAAAATGAAGAAACAGCTCTTTTATGAACAATGATAATACTACGTGTTAGAACGCCTCCAGAGACCAATAAAAGCTTTAATATTGACAGAATAGTTAAATCCTTTCTGTGGGTAATTTCGAATAACTTGAAAATAATAGGCTACCCGTAATGCATTCTGAAGCCTCACCATTGAGCAGCCACTTCACATTAAAGTAATGGAGTTCCAGCAGCGAAGTAGAAATAAACGCCAACAAATAACGACTGTTTCTTGCGTTTACATAACGACGTTTCATTGTAAGAAACTCTTGTCACTATGTGCAAAGGGAGGCGGAGCGTGAAGATAATCCCTCGTCTCCAACTAGTACCGCGATCGAGATAGTAAGATAACCTCCATGCCTCCTTGCGTCTTAACGTCGCGCTGCCAACCCACAAAGAAAAAATTTCACTAACAGCGTACACTACACAGGCATATGTAGCAGGATAATCGGAACGATAACATGGGAAAGATATTTTTAAGACAGGGTCTCTACATTCTCCAGACTGCCAGCCATACTGACGTTTTTCGTGATTTCCTCGGTTGGTTCCGAATGGTAAGTACCACTTCCTTTTTCCATACCTCCCCGCTTCACCTGAACAATCCACTGATCACTCGAAGTGAAACTCCTTTTTGAATTGATACTTCGTCATTACACAGGGCAGAAAACCGGCAATTAACTTCAATCGTCTATAATATAACGATACAAGAATAATTAAAGTTAACCCCGTTCGCCTGCGGCAACTTCTCTGCCACGTCTGTAAGGCAAGTAGTCTAAACAATGTAATCAGGCGTTTCGCTCAGCAATTGCAAGGCCAGGTCAGCGGATCAATGCCGACGGGTTCACTTGCCCCCCCCCCCCCCCCGAAAAGAAATAATTCCCAAAGAACTACACGGTAACGGATAATTACTAAAATTATATTAAACTGGTAAAATAAATTTCCCTGCTTTTAAAGAACCAGAAGGTTCATGTTCATGATCTTTGGACCATACCTTAAACATCTGATGCTGAAGTTCGTCAGATAATTTCGTAAAAAATCAATCCGTACCTCAAAGAGAACACAACGTACCTCCATGACAACTATCAACTGGCCGATGCTGTTTAAGAAAATAATTGCACAAAAATTCGGAGTTACTGAGGGTAAAGAACGTGGTGCATCTCGTCGCAACTCATTTTTAAAGGCCTAAAGTTTCCCTACCAATATTTTGTAAACATTTCTCAGCTTCTCAAAGCCTGCTACATGCCACGCCAAACTAACTCCTAAGTTAATCGTCCCACTGATACTAGAAGAAGGGAATTATTTAACTCCTACCGCTGTCCAGTAAATGCGCCATAAAGAATATTTATCCCATGGAATAATAAAAGAAATGGAGGGGATTTTTATTGTTCCACATTACCACACAGGGTCATGTGAAGGGCGACAGAGCCATAGTCAAGTCAATTTAGATCGTCAATCAAAATATGTCACGTCCCTTTATCCTCTGACGCCTATTTAAGAACTATGTTGCGGTGGGGGTGGATATCACATTCCCACCGTTAATGAACAGCTACATCCGTCCTGACTCCATTAATTTGCCCAAATATGCTAACAACTGTTATAAAAACATCGATCTCTAAGCCCTCTGTGATAATAAGTGCAGTTACAGTAAATGTATAACGAAACATTGTCTAAGAGAAGTCTGTTTGTCTTCAAGATATCAAATTAGCGACGACTAAGTATGTCAGCCGAAAAACTACGGTCAACAAGGCAACTACAAACGGCGCACATTACAATTACCATATAATAACATACTCATGGCGGAAATTACTTCTGGCCATAGTTCTGAAAGGCAGTAATTAAAATAAGGGATTAGCTCTATCTAGTGGGCCCAACTGTGTAGTAACCTGAAGACGGAGATAGAGTCCCATCTCCGAAACGTCGTTTTACGTTTTATATTTACTAGACGATGGATAATATCCAAGTAAATTTTTATTCAATTAAAATATTAAAGCGTAACATTGTACCTGTGGTTTTATTATTATATGTGGAGTTTGTAAAACAGCAATAAAACAAACAATAGGAATTTAATTTCCTCTTCACTGAACAGGAAAAATTAAATATCTAGTTTCGCAGGCACGCATTTCTGTCAACCGCAGAATTCATTCGCCCGTAAAGGATACATCAATGGATTTATTATACCCTACTAAAACTAATTTCTATGTCCGATAATAAAATATATTCCACAAATTAAATTACTAATATTTAAGCGACCATTTGATAAGTAAAATTTGTTAACATTTAAAACATTATTTTCCATATGCAGTCGATACTGTTTATTATCACGCACAAAAAATACAGCAGGCTTCATCGGGACCTGTGAACGTAACTTCCTAATTCTGTAAGGGGCTAAAAACAACTAGACTCGAACTTACAACCCTCACGGTTAACAACCAGAGGACTGTAAGCTGCTAGTGGGTCGCCTGTTTTCACAGCGTGGACCATGGGTTAATTCCAGAAAATAAACTTATTAATATTAAAAAATGCCCAAGTATTGAGACGTTGATTATATAAACGCAGACACAATTGGCACATTTTGTTCTATCCATATAACTAAAACTATAGCTACGTCTTAAGAAACCTCAGTAACATTTTCTTTTGTATTAATATTAATATTTTTTATAGTTGAAACATGACATATCCCGTCAACTAGCATAGGCTAGTCAGCGAAACATACGACGTATAATATCTTGATCATCATTATTTTTCGTGATCTTAAAATAAAATAAAAATGTAAAATGCTGCAACAAATAACAATAATAATAATAATAATAATAATATTAAAAGCGAAAGGCCAGATGTAATTTCTGTCCATTGTTCCACCTCAACAGGCTGCAAAGATATAGTCCAGTTGGTCACGGAGGACAATCGAGGATAATCAATCAATATCAGCACCCTTAAAGCGACCCGATTACTACAAACAACAGCCACAGTGCCTACTTGTCTTTTGATTTAAGAGGAAATACGAGCTAAGTTTCGCTTGTTTCCTGCCAGAAACCTTTTCCAGGTCAAAGTTAGCAACTAATGGCCCCCCCCCCCGGGGGGGGGGGGGTTAAGACAACACTGTCCTTTCACCTTTAATATTTTATAATGATGACGTCAAAGCATAACAAAGATGAAAGTTATATAAACATGTTACTGCTAATAGCGTAAAGCCGAACTGCGTTTTCTTTGCACTTGGAGGTCATCATGCCAGTAGGGCGTATTAACAAATTTGCATAATAGGTGATATTTGGTGCTTGCTGCCTCCATAATCCGTGACGGAAGCAGTCCTGATGCTCACATGACTGAGGTAGCAAGCAACTCTAAAAATATCGGCAAAATTCTAACAGACTACATGGGGCAATATCCCGGAAGGCAGCCATTTTCATATTCTCCATCGCCAAAGCCTGAAACGTCACATTATAGTTTTCTCCCACCCCCTCTCCCGCGTAGTAAGATCATGAAGAAAGTCATTATGAAAGCAAAACATATTACACCCAATAAAACACCTATGAAGTCCAACACTTTTCTACCCCCGTTATAATGACTACGAAATGCAATTTCTGTATTAAATCGCATATGGAAAATGGCAATATAAAGAAAGGTTGACGACTGAGAAGGAAAATGGGGAACATGTTACGAGTTTTAGGTGCACGAGAACCGAGGGGAATAGCAGGTCTTCTGGGCAGAACGCCAGAACGGAAGATTAATTCATCTCGTAGCTGGAGGACTGTGCCAATACAAGAGGGAAAGGAAGTCTGCATACCTACCGAGTAGCTTACCTCGCGTCGCAGTGTACTTCAAAATAACTGTAGTCGCACTCGTAGGGTTCACGAGTAGTACAATGTTCGCAATACGCGTTATAGTACGTAACTGGTCTAGACGCGATGGAATCATACGTCCATGCCCTGTCACCACCAGAATACATTGGACGTGGCAGCGGGAAAGGATTTACTATACTATCAGTCCCTCGATTTTCTTTGTCAGTATCACCTCACCGCTGCTCTAAATTCAGCTGCCGGATGGACAAAGGACCCGTCACGGGCCGCAGTTCCACCGAGACATAGCCTCATCGCATCGTAACAATAACCTGACCGACGTCTTCATCTTGTGTTACTCTACGTACCAAGTACAAGTACGTTCCATTCAAGAACCAATCAATACCGAACCTATCTTATCGCTGGTCTCAGAAATGACAACATTTTTTTACCCCCGCTCTCCAGAAATGGAACGCGGAAAATCAGAAACAGTTCGACGGATCTGTCCACGCCTTTCGCAGTGAAATTCAACGTCTTTTCCCTGAATACTCGACTCATTTCTACTCGAGTAGCGTAGTCGGGATGTCGAACGCACAGATTCGCCCCGATTACATTCTTCACGCTAGAACTGAGCCGACTGTTCCCATAAAAGACAACATTCACGATTTTGCACAACTGGTGTGAGTAGCGGCCTAGCAACATTAGCCATGACTCGAAAGTCAAGGGGGTGAATGGGAGAGAGTTACGCGGGGGTGGACTGGCTTTTTTTTTTTTTTACTGTAGTTCATGTATATATTGTTGGGGAGACACGAACTACATTCTACATTCAAACTTGTTGCTGGCTGAGTTCATGCGGTTCCTACCGACTTGAGACCATGTTACACTGAAGAGGATGCTCATAACAGAAAATAAACAAATCTAAGAACCGTATTTTGACATGCCAAAGGCTGTCGTGTGTTTGCACATTATCTTTGTAGAAGGCGCCATGTGTCACCACCCAACAAATATAAATCGGGGTGTCTGCCCCCCACCCCCATGTCAAACAAAAAAGACAGCTGACCAAGCGAAAAATACTGATCGAAGTGGGAGCAGGGCGACGTTACAACTGTAGATGAATTCGAGCAAAACAGTTATTTCAAAACTCTACATTGATTTCGTTTCGTTACACTGACGAAAAAATAAATGACATTGAACAAAAATACAAAACGAAGATCTGTTTCGCGGTGTTTGATCCCATCATCCCAAGCTTAGCACAAAAACCTTTCTTTTAAATATACGTTTTTTCCTTCTCCTTTCACAGGTTTCAATCCGCAGGAATTCTATTTCCACTCTTCCCAGAACATGTAGCAACTATATCTTTCATGTATTTATCCTACTCTCATCTCTGTCTGCTACACTACAGCAATCCTCTGTCCAATACGAGCAACATTCACGATCCAAGCTCCGCTTATGTATTATTTAAAAGAACACACACACCTTGTTCACCCTTCGATAGACCGATATAACATCTGTCTTACTGGTGATTGATAAGGTTACATTCGACCCTTCTCGTAGTAGGCAATCCAGACGCCGAAGGAAAATAAAACCACATTTACTATAAGAGACCAGCGAAGTACCTTATCAGAGTATTAAAATATTTAAAAATAACCGTCAATCACAATAAAATTAAAAGATTAAAATATCATATCATCATACTTCGACATCAATACGAAATACGAAATTAACATATTAGTGACCTGGGATACTACAACAAATGGTACTACAACGAATGGTGAATCAATATAAAGGACAAAACATCATAAGAAAAATCATTAAAAATCCTTAAAAGTAATTCAGTGAAAAGTTTATATACAAAACACCAGATGATGGCTATATATAGCCGAAACATGTTGTGTAAGTTCCATATGTAAATCGAGTACTCGATAGGGAACGTAATATGATATTTTAATCTTTTAATTTTATTGTGATTGACGGTTATTTTTAAATATTTTAATACTATTAATTCACAATATGACGCATCTACAATACCTTATCAGAGACTAAGCCCCTAACTTAGAACTGAGAATATGATAATATGCTGTCACATACCTCGTGGGCGGTAATAGATAAGTGCAGAATGATGATTAAGAGGGAAAATATTAATAACTATGAGAATAACTTTCTCTAGTTCCCCTTCATTCACCACAAGTCGAAAGTCAGCCAGAATTAAACCTGGATTTCCGAATGAAAAAGCCTGTGTCTAACCGCCTGAGCTACGGCAGGGCTTCGAAAAGAACAGATGACAATTAGAAAATAACCGACCACATCATCTTCTGTCGCTCTACTCAACACAGATGAAATCCAGTTTTGCAATGTCTAATATTATGAAAATATAAATAAATGCTTAATTAAACTGAATACAATCACACATACACTATATGAATTATCTACAAGTCATTATTTATATTAATTTGAAGACGCTATTATTATGTGATTCTTATTTTTATTTTCGACAGTGGTTTTGCAAGTGAAGGCAGGTATTAGAGTAGAAATCAGAGCTTCCAGTTACCAGTCGTTGTTAAAAATCCATCCTTGAACTTGGTTCTTTTGAAATGACCACCGTAAACACTGAAATATCATCCACCCTAATAGTTTATTTATAATTGGAGGTTACCTCCTCTGAACTGACATTCCAAATGCATTTTAACAAAACATAAGAACTGAAGAGATACTCACCCAGTTCGTCAATCAGGCTGAGCAGCGGTCTCCTTGACAACCGGAAATGAAATCCTGCGATGTCCTTTCTTTAATAATAACATCTCGCACTAGAAAATAAGACGCGGTTGTTCACATGGCTGATCTTGCCATTCAAGTACACAATAAAGTAGACCTTACGTTCACACACAAATGGCTTACAAAAGTTTATGGCTCATGGAACTGTGGATTTGTTTGCGCCCATAATTCACTGCGCGACTTGAAATTGGGTTATAAAAAGCACCATATACAAAACTGGTTGAAATTGGTTAATTCGAATCTTCATTCGCACTGCACGGAGAAACTGCAATTTTGAATGTTGAAATATAAATAAACAATTCACTTTTCGTGCATAAAACACAGTAAAAATTCACAGCGACTTTGTAAGTTAAACAGGGATTTATAATTCTTTGCGAGAGTTTCACAGTGGCTACAGACAAGGTTTTAGGGACAGAGCGAATACCTGAACAATGTACAAAGTTCCGAAGAAGATGTTAAGTTTAAAAATATTGATGTAAAATATGTACCAATAGAAAAACTCCCAAGAAAATTTACAGTTTTATGAAACTGGTAACATTTCTGACGTAGTTTATCGATTGGTTCCTACACAGTTACTTTCAGTTATATAAAAATCAATTCTATTTTACTTTTTGCTTACAGTAAAACCTTAAATTCTGTACTAGTAAAAAAACTGAACTTAATATCCATGAAGGAAACACGAATACTGGACTGTATTGACTTTGTAAAAACACCCTCATTAACAAACCAGTGACGGTGACAGCAACTCAAGTTTGTCAGAGCCAAAAAAATTATGTTACGAAGTCACACCAACCATCTTGCAAACACTAAGCTCGTTAAAAACACTGAACACATGTTCTGAACACAAACAAGGTACGTCAGCTGTCATGGCGCTGGTAATAAATCCACCAACAGCACTTATAAAAAAGTCAACAAATTCTTTTGAAATAAAACATAAAGAGATTCGTTGTGTAATCAAGGTGAAGATAATATCGTCATTGTGCCTAAGCATATGCCTTGGAGGCGTATAGGGGCAGCGGAAAAGATCTCCACACATTCCTAACCTCGAAATGATTTTCTGTGGGATTAAGAAAAGTGTAAATTTTGTCTCATATTCTTCCCAAAATAATGTAATGATCAGACAGTGGCAGTTCGTGTTGTATAGTTGTGAAAAGTGTTCTTACAGTCCGAAGGAAAGTCATAACTTACCAAGTATTTGAACACGAAATGATCGCGAAAATATTTTTGAGAAGAAAATCTCAGAAGATAAAGTGAAAATACAGGAAAAACCTTTGTATTATAATTTATACAACTGACTCAACAGCAACTTAAGGCATTCCAATCAAATCGATTAATATCTATAGCCGTAACGGCCTACCGTGGCCGATCACAAATCACTGGCTGGTACGCGACGGGGGCAGAGGATTTTTCCTCTTGCCTCTACGTCAAGACTTGCTCTGGGGTTCTATCCAATGGGGAAAAGCGCGGCCGAGTCGTGACGCTAACCATTCGCCCTCATCTAGAGTCAAGGTTAGGAATGAGTAGGAGCTATACCTCCAGTCCCCCCACCCCCAAGCGCCTACATGACGTATAGTGGGACACCTGATGACGGAGGCAGTATGACCTCAGAAACGTTGGTTAACATCGACCAGACTACACAGCGCAACAACCCAGAAGACGGAAATCTTCATACTCATCGCCCTGATGACGGAGGCAGTATGACCTCCGAAACGTTGGTTAACATCGACCAGACTACACAGCGCAACAACCCAGAAGACAGAAATCTTCATACTCATCGCCCTGATGATGGAGGCAGTATGACCTCCGAAACGTTGGTTAACATCGACCAGACTACACAGCGCAACAACCCATAAGACAGAAATCTTCATACTCATCGCCCTGATGATGGAGGCAGTATGACCTCCGAAACGTTGGTTAACATCGACCAGACTACACAGCGCAACAACCCAGAGGACGGAAATCTTCACCTTTACTTTTATTTTCTGCGTCTGTTTTGTCCACGCCCCCTTGTTCCATGCAGAGGCAAAGTGGTAAATTCTTTCAGGTCAGGGTTTACAACTTCCTACGATCACTGTCATTACGGGGGTTCCAAATGTTCGGGATTCCCAATACGGAATTTCCTGAACTGTAAACGATCCAGCACCAGACATTCAAAAAGCTGCATACCTCAGCGAAACCTAGGTATACAGTAGACACAAGTAGATATAGCAAAAGCCATAGGACAACAGACAACGTAGACAAACATCCGTCGAGTGGGACCCGAGTAAGTTATCCCACGACTATAGCAATCACAAGCCACGAACTATTAAGTGTCTAGACGCTCTCTGCTGAACGTCCTAGTTAGAAAATGAATGTTTGAACGGAAGGACGAAGCAATTAGTTGGGACCTCATTCAAGCAAGTGGACCTGGATTCCCTTGACTACCCTTCCTTCCTTCCTTCCCTGAATATAAGGCAAGTTCCTACTTACCCCTGAGCACTGTACAGAATGCTTCATTTAAAAAGCAACTAAAGCCCTTCGCTGACCAGGAAACAAAATATCGATCTATGGCACAATTTATAAAACCAATTTTCAGAAAAGTCAGGTGTGCATGCTTCTGGAATAAACGGAAATAAATTTTTAGAGTTGCTCTACAGGTTGCCACAGATGCTGTGTTTCTATCCGCCATAGGTTTAGCTTCAATTGGTTTGTTAATGGGGAAGATTTCAAGGGGACACTTTGTATTTTCAACTGAAAATTAGCAAGCATTTCCAGAACTTCTTCTCCTCCTAATTTCCTAGTGAGCATCATTTTGATTTGTTGTTGTTCCCAAATATTTTAACTTTGTCACACTTTCAAAGGATTAGCCAACCTAACCTTATTTTGCCTGCCTGTCTGCTGATGGGATACTAACATGTACTTAGTTTTTTCTGAATTTATTTCTAGGCCCACCTTTCTACTAGCTTCTAGAAAAACTTGTGTTCCTCTTTATTGTATTTATTTAGATATTCATTAAACTCAACAAATTTAAATACATTTTTCACTTCCCTCTCCTCTGATACTCACCTTTGACCAATAGTGTGTTATAATTCTAATTATGTGAATTCTCTAATCTAGTACCTCTATATTTTTGTATATTTTCTTTTCATGTTAGTCTAAATGACTCGAGTTATTTAATTATTTAAACTTTTAGTACAAAGTAGCAAGTTGCCTCTATCATGCCTATAATCATGCAATTTTAGATAATCAATTTGTTGTTACCAATCTGTATTTATTATTGTGTTCTTGTGACCCTCTCTTGTGTGGTATCTGAAATTGACCTTCTAGCTGTTGATACAACACACTAACAATAAAGATCTGAAATGAACTTAACTGAATCATCATACAACACACTAACAATAAAGAACTGAAATGAACTTAATTGAATCATCATCTTCATCATCATCAACAACTTTTTTGTTGTTATTATGCAATTAATCTCAGAAAATGGCGAACAGAAACCGACTCGGAAAGTAACACAATAAATTTAAATAAAATGAACTTTTAATTTTTTAAAGATATGACCGGGGTTTGAGCCTCATGTCCAATTTGTATTGGGTTTCCTTCCTCGGGGATAAAACGGCCGGAGTGTGATGCTAAGTACTCACACGTTTCATTGGTACAGCTGCAGACACGTGTCTTGTGCGTATGAAGAAAATGTACGCAAGAACTGAATAAAAGATGTGCAGTAAATTAACATGCACGCAATATTTAGAAACGGAGAGCACATACTGAATGCTATTTTTCATGGTCAATACTGTACAAACGAGTTTGAAAGCCCTGGATCAGGTTATCCCAGGTATCTCTGAACTGTGGGAAGATAAACACTGGAAAGTATCCCTGGTAAAGACGAAACGGCAAATAATGATTCTTTTAACAAATAAGCAATCAGACTAAAATACACTGGGTGAAAAGCACTGACCTTAGTACACCAAACACACGGCAATGCTTTGAAATCCACACACAACTTTCGCATAAGAACGTCTCACACCACAAACACAGTTTATACTGTAATTATGTATGAAGCAATTTGCTACATCAAACCTTGATATGGATCATGAACTAGGAGAACAACGTTCCATAATACACAATTTACTTCTGAAATGCTAATAAATCGAAAAGCCGAAGTGTAATAAAACAGCATTGTTTCTTCTTCTAACTCAACGCGCCATTTCCTTCCCCCTCCATATTGCATTCGAATATCAAAAACAAAAGTTAGAATTCTACGATCGACAAGTCGATAATGGTATCGACTTCATGATAATACTACTACTACTATTGACATCTATTGAAGATGAAGCGATGACTGACTGCAGACTTTTGCTATTGTCCTGCCATCGTGTGGCCAATATGCAATATTCACACTGCAACTGTCAGAGAGAAATGAGAAACCATCTATTGTAGGTGGTTGACACATTTGCAGGTTAGGTGTTTTGAACTGAAGTATTTACGTATATTTTATTACATAGAATGGCATTTTTTTTACATCCAAATATTGTGCGGTACAACTGCACTTGTGGTTCTTTGAAACCCATTTCCAGAATATATTTTTGTAGGCACTGCTTGAAAATAAGGTGTGGCTATTGTGTATGTCATGAGGTAAGTTATATTCATTGTATTAACTGTGTTTTATTTTCATGTTATTAAGACATTAATACACGTAATTGTGTACGTGAAAACATTTCAAATTACATTTTTCTAGGCAGACTCTCACTATTGTGCTAACTGCTTAGAGATATTGCCATCGTCTGAGGCTCGTCTAAAGAAAAATCGATGTGCTGCTTGCTTAGATTGCCCAAGCTGCTTGAATACTGTGTCTACTCGGTCAACAAATATAACTGTACAAAATCCTGATGACCCAAATAAGACTGTGACTCGGAAAGCATATTATTTGGCATGTGGTTTTTGTAGATGGACTTCGAGGGATGTTGGACTTCCAGATCAGACAGTTGGTCAGTACATGTTAGAATGTATTTTATAATATTACAGCATCAAGTTTTCGTCATGTACGTTGTTATTAATAATCTTTAGAACTATTTATAATATTAATGAAAGTGTGTTCAAGAATCTCAACGTGTTTGAATTCTGCACTATGTAAACATTTTATTCTCCAATTACACATTTTTGTAAAGAGCAAAACTGGAAATATCTCCAGGACATAAATGACACAATTTGTACTCTTTTTTACTTTTATTCCATATTTTAAGAAATGCAGAGTGAAAGGAATAAGATAATAAGTATTTGTAATTGATTGTATTATAAGTCTGTTTTGATTTCAGCAAGTGGAGGTTGGCCAGAGAGGGAGCATGCCCATGCTGCTCGAATAAGCTCACTTCTAGAACATTACAAGGTTCTAGCATTACGAGAGAGGCAAGAGAGGGAAAGGAAGAAGTTTACACCTCGTCGTAGTTACTTACATTTCTCTGACAAGTTTGGTTTGACAGCAGTAATGGCACGCAAGAGAGCAGGCTTGCCACCATTGGGTGGTTTAGGGATTAAAGATGAGGCAGGAAGCATTCTTGAATTGACTCCTTCAGTGGCATCTGAGGAGGTGGATTCACTTCCTGCAGAAATCTATACCAAGCCAATAAACCTTGCACACGGTGAGAAACAGTAGTCAGTGGTAACATGTTTAACTTGTTTTCAGGAGGTACCTGGTTTTGACTGTAACCATGGGCTGGCAGTCCTAAAGGAATGTTCTTGTGGTTTTTATTATTTGCTTCAGACATCTTAACATGATGTCCCACCTGGTTCAGCTAATTTAGTTTGAATTTCAAAGAAGTTAAGACTGTGCTTGGCATTGATCTGCAAATGATTTTAATGTCAGTTTGAGTTCAACAGAGAATCCCTTTTGAAGTCTATTTATTTGAACACTTGCCAGATTACTAGGACCAGTTTTTTCCGGGCATATAAATTTTAAAATGAGATTTTACTATGTTTTATTATTTTAGAAGGGCATATTTCCATTATTTTCATTTTACTGTACTATTTTAGGAGAAGCAAAGAGTTAATTAAGAGATATTGTAATATGTTATCCCAGTCTTACTTAAATATTTTATTACAAATATAAACTACATTTTCATACAGTGAGCCATTCAAAAGTTATGTAGATATCACTGTTTTTCTTCTGGGTTGAAGATGGAGATAGTATGTTTTCCAGAGCGCTAGTATCCACAAACAAGTCCACATGATATCACAGCCTGGAAGAACAACATTGTCATCTTCACAGTTTTGTAGATGTTCAAGAACATCTGTTATTTCCAGCTGTCTTTGTACAGGATGAAAACATGCAATGAAAATCTTAAATTCATTATAAAGTTCAACTATATGTGTAGAATAGCAGAATACATTTTTTTATAAAAAAAGTACACTTCTAAGATATGTGTAACTCGACACTTACCAGCACACCATCCTCCAACCTCCCCCACATTAATACCTTAACTCTGAAACATAACAACATAACAAGCCCACTAACAAATGGTAATAACTGTCTCCAACAGAGCTGCCAGTCAGCTTCCTCTTGTATTATAGTACAAGATTCAGCCACTAGAATCTGAACCAGAGCTTGTCTAGTTATGCTAGAGCATGTTGCTAGGTTATGTTTACTTTTGGCAGTGGCAACACTTTCACAACGCCTGGCACAGCCTGAATTCCAGACCGAACTGGTATCCAATCTGTTCCCAGCTCACAAACACCTCATGATCAAGAGGTCACAACGATGTCGCAGCTGTGAACATAATGTCAGTAAGCCAGAGTATAACCCTGGCTCCATCAAGTTCAAGATTCAGCTGGCAGCTTAGTAAGTTTTAATGTAGTGTGTATTTTTTATAGGTTATTCTTCTTCTTCTATGGCTCTCCGGTCCGTATTCGGTCCATGGCCTCCTCAATTCTCCTCTTCCATTCGGTCCTCTGTTAGGTCCGTCTGTCCGAGGCTTTGATCGAGCTTTTGAAACATCTTCCCTTTTACGGTGCAAGGTTGTTAGCCTTGCGACCAACCCCCAACCTTGAGAACCAGGGTACCTGTCTTAGTCTGACCTCTCCCCCTCAACCAATCTGGCTAGGGAGGCCCTACCAGTAGCTATGCTACCGCCAGCATAGCTCTTGGGATTTTATAGGTTATAATCTATATTTATTTGAATAGGGCACAACAGAAGGTTTCTCCCTTTGCTGTTCTTTCGGAAACTGCCATGTCTCTGACAAGCTAGAAGAAGTAAATTCCTTCCTTCCCCTTCATGGACAGTTTAAGAGTGCAAGGAACTCTCACAATACATTATTTATACAATAACTTATACCAAACTGCTCCGTGGTTGTTTCTCCTTGATGAATAAGACAGAAAACAGTAAATGTCTAGACATTATGTCCTTAATTGAAATCTGTCTTTTCTTGATGTAAATTTTCTGACATTTAGAATTCATTTCCATTACTTTCCATTGCCTCCATTTAACATTGTCCTTAATTTCAGTTTAAAATAAAATGACACGAAAGAAATCTGTACTCTACAAATTTAATTAAGCACAATAAGATGTTCTTATCATTTTGGGGTTTGAAATCTGTACTCTACAAATTTAATTAAACACAATAAGGTGTTCTTATCATTTTGGGGTTGGTAATATGAGCGCTGCTTGCAGTTACTATGTTCCGGAGATACGTGTTGTGACTTGTGAGCCGCTGCGTATTGGTCAAGAGTGTCAGCTGATCATCAAACTGTGCAACCCAACTCAGCACCAGACTGCCATTGAGTTCCTCCCACTTCCTTCTGCAGAAGAGGATTTGGAGGAACGGCACAAGGAAATAGAAGAAAAGAAGGAAAAACAGGCTGAAAAAAAGAATGCAGAGGTAACTACACTACCAAAACTGGAGAAAGCAAGTTTTATTCTTTGGTAAATGTGTTTGATTTTGTTAAGTGTCAAATATTTTGTCAGTCTTGAAGTTCTTCATGAGCTGGGACAGCTCAGTCTGTGACTGTGGGCTGGATGAAGTGTTCAGTTACCACCAGAAGTAGGAATTCCATCACATCCAGACTGAATCTGGGGCTGACCAAATGCCGTATCCATTGACCCAGTGTCTTTATGTGAAGGTAAATTTGGAGTATATAGCTTACTACTCATCTTTGTCTGATGCTGAGGTTAAGAAAGTGTGGAGTCATAACGCCACTCCTCGTACGTTTTGTTAAGTATATCAGGGATAACTTTGTATTAACCATCATATTTATATGCTTGTACTGTGTTTATGTCTATATATGGACACGTTCAAGATTGAGTATTTACTAATTACTTCTATTTTATTGTGGTACATAATATTTTGTAACTATGGTTGTATTTGTATTAATTTCTCATATGTTTATCCAGAAAACATCACAAGGTCGAGATGATGTAAGCGTACTTCTGCCATCATTGTCATTGTCACGGCAGTTATCCGTCTCCGAGGATCCGCATCCTGCGACTGTGAAGCTTACTGGTGAAGTAATTTTGCCATCTTCATCTGTATTACTTCCACCGAGAGACGATGCTGCCGAGTACGATGACGCAGGGGACACTTACCACTTTCAGGATAACCCCAAGTATGTCTGTGATGATTAATTTGACAACCCATGACTATATCAGTAGTGAATCACATTACTCATCGTATTTCTTTGGATGATACATAAAATTTTCATTCATATTTTTTAAAAAAAAATTATATTAGTAACATTCTTCACTGTGTTACAGGGTTGTGGTGTGGCGTAAAGCAAACAAGGCTGCTGTGAAGATGGTGGTTGTTCCTCAGGATTCTGCTACAGAAACGAGAGAGGTCCTCATAGGCTTTGTGATGAAGTATACATATGTAAATACTATGGCCTCATTAGAGCAGAAGGAACCACAGAAGGTTGACCTGAAAGTCAAAGTATTCATTAATGTTGGAAAGACTGTTGGCTCTTGCATCTAAATATAGAAGTATATATTAAAAAAAACCTTCAGGCTCGAATAAAATTTGTATGAAATATTTTACCAAAGTGCTTCAACTCCTTATAAAAGTTGGAATGTCAGAATATGCTAATTAGTAGTTTGCACTGAAAGCTGTCTTCTGAATAGTTGCGCCATGTAGTCTGGTAAACTTCTACCAGACTACAGGGCACAACAACCAAGAAGATCCCAATTAACACTAACCTTTAATCAAGGATTATTATTAGCTTATTAACTATATCTAATATTTTACCAAAGTCACTGCTAATATGTAGGTTAATTTATTTTATACATGTTGTATTACATGTAAGTTTTAAGATATTTAATTCATAGGCAGGAGAAAGTTGCAGCTCTGAATTTTTTTTAATAATATACAATTGTTAAGACAGCCCATAAATTATCAGAATAAGGACAGGTAAATATGTCTGATGACAACATTAGAAAAAGATGGAAACATGTTTATTTTCTATTTACCCCAAAAAAGTTTTCAGCAAATTAAAATTGGAATGTTAAGAAATGTAAGATTTTTTTTTAAAGCAGGTTGGGTCCAGTTTCTTTCATAAGGTATGTTTCAAACGATGGAGACTGTCTTCAGAAATCAAGTTCACTCATTACTTATATTAACCTTTATCACAGGCAGTTGGTTCATGTGTAAGCAGTGAAGGTTAACATTTGTGATATTAAATGTAATTGCTGTTTTCTGTTGCAGAATCTGGTAACAGCTGTTTAATGTCAGTCACTTTATTGTTTCCATTATAATAAAAGTTACTTAAAGATGTTTTGTTTTAATTTTTAAATTGTTCCTGATAAAGTATAACATGGACCATCAAAAGTTAAAAGCAGTCAAAAATATTTCCTTTCTTTGTATGAAACCTTAAAAAAAAAGTTGGTGGCACTGTCAAGTATTTCCTTTCTTTGTATGAAACCTTAAACAAAAAGTTGGTGGCACTATCAAGGTACAAGGAGCAGTGAGGTTTTACAGAAAATTGACAAATAAACGTAATTTAGACCTCTTCATATTCACAAATAAAAGAAAGACTATTCATATGATCCCATGCTGAAAAATTGTTTCCTGCATTCATTCACTTTATGAAATTGTCAAAGTACATAGGGTTTAAAAATATTTTCTGCTACATTTTCTCTGTGGACTGTAGATTTTAATCCCTAAAGCGGCCTATCCACATATGAGTCTGCCTTGGCTCGGGTTCCATTAAGCCAAACCCATTTGTGGGTGGGGTGTCACGAGCCGAGTCTGCTATGCATGTGTGGTGAAATATATCTGGGCCCGGCTCACGACTCAAGCTCGCCGAGCCAGACTCGCAAGTCAGACTCGTATGTGGATGGGCCACTTAACAGGCGAGTATGACAGAAGAAAATGGAATCTTACAACATAGCTCTTTAGGTTAAAAAAAATTTCTGAAATGAGAAACATTTAAATTGGGCTTTCGCTGTTTTAATTTCTTGAGAATGTGTTAATAAACGTATTAAGAATTTATCAAGTTGTTTTATTGTGGCAATGATTTACAGTTTTGTGATCATTTACAATCTGCGACCACGTCGTCCTCCCTTCCTTCTTGTTGAATCAGAAGGAATGGGAGTTACATCTTCAATACGGCCAATCTTCATGGCAGAACGTGCTAGCGCCCGGAGGGCTGACTGAGCACCGGGACCTGGAGTTTTTGTTTTGTTTCCACCAGTAGCTCGAAGCTTGATGTGCAAAGCAGTGATTCCCAGAGATTTGCACTTCTCTGCAACATCCTGCATAAAAAATAGTAAAAATCTATTTCATACAGGTGTAAAACTTGGTTTCATACTCTGAGGGTATTTGCAAATAGAATGCTGAAGTTGATAGCATATGAAAGGACTTAAGAAAATTATATAATAAAGAGTTTCAAGTTCTTGCATGTTTTACATAAAATACATCTTAAGATTATGTCACCCTACAAAATTTCCAGAATCATAAAAAATTTCTTAAACAGTTTGATGGAAACACAACTTCTAAAACTGCAATATCATGGTTCAATATGAAAGTCTGTTATTAATACTTCCTCAACTTATTCAGAGTGATTAATATTATTAAAAGATTCTATTGTATTACACACCATGGAACTTAAATCCAAATTTCAAAGGCCATATTCAATACTAACAGGAGTCAAGGCATCATATAGTTATAGATGAGTCCTCTTCTATGGCATTTTACTTCTTATACATAACCATACTTATCATGTGGGAAAATTCAATCCAAATACTAATATATAAGCATATATTTTGGATTATACAAACATGCATACATACACACAAAATTAGTGCTCTTTACCTAAACACAGATGTGATATCATACACATATTCCCTACATACAAACTTGCCATAAATATTTGTGTTATGCACTTTCTGAAAAGTACACAACAAAGGAGATGGCTGAATTCACTTTGATGATGAATGCAGTAAGCTCCTTTGAAATGCTGGTTAATATTACCAAACCATAAATCTTAAAGAACAAAGAGTAAGGAATAGCTAACTTACTTGTGCAGCCAACATAGCAGCATAGGGTGATGCCTCATCTCTGTCAGCTTTTACCTTCATGCCACCTGTGACTCGTGCAATGGTTTCTCTGGAAAATTTAACATATCCAATTAAAATGGGTGTAATATAAATACAAAATCCCTAAATATACAAAAGAGAAATTATATTCTTACTTACACCACATTCTTTTGGGATCCTGACACTTTTGCCTTCACAGGAAGAAAGCAACTCCTCTCTATAAAAATTGACTTTAGTTAACTGATTTGTTTAATGGTCTCGAAGCATTCCCTTTGTTTGCTGACCACAATTCAGAATTCTTTTAAGGGATACAACTTTCTTTTATCCTTTCAACATGCTCTAAACACTTTGTAGGTTCAAATTCTGTAATATTAATGGAGGTTCTTCCCTGAAAAGCTGGTACTCAACTGATCAAGCAAGTCTCTGCCTATACCACAAGGAAAACACAACATTTCACCATTACAAGGATCAACTGGTTTAAGAAAATAATCGCTGGTGAAATGTATTGCTACCACTGGGTTTTAAAGGGTTAATGATACTTGAAGCAAGTATTCACCCAAAACAACACTGCAACCATTGCATAAACTATCTCTAATCATTCACTCATTATCAAACAATAAATTGAATTACTTGTAAACTTGGCACAAAATCCGGCCATCATCTATGCTCAGCACAAAAGGCAGGGAAAAGCAAATTAGCATATGCATTCCAGCTCTGAAACGGAATGGCTAATACAAACTATAATCAAGTATCCTAAACAAATGTACGTACCTGCCCGACAAATCAGTGACATGTACGAATGTGTCATTGAAACTGGCAAAAATGTGTGCCACTCCAAAAACTACTTCTCCTTCCCGCACCTGGGGTCCTAGGGACACCTGAACTTGTTCCTGTTGAACTTTTCCCTTTCGTGGAGCCATTATCGACTGTCACAGATCTGAAATAAAACAAAGCATTAACTTCAATACAGCCCAGTGTCCAAAGAGGAACATGGATCAAACTTTGGTTAGATTCTGATATCCACTTTCATCCAGTATCAAGACCCGTTTTGCTTACAATTAGCAAGTGTAAGTGCAAGTAAATAAGCCAGTTATTTATAATACTTGCATATTTTCAATAAAAATTTCTTAAAACAACGAGTTTAATTATATTTACTAACTTATTATAATTCCCGAACCAGAGAAATTGTCGAGACAGGAAATGTAAGAACCAACAAATCGATCTTTTTCAGCTGGAAAGAACTTCCGGTCATTGATATGACAAATGCCCAAATATTTATGTTGTCCAAGAGAACAGTTGGGCGCTCGATACGCACTCTTGTTTCATATTTATCAACTACGAACATCGATTTTTATCCCAGGGGGCCTACTGGAGATCAACAGATCCAGTTACCGCTACCATCTGCCAGAATATCAGTAGAACTATTTAAACACTGGCAGAAAAGAGAAAGGAATCTGGAATGTATTTTGCAACATAGATGCCAAGAACGTATCAGAATTAAGTACAGCATGCAGCTAAGAAGGTCATATAGTCCAACATGGCGCACACGCAAGTCTATATTTCTGCTTCAATAAAACCTTCTTCTCCAAACAGCAGCGTCAAATGGTTACACGTACAAACCATCGTTTTCGGAACCGTCTGTCCTATTTCTGTTTACATACACGGAAAATCAAAAATTGTGATCTGGAGTCGATTTTCAACAATTAACGCTTTCCTGGCACTTGAACCTGTTATACATGCAATCTTCATTCTTTTAACTTCACCTAAAATACAGTAGGAAAACTAAAATGTATAGTGTCAAAATTGCTGACTTTGTCAAACAACGGGATACTAACTTTAGGCATGCATAATATGTTGCGAAATCCGTAAATATTATACATTAAACCAGCACGAAATCATTATGTTTTAGTTATGGAGGTATTCTCGTACTCATTAAATATAATATCGAATCAATGCTTTGCACAGTTGATCGCTGTCCGCCATATTTGTTGTTGTCGTCGATGGGGTAGGCTAAGCTGCAAAGTGCTCGGGTTGGAAGGTTGTGCGGGGAAAGGCTTGTGTAAAGACGTTTCGCAATGGAAGTGTATGTAGTGAATGACGCTTCAAATTGTTATGTATCATGTCTTTGACGTGACTATATTCATATTAGTGCTAGAAGTGAAACTTTGTTTTTGCATCTTACAGAGGAATAGGCCATCAGGTCTGTGGCCTCTAGTTCGTGACCGCGAGTGACCCGTCAATCTATGGGTCAAGGTAGACGTCAGGATTTCGGTGTTTATTTTGAAAAATAATAGCGGTCAACCTGGCTGGCTGTCCTGGTGTGGGGGATGACCCCGCGACGATGTTGGATTGGGAGGAAGCGGATAGATTTTCTTTTGAAGATTCGGATAGGTTTGAAGAAGATTCTCTGTGCAGTTGGAGCAGTGAACCTGAATCTTTGTGTAACAACTGGAGAGGATGGAAACGGCCAATTCTAGGATCTGGTACTTTTGGACCGTCGAAAAGATCAGCAGAAGGTATTCAGTAATTATGTTTTTAATATTGGCATTGATTTTAAAGCAGAGTTGTTAATGTATGAAGTAGTTTCTTTGTTTTGAAATGTTTTACCCCAGAGACAGCTATCATTTTATTTCTTGTATGACGCCAGAATCCATTTGTGTTTTGTGCTGTAATATGCAGATTCCTCAGAAATGACTGATTTCATAGATTGTTCAAGTATTAATGTTACATAAAGTGACAGTAATACTTGTATACTATACATGTCACCAATGAGGAAAAAATTAAATATGATAATTAGGTAAAGTGGTGAAGAGTTCTTTTTAGATATTTGTTTTCAACAGCCTATATATTTTTTGCTATTGTTTTTATTAGGGGTCACAGTGGCTGCACAGTCTGAGGTCTGGGCCTTGTGCCGCTTGGTCACTGGGACCGTGGGTTCAAATCCCACTCAAGCCATGGATGTTTTTCCTCGTTTTTCTGTGTTGTGCTGTCCTGTGTACACGTAGAGACCTTGTGACGGGCCGATCCCTCGTCCAAGGAGTCCTACCAAATGTCTATAGATCAAAGCCAACGAAAAGTTGGGACCCGCAGTGCTCAGGTGCTTGAAGAATGGGTTGTCAGAGTATCAAAGTATCATGAGTATTGTTTTTATTATTAATGTTATTTGACCTGCATGTTATAAAGGAAATTAAACAGACAATAATGATTGGTTCTTTATGCTAATTGTTTGTAAAGTATTATATATCTATCTAAGGTGCAGTGAAAAACAAAATAGTTATTAAAACAGTGTTTTATGAATTTGTATACAATTAATCATTATTTGAGGATACATGTGAAAAGGGGATATGCTTTATTTCTGGGAGTGATTTAAGATATTCAGATCCTTTTGAGTCTGTGAGGTCATGTTGGAAAATATGATTATTTTGTTATTTCTGTAAATACATCTCTTGCTGGTATTTTTCACTATTATAGCAATCTGTCATTTTGTTTAGGCTGTAATGATCAGATGTGTTATGAAGAGAGCAGTTGCATTTGTGTTGCACTATTTCAGAATATTGAATGAATAGTGTACAAATTTAAGTGTTATGAATGTATTGTGGAAGGTTTAGTGGATTTTGATTATTTTCTGTAACATCTGACAGTAACAGAGCTGTTTCCAGGAAGACCTATTTACAACTATATATAGATGGGCTAACTAAATTTAATTAGCATTTAGGTCACCTGTGAGGTGGTATAGACCTTGCTTTTCTTCATTATTTTTTCATAATAATAAGTAATTTATTTCATAGAGATTTCTTCAGAAGCTGATATTTGTTCACCTAGTCAAGAAATCTGCTGCCTTTTCTGGAACTCGTAAATTCATTACTGTGTTCGGAGAATTTGCCGTCATTCTCTATTCCGTGTTGCAAGAATTTACTGCGTACCCTCACATCCTACTTTATTTTCATTTAGTATTATTCTTCCATCTCAGCATAGATCTCCCAAGTGGTCTATTTCCTTCATTTATTGTGACTAAAATTCTGCATATAATTCTCTTCAGCATTAACAATGTGCATACAAACTTGAGCATTGTTAGAACTGTTGTTTTATGGTGAAACAGGGGGGCTTACCTTATATAGAGTATAACTACTTCCATGTCCTTTCCAGTTTGTCATTCAGAATCAATCTTCCCTTGTATTGCGTATAACTGTTGTAGTTGTGAAAGGCGTGTTTAATTAACCCTTTGAAGCGTAGCTTGTCTAAATATTATTTAAGGATTCAGTCCTTACTGCAGAGAAAACACATTTAACCATTACAAGGATCAGTTGGTTTTTGATGTTTGAGGAAAAAGCTGTTATTTTTCTTTGAATCATACATAACCTATAAGTAGTATATGGATATTATGCTCAGTTATTGGCTGTTAGTGCAGATGGTACATATAGTTACCACTGGGCTTCATATATTTAATAAACAACATTCTAAAACAGTTGACTGACCACCATTGAATGATGCAGAACATCAGAGATTGTTTTTTTTCAAATCTTATTTTCCAAATTTTAATATACCTCTAGTACCATTTGTCTATAGTTTAAATCTTTACAGGCAGATCATAGTGAGGTTCAAACTGTGGACTGCAGGTGGTGAATGACCTTCGCATTTTTTGGCAGTTCATGACATCTTGAAGAGGATCGAAAATGTTGCATTGGCTCTTTGAAGCCTCCCCTGTGGAAAATTAATGCAATTATTTTTCTCCATGTAAAAAGTTGCGCACAAAGTGTATTCAGTTGTGATGTCAGGACGTGCTCTGGGTCTAGCTGGTTCCGAGTAAAGACAAATGACTGGCTTTACTGAAAGTGTCAACGAACCTTCGGTTCCAATAAAGAAGTTGAGTTTTTTGACCAGCTGAGCGACTATCATCGTTTTAAGAAATATCCTACACCACAGATTTGCTTAAACTCTTCAGTTTTGCATATTTATATGTAAACTGAGGAGTTAACTAGGAAGTGGAATCATTTATAATAATGTGTCGTGTCATCATTAAACTTGTAATGCTGCTGAATTATTTTGCAAGACCATATCTGTGTCACACAGTGAATAAGGTCATGCATGAGTGGTTAACTTCATCTCTGGTGAATGTGTCCCTGGTACCCATTGCTGGGTGGCTGTTACAATTTTTTTGGATGAGGTGATGAAAAGAAATTGGATTCCCCTCGCAGGGATATAGATTTTAGCCGTCATGAAACTGACTGAGCAATAAGTCTCCAAAGTTACGATTATTTTATTTAAAAGGTAAGTGAAGAAAGACTAAAAGGCAGAGCTGTCCCTGTGTCTAAACCCCACACCACGAAAGTGTATGGGAAGGACATTGGTGAAACTCAAGTGTTCTTAACCTTTGCACTGTATGAAGGTAAGTGGTCAGTTTCACTCTGCCGCTGATATTTTCTCAGGGAAATAACTTCCGATATTCACTGGGTGGCCCTCGGAGCCAGGTTGGACACAGTGACAGAGAAGAATTTATGCCTCTGCAGGGAATCGAATCTCCTTTGTCTAGTCCCGAACCGTCACTTTTCTGAGTTTATGTTCTTCTTCTTATTATTATTTGTAATTTATAAGAAAAAATAAAATAAAGCCTAAACAAAGGATGTAATTCAATTCTAAAGGATTTTGACGACAGTAGTTTACACTTAAAATTATTCATTGTCAGGACTTTTTCCATAGCCTGTTCTTTAAAACCACGACGTTTCGGAGGCTGGTTCTGTCTCCGTCTTCAGGTGAGAGGTACCTACTCTGTTGGGTCCCTTAGATAGAGTGACAGAGACTAGCTCTAAGACCTGAAGACGGAGACAGAACCAGCCTCCGAAACGTCGTGGTTTTAAAGAACAGACTATGGAAAAACTCCTGACAATGAATAATTTTAAAGGATATAATTAAGATTTGAAAGTCTAGGGACTGGAAGAACTCTTCGGAAACATTATCTGAAGATGTGTTATAATACATAGCGCTTATTTGTTTAATTTACGTGTGTTAGTGTGTGTGTTCACATCCATTTCGTGACTAGACTGACTCTACAGTTCAAAACCAAGTGTGTCTGGCTGAGATTTAATTAAACAGTTCCATCCCTTTTCAAAATAGACTGCTCTGACTGCAGGGGTTTCTACAGTTTTGACCTTTCTGTACTTACAAAGTGGGTCACGGCCGTATCATAATCTTCGCCACTTCTTTACTGTAGTAAAGGAAGCTTCATGTTCCATTGGTCTTTGAGCAAAACTAAGTGACTTTAAATGTGCAGGAATAAATACGGGGGTCTGTTGTGTCACATGCCTCGTCATCAAAATGCAGGACGAAATAGTGGTATAAAATTGGTACAGGCTTAGATCATAAATCCATTGAAAATGTGACAACGTTAAAATGTTTCGGAACGACGATGATAAATCAAAATTACATTTACGAGGAAGGGGAATGCTTTGTATCGTTCCGTTCAGAAAATATATATATATATATATATATTTTTGTAAATTCTCGTCTCCTATCAAAAAACGTAAATGTTAAAAAACACAAACTGTAGTCAAATATCCTTTGAAGATGGCTGTTTTTTTGTTTGAGTTATTGCTCCGCATAGGCTGGTAGAAGTTCACCTCTGAAACGTCGGTAAACTTAGAGGAGGGCAGTAACAGGAGGATGAAGACAATTACATAATGAGGAACTTTATAATATTTTTGCTTTTCAATGTATGTCCATTACGGTGATCTTATCAAAAAGGAGGAATATTTTGTGCTGTTCACGTAGCATGCATGGGAGAGATGAGAAATACATACAAAATTTTATTTTGGGAGACTGGGGCGTATTTTAGATAGGATTATATTGAAATGGATCTTTTAGAAATTGTTTTTGAGCGTGTGGACTGGATCCATTTGGCTGTGGGTAGGGACCGATGTTGGGTTCTTGTGGAGACGGTAAATGACAAGGGATTTCTTGGGAAACCTGAGCGACTGTTAAGCTTCTGAAGAAGGACTCTCTAGTCGGTGAGCTGTTCAAGAATCTAGCCTCAGAAGAAGTGTTGAACGCAGTTGGTCTCCAGGCTTGCTCACAGGTCTCCCACAAAGATGGCTCGATATTCTCTTGTTCCTGTTGGAGTCCTGCATCCGCCCCACCGTAGTTAATTCTACGAACTTGTCCCTTCGTTAACAATTACGTTCACTCTAAAAGATTCAGATGTTGAAGTGAACTCATTAAATTACATGTCATAGTCCATGTGTTTTCTTTTAGTTTATGTCCAAAGTCGTTCGAGACAGTGTCTGGACGCGTATTACACTTTTTTCCTTAGTTGTTAGGCTCCGAGGAAATAAAGTTTTTTATTCGGCGATTTTAAATTTCTCGTGTTTGTATACACTCTTATGGTCACAGCTTTTTTTTTCGTGGTTCATGACAGTAACACCCTTTCAATAAAGCTTGAAAACTAGACACATCCCGGGAATAAAAATAGGAACGCTTACGTTAACTAGGATGTTTATGCTTCTTACTTGTATTGGGAAGCACTCTGTTCGATTCCCGATCATTGCAGTTGTACACAGTACTTTTATGCCTTGCTTGGATAAAACCTGGGAACAGTCCACGATAACAAATCTAAAACTTCTTGACGATGGTGAAGAGTCAATTGAATAAAAATTTTCTTGGAAATTATCCATCGTCTATCTCCGGAGATAGGGATTAGCTCTATCTAGTGGGCCCAACTCTATAGGAACCTGAAGACGGAGATAGAGTCCCATCTCCGAAACGTCGTTTTACGTTTTATATTTACTAGACGATGGATAATATCCAAGAAAATTTTTATTCAGCCCACGATAACTTTGTTATCCGTAGTTTTCCCAAGGAAATTCTCTCATTTCATTCAGCACTACATGTGTTTGCTATTAAAGCAATTTGTAGCAGACGCCAGGAGTATCCAATTAAATTCGGCCTTAAACACTACATTCTGCCTTTCACAAATTGTTATGCTTGCATTTAAACTAAAGTGAAAGTCTTGTGTTTAATTATGAGTTTTCAAAATGGTATAATAGATTTGAAGTTTAAATGTGTTTGGCTTGTAGGTTTATTTATTTTGCTTGTATTACACAACTTAGTGTTATTTATGTAGACCCAGGTTTTATTTTTCGCTTCTCCTTTTGTGTAATCGACGAAGTTGCAAGTTTTAATTTTGTTTTGAATAAATTAAAGTAGTTTTATGCCACCAAGATCTTATACCACATATGGATTTCCCAAATCCATGTGAAACACTTTCGTCCCATAGATCTTAGACACATTGCTGCATGTCGAAAGCCCATTATGATTTGCTGTCCTTTATTCTAATGGTTGTATGTGGTTTTTATTTGTGTATTTTTTGGCTGATTTCCTGTGTTCAGGTACATTAGTTGTATTTCCCCGGCTTCTACGTTTGTATGTAAAATCGTACCACCTGATTTTTCATTAGTACACTCTGAATTTCGCTCACAGTGCATTTATGGCGTTCTGTATGATTTTTAGAGTAAACAGCTATTATTTCCGTAAATAGCATTAACCAATTGATCTTTGTGATGGGTGGTGTGACCGGGTGGCTAGAGGCTGGAAGGGTTCCCTGCTGCTTTTGAGAAGATGTTTGGGTGTCTGGCAGAATGGCTCTAGGTTGGTGAGATTGTGTGTTGCTGTTGAGAAGATGGTTGGGTGTCTCGCATGATGGCTCTAGGTTGGTGACATTGTGTGCTGGCTGCTGTTGAGCAGATGGTTGGGTGTCTGGCTGGGTAGAAAGAGGCCGGTCTGACTAGCTGCAGCTGAGCCATCGGGTGGGTGGTGTGAGGAAATCGAAGTCAGCTGGACAGGCTGGTTGGCTGGTAGACGCTGTGCACAGTGAGAGTGGGAGCCGTGCCGTCTGATTGCTATGGTTGTACGCCGGAATGGATACAAATTGAGAGAAAGAGCATGGGAAGGGACATGTAGAGAGATGAACGACTGTCAAGAGAAAATAAAATACACGAGTCAACGAGGGAGAAAAATAGGAACTGGGAACAGACAGACGAAAATGAATTATAAACCAGAGAACGAGTATAGGATACAGGAGAATACAGTTGTGACGTATGAGGTGGTTTTTACATCCAGTCGCATTTTCTGTATATTTTTTGATCCACGTGAATGCAGTTTTTTTTAATGTCTGCAGTGTATCTTTATGTGCTCCTCCTTGGCTGACCAACTGCGTGGATCACAGTCCTTCAGAAGCTTATAAGCTGTCGTCAATACATTTCGTGCCTTTTATGGAACCCGAAGACCTATTGACCGTGTTTACATGAGCTAGAGGCTTTCTGGTTAAGGATAATGCTAGTGAGCAAATCTGCCCAGTGATATTTTCAGCTGTGGGCTTCTTGTTATAAAAATGAACCCTGTAGGTCATAGTGAGGTATCTGATGCTGTTTGTATCCCAGTCGCCTAGAATTCAGCTTCTGTGCCAAACCAAGGCTAGTTTTTTTTATGAATGATTCACTCCCTTTGTATTATATTTATTTTAGGGTACTAACCCATATTTCTTAATATTTGAAGACTGCGTACGAAGTAATTAAGTTGTTTTTATTGTCTACTGTAGGTGTTTGTTACACTTAACTTCTCAATGCCCTAGTTCGTCGGTACCGAACTTTTTCATTGCCTGATCAAAAGTTGCAGATAAGTAGTACAGGTCGTTCTAGTTACTCAAGTACCAACTTGATAAACTCAGATGAGATTTGATATTTTCGCGTTTTTGCACAGTTACACATACATCTCCCGTGTTGTTTCTTTTCTTCAAGTCTTGCTAAGAAAATTTTGTGTGTATTTCTTATCCGTTTGTATATATAAAAAGAACAAAGATTTTAGATGCATTTTTTTAAAAATAAAATGTATACAACTCAAGTAAAAGGCGTTAATATTTCTACCAAGATACAAAACCGCCCGACCTTTGATGGAGACTGAATTTGAACCAAAATTCTGGGCACACTCTTGCTGCCAAATTCTTGCTATTTGTATAATGGCAGAAGAAGTAACCGTTAGCTTGTGTAAGTGATTCAGATTAATGTATTATACACAACAGTAAGGGCATTACAGGAATATGTAAGTTGAAATTATTTATTTGTCTTAATCTTCGTGATATGATGACGTGCAAGCAAAACTCCACACATTTTTGACATCGGCTTTAGGTGAGTGACCATTTCCAAGCTCCGGCCGTCATAACTTCAGGAGAGGAGCTTCTGATGACCATTGAACAAGAGGTATGGTGGGCAAACAAACCTGATTTCCAGGTGGTAACGAAGAGAAGTATCTCTGCCCATGCTGGAAGTAATGCTATAATAACTTTTGTGAAATGGTCAGACAAACTTATGTCACTACCGGGTACGTTCTGTGGCTACGTAACCTGTGGTATGTTCCTTCCCCAATGCCTCCAACGCCTCTAAGAACGTGTCCCCTTTTTCGTCTTCCGTGTTATATTGCAGTTAGGACCATGAGGTATTCCGTTTATGAGCTTTGCTGCTGTAGTTCCTAGTTCATAACCGCCCACCTATCAGGTTGGTGTTGCACGCTGTTGGCTTATATCCGAGAGACGCTTATTTTGAATCAAGGCCATGCAACCTTCTCTCGTGACTGATTTTTGTTGTTCTCCTCAGTCCCTCCTTTCAACGTCTCACAATTTATGGTCATCACTGCAATTGGAAGATGGTTGTTAAATAAACAATGAATTAAGTCACGTTTTCTTGATATCATTTGCTCCCTGTTGCGTGTCTCAGACTTTCTTTGTTGTGAATTGCGTTGGCCCTTACTGTGATCGACCGAGCACGTATCAGGGGTCAACCGCACGGGGTGGCAACGTCCAAGGACATCAGCAATCTTAAGGTCTGGTTGAACCACACGACAGACATGTCTGGTCTCCGGGGAACAAAGACTGACTTGGCTGTTGCCCCCCCCCCCCCTTTCCGAGTCCTTGCTTTGAATTCTAAACCCTCTGGACGTCAGACAAAGGACTCCAAGTAGTGTAGTGTCCTTTCATCTGCCCGTACTGCCGTAAATTTAACATTCCAGGCTGGTGTGGCATTCGTGGTATAAAGTTTGGGTGGAATTCCGAATTGATTATTGGTAAAGTTTGTGGTCCCTGTAAAATATACAAAAAGGGTTTGACAACTGGGGTTCGATTCCCTCCAAGGGCACTTTTTAAAATACTTCACGTCTGACTCTGGGCCACACAGCCTCCTATCCGATGCATACCGGCGGTTCGGTCACCGGCGTTAAAGTGGCTGGAGGACGAAGCTGATCGCTTAGTCTCTTGCCTTTGGTCCCTATCCTGAATCAAACTAATAATTTTCAGACACACGTATTGAATATCCATTTTAATATTATTCTCCCGTCTATGTTGAGGTCTTTGAAGTGATCATTTACCTTGCATTTCTCACCTTTCCATGCATACTATACGTCCGGAACATTACGCCGTTCTTGATGTCATCACCGTGAAGTATCTGGTGAAGAGGGCAAATTAGAAAGCGTTTCGTCGTAACGTTTGGTGCATCCTTTGGTTACGTCCTGTCTTTTAGGTCCAGATAGTTGCCTCAGTACTCTGATATCAGACAGACATCCTCACTCTGCGTTCTTCCCTTAATGTGGGTTTCGTAATATTTTATTGTCTTTGCACAGAAGACGGGAAGCCGTGGTATATGAGACTTAAAGGAACAAATTAGGATATGTGATGTGAGGTGAAAGTAGGACTTTGAAGGTTATTGATCGCTGGTGCGATGTTTGGTCTGCATCACAGCAGTCGGCCAGGGTACATCCACCCGTCTTTCTCTGAGAGTTCGCCGCCAAGTTGTGACATCGACATACAAATTCTACGCCTCAGGGTAGGAAGAAGAAAAGGTTTTTCTTTCCGTTGCATGATTCGTGCATTAAGAATTGCCTAAACGTCGCCATGAATTAAAAGCAAAAGTGTCACAAGGGGGGGAAATTGACTCCCGAAATAGTACGTCTCTGTTTATGCATTAAATTACACGGAACTGGTGCTGAATTCAGATTTAAAGTTTATGGCGTCTGTTTATTTTTGCTTTCTTTGCTTTTCTCATTCATTCGTTTCTCTTTCTCCCTTATTTTTATTATGTTTTTCCCATCCTTTTGTTTATTTCTGTCTTCCTGTCCTTCCATATTCTATATATTTCTTTATTCTTTCTGCATTAATTTTTTCTGTTCTCTTTTGCCTTCATTTATTTGTCTCCAATCTGCCCTGTAGTTGTTCTTCCTCTCTTCTCTACCGTATTCTTTTTCTTCAACTTTATTTCTTTCACTCAACACTATTCTCTCCTTTCACATTCCTTTCGTTCTTGCACTGCATATTTCTTTAATTTCTCTTTAATTGTATCTTCTTTATCATTTTCATTTTCTTTATTTTTGTATTTCTTGCTACCTCCATATATTATTCTGCAGACCATTCATCATTCTCTCTTGTTTATCTTCCCGTCCTCTTACTCACATCCTTCCTCCTCGGCTACACTTTCGCTTGTCAGCACGTTCTGTAAGCTACTGCCAGTTTAATCAGATTCTGTCTCATGTAGTGTCTGTCTGTTCAGTGACGATCGTGTGTGAGTCCCTGTCATTTTTTGTGTAAATTCATACAACCCTGTCTCCACAGCAGACCAACGCCACCAACACGCTTATTAAGTATTTATGATTTTAGTTAACGGCGGTGCACCAACTTCCGGGGCAGAGAAGGAGCGTCTGCTGAGTGAGAAATAGCATTGTGTCCACATCCTGTGCCATATTTGTTCACTGTGACCTGCGTTCACATGTGTCGTGAGAACTTTCAGGTGTAAACACGCGCTACTGGGCCACTGAACGTTTTACGGTCATGAGTCTACAACAAATCCAAGTTTTCTTACGGTAAATGTTTTTGGAAACGCAGGAAATACCATTATGGCTACTGATAGTAATATTAAGGCTTTGACCGGGATGTTCTTTTGTTAAATCTTGTGTGGTACCGCCTGATTCGACTTCTAATGGTTAAGTGAAGTGTTTTCTTCGCGGTACGGTCTGGATTCATAAATAATATTCAGACGAGCTTCGGCTTCAAAGGGTTAACCAGCTGATTTTCGTAATGGTGAGGTGTAGTGTTTTCTTCGCGGTACGGACTGAATTCATAAATAATATTCAGACGTTCTTCGGCTTCAAAGGGTTAATACTAATGACAAGCGATGGATTACTACTTTCGTTATTTTGTTTACTTACGACAATTTTTACAGATTATCTATCCTGCTGTATCAGTTGTCTAGTTTTTACAAACACAGTGTTCTGTCGCTACTTGTATTCTTTACATTTCGATCTGTTATGTGGCTGACGTCATATTCCAAACACGCAGGATTATATGACGTGTCACTTACGTCATTGCTGTTCTGGTACGTTTTCATACTCGGCAAGACACTACAGTGTCGGGAAACCCGCAGTCTTATTTATAGTAAGTACGCTCACTTGTAATTTTAAATGTTTGTACACATCCTCCCATTAATTTTAGGGGGAAATGACGTCATTGTGTAACATTTCGACAACGAATGTTCGGAGATTTTAGGATATCAGGCTGTGAAGATGTCGATGTTGATCTCCTGGGTTGTGCAACGCCGTGTCGACTTGTTTGTAGATGCCAACGTTTCGGAGGAACATATTGCCTCCATCTTCAGGGCAGAATACCAAGATCTACAAGTAACGATAGACGTTGCTTTGTATGTGTCCCTTCAAATTTCTGAAGTTTGAACTTGCAATGTGTTCAGCATTGCATTTAAATGGCACGGACTACAGTGGCTTCGTATGGTCAATTACCGCTGTACTGGCGATGGACGTTCAGAATATCCACAGAATGAATGAACAAAGAGTAACTGAAACCTGCCTTACTTTTTACGTTTTATAAAGGCTACAGAGACACAGTTTATTGATCCATTTTGTCTTTATTAAAGATTACGCTTGATTTATTTAACGAAGCTGCGTGGATTAATTTAATCGCTCGAATGAGATGGTGAAATGATCACGAATGACGTGACTGGATGAAGTTAAATTGAGACATTTGTGGTCCGTTTGTACGCACAATTAAGAACAGTTATATAATGCGTGAGGCAAAATTTAGTCAATCTCTGGGCAAGTCAGATTTTTAACCATTTGAAGCCGAGGCTCGTCTAAGTAATATTTAAGAATTCAGTCCTTACCGCAAAGAAAACACAACACTTCATTACAAAGATAGACTAGTTTATGTCGTTTACAGAAATAAATTGCTGTTTACAGTGCGGAGTTGCTGGCTGTTAAAGCAGGAGGTACATACAGTTATTTCTCGTCTTTAAAGGGTTTTAACTGTGACCTCAGTAACTTCAGTGTGGTATTTGTTTTTGAAATGTTATCATACCTGCGAATGTTTATTACGTCAAATATTCGAGTGGAATTCTGTTTCTGTTGTTACGTTCTATCCTGCTGGGAAACAGGTGTCACAGTCCTGTTCATGCGGCCTGTATTATTCTTTGTCGTGTGTTTTGCAAACATCACAAAAACCAATAGTGTGGTTTACTGGACAAATTTGCTGAAGCGGCGAAGTTTATGATTTACATTCGAGAGGTGCCTGGAGTCGTTGTGACGTTTAACTTGTCTTTCTTCAACCATTTATTCCAGTATCCTTGGATCATTTCCACGTGTCGGCACTTTGGCACTTTAAATGTATTTAGATTTGAGATTCTCAGGGCGGTAAATGTGACGGCGCAGGTCTTCTGTGTCGTGACACCGTGTATTCTCGTGATACCAACATTTCGGATAAACATCGTTGTGGTCTTTTTCTGTGTCGTGACACCGTGTATTCTCGTGGTACCAACATTTCGTTGTGGTCTTTTCATCATACTTTATTATGAGTCTACCGTATATATTTTTTGTAATAAGCATTATTGCATACAAAACAAAGGGACTGTATGAATTTTAAATTCTGGCGTTAAATTAGAAAAGTGACACAAAATATCATCATTAAAAGTGATTATTCTGAAAAAATGCTGTACGTAATAAGTTTGAATAATAATACAGTTGCGAGCTTTTATAAAATGGGTGTATTTAAAAAAAATGCAGCAAGCTATTCTTGCGGACAGATTACAATTAAAATAAAAGCCAATTGCAGATACAGAACGAGAGAAGAACACATTAAACACAACAAAGAGATTATCAAAAAATTTTGTGAGTTTAGGGGACAGTGTGAACTGATACTTATGATATTGTTCGTGTTAATAAGAGCGTAGACTGTTTTACGAAATGAAATATGGCAGACGTCAATGAGACGACAAAACGAGTTCAGTAAGAGCTAACAATTTTGTGAATTACTCTTAAAAGTTAGGTTATCAAACGCCTGGCTGAGTATTGTTTAGCCTACACGCTATACACGGACGTCGGAGAAGTTGCCTATGTTGTGCAGTAAGAGACGCTCTCCTTTTGTTCAGGACAATTTCTGCGTTGTTCTTTTTGTTAGGTGTTAGCTACCTTGAAATATGGATTCTTTCTTCCACCCTAAATTTCTATTATTTTTCCACCTTTCTTTACTTTCTCTCTTTTTTCATATCATTTGTTTCCTGTCTTTTCTACTTTCTTCCGCCTTTCTGTCCAAGAGACTTATTTTTTTTACTGGTTGAGCAACTATCAGCCACAAACACCATGTTCATTTGTTCGTGGGTTGTCTAACATCGCTGTTTCGACTGCAAGGGTATTTGGCGTGGAATTTATTGAGATGATTGTGCGGTGAACCCGAAAATGTGGCCGTGGTATATTTTAAAATAGGACTTAGAAATCTGGTCTGAGATGACAGTCACAGCATATTTAATATGTGGGGTGAAGTATAAAGACAATTGAATAAAAAATTTCTTGGATATTATCCATCGTTTAGTAAATATAAAACGTAAAACGACGTTTCGGAGATGGGACTCTATCTCCGGAGATAGGGATTAGCTCTATCTAGTGGGCCCAACTGTGTAGGAACCTGAAGACGGAGATAGAGTCCCATCTCCGAAACGTCGTTTTACGTTTTATATTTACTAAACGATGGATAATATCCAAGAGAATTTTTATTCAATTGACTCTTCACCATCGTCAAGCAGTTTTAGATTTGATATATAAACTTATAGTAGCATATGCTGAAACGAAGTTCGTCATCTCAGTTGTCCGAAGGAGGTGTCATCAGCAGTGACTTGTGAACGGAAGAGTGTAATATCCGCCCAGCTTTAATCCAGCATACGTTGTAGACATTAAGTGTCAACAGGCAGAATCGATTTTACTTGGCAGCTCGGATAAATTTTGCATCAAAACTGTTATGAAAATCTCTCGTGAGATGGAATAGTTCGGAACGCTTCACAAGCGGTCTTCGGAGTATAACAAGGAATGTATCTTATTATGTAAAAGTCAAGGTGAATTTATATTCCTGCCACTCAACCCCTTAAAATCCAGCGGTTACTATTTTTATCACCTGCTAAAGAATCTATAACTGAGCATTTTGTTCACAGAGTGAATCTGTGGATTTCGTGCGTTTTTCAGCGTGCACAGCAATTACCGGTGTTTTGTTAAACAGCGTTAACCAGTTGAAGATTTCTTCTGCGACGTTGCACTGTGTAGTCTCGTAGAAATAAATGATGCTTCAGAGGAACTTACTTCCTTCATCGTCGTCGTGGTGATGGATGCACTAAGCTCCTCTGAAACGTCGGTCTGTTTCTACCAGACTATACGGCGCAGTATCCCAGAAGACATTTATCTTCGCATTTTATCTGTATCCTTACTTCAGGGATGAGAGACCAAGTTTCATACGCATACAAACAACAGATTTTTCTTGCGTCTTTAAATAGGTGACGGGAACACCAGGTATTGATATGTAATAAAACCTATGTAAATACTAAAAGAAAATATTCATTTATTTGAGGGATATTTAAATATGTAGTTTATGGACATTAAACTTTGTTAAATTAAAGTTATGCCTTCTGTTTCAAACCGATTACACGTCAGAGTCCTCGATGTTTAGCTGGCATAAGACTCCGTGTGTAGGCGACAGGCCAGATTACGCCTGTGAGTATGTTTGCTTGTTATGCTTATGATGCATTTGGGTTTCATACATTTAATATGCAAGAAATGTATAAATGTTGTAACATGTTTTGTCTTGTCGCATTGTACTGAACTGACTGAGCAATTTTAGGTAGGAATAACAAGGCGTTCGGTGGATTAAGGACAACAAACAAAGGAAAAGTACAGAATGAAGCGTCCAAGGATAATGACATACGTAAAACAATTAATAATATTATCCGTTGTTGCAGTTACTGTACTTCTAAACGGGTTCATTGTTCTTGAGTGCAGTATGTAACAGTGGTCTATTTTCTTTTATTTTGCTTGTTAATTTTTTTATATGGATGTTAAACGTGGTCTTTCAATTAGCACCCAGACGTCGGTGTTGGTGTTCTGGTTTGTAACATCGTGTGGACTTACAGTTTCGGAAGACGACCGCTTGCGAGTTTACGCGTCGCCGTACTTCAAAAGACCACATTTTGAACTCACCACCATGAAAATATCAGCTCTCAAGTACAAAATCTAACCGAAATCCCATGAATCTTTTTACGATGGTCTTACAGACACGATCGTTTTACGACATCACGCAATAGCGCAAAAAGAATGTATCGAAATATTCTACGCTTACTTTTAATGCCATCATCATATTGAAGAATTGGTAGGCTTAAGTAGAAAAGTAGTCCGTCATTATGCATCCGACGTAGAAAGCACTTCCCGTTACATTAACACTACTAATGTTATGGTAATTCATATATAGAGTGTACCAATAAACCCGTCCGGCCCCGTTTCTGCCTTTCTCCAAACGCGCTTCAATCTTCAACTGTTTACAACACTTTGCTGGCTTCTATTGTATTCTGTTTCATTTCAGTAAAACTATATTTTAGCATAAGAATAGTCTTTGTGGCTTGGCTCTCGAAATAAACATCCGTACCCCCCCCCCCCCACTTTTAACGCGTTTATAATTAAAACAAAATGTGATGTCTAAGTACAGTAATAATAGCAATTTCAATTGTAAATTTTGCACGCAGCTTTTTTAGGCCGGTAAGTGTTGAGAAAAGTGTGTGTTAAGGCTTTGACCGGGATGTTCTTTTGTTAAATCTTATGTGGTACCGCCTGATTCGACTTCTAATGGTTAAGTGAAGTGTTTTCTTCGCGGTACGGTCTGGATTCGTAAATATTATGAAGACGAGCTTCGGCTTCAAAGGGTTAACCAGCTGATTTTCGTAATGGTGAGGTGTAGTGTTTTCTTCGCGGTACGGACTGGATTCATAAATAATATTCAGACGATCTTCGGCTTCAAAGGGTTAGTTATCCATGCTCTCCGGTTAAAACCCAATGGTGTATATGTACCACACGCTTTAACTATAGGTAACTTCGTATTTTGCCCAAGGAATGTATTTATGGGCTGCGTATGATTCTGAGAGTAAACAGCAACATCCCTGCCATCTGTCGTGCCGCGAAACGTTTTTGTTCATTGTGAGGGGGCCACAGAATACTGCAGTTGCCTTAATTAAGGACAGGATGCAGTGAAGATAACAGGGTTTAATGTGTGTGTAAATGTCGGCTGTGGAAAACACGTTCCTGTAGAGAACCAATCAGGCGCTAGCTCTGATCTTCACAGTGTTACGAGGTGGGTTCCTCGTTTCCAAAGAATTAATACCGTTTCAAATGTTCATTATTCTGTCTAAATACGTAGAAAATTAAAATACGTGCCCTTAAAACTGGAATTTCGCCGTTGTTTTGTATGGTCTTAAAACTTGGTGTCATTCCAAGCATGATCGGGGATGCTTCGTAACAGGGTGTTGAGGAGATGGTCTAGGCATGTAGCACGCATGGGATCTGAGATATTCATACTAAATTCTGGTCGGGAAACCCAGACTCAAGTGTAGATGGGATGATAATATTAAAGTGGACGTAAATAAATACGATGTGAGGTTTTATGAATTTGTGATAATCGTGTTGGTGCTTAACGCATTTTCCGAGCCGCCCCCCCCCCCTTTCAGAAAAGATAAATATTTTGGTAATAATGCCTGGTATGCAATTTTTATACTGTTTGGAGACACGTGTTCCTTTGAGAAGTCTTGAAATTGAGGATAATAATTCAAATATAATTGTGAGAAAAAGTAATTAATAACTTTATAAGGAGCGGGAGGGCCTGGCGATTGGTTAGTGCAGTTTGTGTGCGTTAGGTGTATTATAATTACCGATAACGTAGACTATGTACAATCAGTGCTCTACGCATTTAACTCATCGTATGTATTTCGCTTTTCCTGTGAAGGGAAACCTGGTAATGAAGTCACACGACGTTGTGTGACATCAGATATGATTGTGTGAACAATGTTGTTTGTCTAAGTGAAGCTGTTTTTATCCCCACATGACCCTCAGTGACCCGTAGTTGAGGAGCCCTAATAAAACGTAATGTATTTTTAGCTGTCAGTAGCTTTTTCTCCTTGTCGATTCATTGCGTCCCTTGGAGTGGGTGATCATTTGACAGAACATGCCCCGTTCTTTGTTTATTGGGAATTATACATAATTTATACATTCGTGCTATGGGCGAAATGCCAGATCATTAATTGTTGAAGTAGGTGGTTTGTATACAAGTATCACTGGGGTTTTAAAAAGTTTATAATAATTTTCGTTGTTGCACGTAAAATTAAAACCTACAAAGCCAAGAGGAAACCTTCAGGAATGCTGTTGCTGGTCCTCTAGGTTGTAAACGCCTGGTGGACTAGCACTCAGAACCTTTGTTTGGTCTACATTCGTCTGTTTCGTGATCATTTGGAGATCTCCCCCCCACTTCGACGTGATACAAAAAAATTGTATTTTTTCCGTTCCCAGCCAGTTGCCACCTGCAGGGTCATAAACAATAAACCCCTTGTCGTCTGTGCGGTTGTGGGTCTCTGCCCTCGAAATAACAAGTCCTGTTCATCAACGTATTGTATTCACTACGAAATCTAGATTGACTTGTGATGAAATTTTAAAATAAACGCCGATAACTTAACAGCTGAAACTGTACAGTGTGAACATGCTTAATATGGACGAACGTCTCGTGGAAGCGATTAAAAATTCATATTTGTGAGGTCATGAGAAAAGAAAAAAATTGCAATAATTTCCGACCTGATCTTAGAGACATTTTTATTTTTTATCCGTTTTAACTAGAACCAAAAAGAGGTCTTTTTCCCTCAAGAGATTTGTTAATTCATAGTGAAATTTTAATAATATCGCATTCAATAACATTGTCATGATAGAATTAATCAGTTTCTTTTCCCGAGGGATGACTGTCTTTTGGGATGTTGTGATGATAATGATGTAGTTTCGTTGTCTACCAACATTAAAACCTGCTAAGTTTTTCCCTCAGTAGTTGTCAGTTACAGATTAAAATGAGGAATTGATGGTAAAATGCTCAAACACGTGTAGTCTGTGCTGGTACCCGCATGTGTTGTGCTTCAGTGCATTGACACGCCTGCTCTTAAGCTCGGGACGTCTTGTTATCTTAGCTCGGTTCATTGTATGCCGTATCCACGTGGAATTACATAGGCTGCTGAGTTGAATGTTTCACTCCGGTACGCGACGTATTGTACAAGTACTATTACCCTGCCACCATGAATTAGTAATAGATAGGGCTTTGTATTCCCCATCGAGCAACACTTCTTGCATAGCTTTATACGGGTACCATACAGTCTGCAGCAAAAGGTAAAATACAACTTTAAAATCTATACAGGATTTTTCGTAAGCGGATAGCAGATATCCCTTGTTTAAATGTAAGTACAGTCCAGTTTTTTAGTCATGACCTCTGACATGGCGCATTCGGGAAAGTATGGCAGGAGTAATACAGGGTGTATTTTTGGAGCTGCGTTATATATGTCTTAGTAAGTCCCTGGTAATGAGAAGAGTGGCATACTGCAACTAAAAATATATTCGTTCTTGATCAAATACAAATATAGTACACATGCTATATTTTCTGAGCTGCTGAACGTGTCTTTAAATAATCTATAAGCAGACACTGTTTGAACTGCAGATGCTGTATCGCGAGAAATGATAGATCGCGCTGTGTCGTCTTCAGTACAAAAGAGTATTAGAAGCTGCATCTTTGAAAGGTTCAGTACTAAACTTGATCGAAATCCGTCGGGTGAATCTGGAGACGAAGCACGCTCAGTGTGGCGGGGCAAATGCGCGCATTTCACGCGGCGAGGAATGGGGTAGAGGGAAACATGAATGGAGGGAGGGATTATGAAAGAAAGTAATGATGAATCGATTAAATATGTTTTTTCCCCCATTACTTAATGGTCGGTGGGTAACCGCATGGTTGTTTTGCTGTCGCAGAAGCTGCGCCTTCATACTAATTAATGTGCCAAGACTGTGTATTTCCGGCGTGTTTGTTATTGGTTCCCACATGCAGCAGATGTACATAAATTTTCTCCCCACGCCAGCACCCTTTCCCCCCCACCCCCTTAAAACGCTTGAAATTTACCGCGTGTTTTGTAATGTGCGAAATTTTGCTGAGAGGGAGGAACTCTGATGTTAGGCTACTTTCAGTCACAGAAGGCACCAGTATTCCAAAAGCTTATTGAAAGTTCTTTTGTTCAAATAGGAACAGAAACACAAGATATTTATTATTGATCATTTCTTTTTTTCCAAGTGCGTGATATCTACGCATAGTCAGAGAGTAGTGATTTTCCCCGGATTGAAATGGCGTAGATAGGGTCCATTGACGGTTTTTGTCTACGCATAGTCAGAGAGTAGTGATTTCCCCCGGATTGAAATGGCGTAGGTAGGGTCCATTGACGGTTTTTCTGAATTTGTGTGGTTCATAAAAGAGCGGGGAATGTCTTGAGAAATTTAGCGACTGTCAGCTTTTCAAAGAAAACACTTGCGCCGTGGAATTAATTTGTACGTTGAAATCCACGTGTGATAAATAATCTGGCCTCGAAACCTGTTTTACCATACGTCGATTGAGTACATGCCATGCCATACCATGAATACGTATGGTGGAATAGAGATACAGCACCATTCATTCTTAACCTAGACACTGGATAGATGTGAGTGGTCAGTTTGGGGCCAAACCCCACAGTCGGTCTGGACACGATGCCGAATAGAAGATTCCCTGCTACAGCCGGGGATCTAACACCGGCCACCCAGTATGAAGCTAGTCACTATATCATCATCGCCTCTGCACCTCCCGTTCTCTGCACGTGTTCTGTATGTAATGACAGACTTCGACTGATGTGGGCCTTTCGTTCGTTTCTTGTTCGGTGTCACTTTATTATAGTGACATTCATCAATAGTCGGACATGTGTCGTTCTCAGATTCAGAACACGTGGTTCGACATCTCATTGGACCGCTGCGAAGTGTACAATGAAGTCTTCTAATTATGTCTCGGGTCTAAAAAGTAGTTATTTTGGTGTCACTACGTAAATAGGGTCATTTGAAGTGGCATCCAGTCAGACATTGTCGATGTCACTCCAGACGGTCCTTGTCTTGAGCGAGAATTAAGCCTGAACCTTAGCTACAAAGATTATCGTTTGACTTTATATAATCTTGCAAGACAAGAGGTCGACATTTTACTACAGAACAAAAGCATAATCAACTGATCCGCCTCTCAGAATGCTTAGCTATAAATTTTATTGGATCGTAACTTGAAATTTGTTACCATCTGATTGTTGGTTTAGTGCTGTGAGGAAGCGATGTCTAAACAGACATGGAGAAGCGATGTACTGGTGTTTGAATATAACAGAAATTCCAGTTGTCACAGATGGGTAATATGTGAATATATAAAACAGTTTATACCCTAATGACTACATGTCTACATATATGTGTGTTTGCTCGTGGCTTGAGATCGATTTTCTACAACGTAAAGCCTTTTGGGTCACTAAAAGCGATAACACATCAGCCACGTCTGTTTGGAATAAGAACCCGCCGTTACGTAGACCGTCTTTGTCTCTATCATCAGGAGACAATAATTCTGATTGGATAGAATTGATCTGGATAGGATCATGTTGCGTAAAGAAAGTTTATTCGCTGTAATCTAGAGAATGGGTTCAGTGTTACTTTTATGTAGGTTTCATATAAAAAGGCTAAGAAATTTCGTCAGATATTTCAGAGTTTGAAGGTGCTACACACAGAGTAAGTGTTTAGTTTTTTTATTTTTATTTTATTTTTTTTTCTGTTCAGCATCCTCGTAAAGAAAGCCATTTGCTTTCCCCGAGGAACCCAAGCAAAATATTGGGAATGTTGTATCTGTACTGTGATCAAATTGATTTCTTTCCTCGCCAGACCTCCTTACTACATTCGTTATCTGAAATGTTTCTTGTTCGTTCGTGTTCGTACTTCGAATATTCTTACTCCTTGCTTCTCATACTTTTTCTCGTTTCTCCATCTCCTGCCAAAGAAATTTAAGTGAGAGCATGTCAAGCATGATAGAAAGGACTTCTCCCCTCCATTTAAGAAGGATTCGAACCCAGCACATCAGCTAATATCAGTATCGTATGACATAAAACTCTGTGTAATGAACACATGGAGAGCCCTCTAAATGCAGTGAACATATTATTAATTACAAAATGTTAATTTCGGAGTAATGATTGAGGCTCCTGAGGTGATTATTTGTAATATTTATTGTATTTTTTAGCAATATAGACGTATGGGTCATCCAGAATCCTTTGTTGTCGTTAATATCATTCACTGGCCGCTGCTGCTAATCTAGGTTATCTTGTACAAGGATCCTTTTGCTATAGCTTCTCCGAATTACCATGAATCCAATTGTAAAAAAGGCTTAGACAAAATGATGTTACCCGGCGGTGCCGACAACCATCACACAGGACTGCGAGAAGTGTTGTCTAACCTCTAGGCGTTTTCAGATTTCGTGCACTTGAAATAAAAAGTTATATGAAACTTAACAGAGCATTATAAATAGTATTCTGTGCTTATCACCAAATATCATTACGGTGATAAAATTAAGAAGGATGGGATGGGCAAAGCATGTAGTATGTATGGGAGAAAACCTGAAAGAAGAACTAGGCATAGATAGAAGAATAAGGTCTTAAAAATAGTGTGTTCGGATGTGAACTGGATACACCTGGCTTTCGATAGGGTCAGGTTGTAGGCTTTTGTGAGCGTGGAAATAAACCTTGAAATTGCATACGGAGTGGAGATTTTTTTGATGAACTGAGCAATTGGTGGTTTCACATGGACTCTGCTTTATGTTGTTAGATTGTGTTCAGCCTTGTAATATAGTTTTAAAGAGTTTAACTGCTACAATTAGCTTTGTGGATGAATCAAGTGAGAAGAGAGAATATTCAAGCAAAATGTAAACAAATGTAAGAATGTTGACAGTACATCTCACCCTCTCTTGAAGTAACAAGGTGAAAGTCTGTGTCTTATGCACACATTCTGTGGTACACCACCTCACTTCCTCTCGTCAGACATGTCCAAGGAAATTCCAGCAGAAATTCTGTAATGTATTTTCCTTCTTATGATCACAATGACATTGGTTATTGATGCAGCAAGAGTATTTTACATTCATACATATTCAATAGAACAAACACTGAGAAGGTTTTACAGTTTGTTTATGGTTCCAGAAGTTACGAATTCATTGCTAAGACATCTGAGGTCCACACACAATAAAAATGTTGATTGTGAGTTGTGATGCCATGTAACCTTGTACCACACACCACATTCAACAAGTATTTAATTTAAGCTTGTTTTTGATTGTTTATTTAAGGCACATTCCTTTGTGATATTAACCTGCTTTTTTATTTAAGGAATGATGGGCTTGTGGCATCATAATGCCCATGTGTCTGACCACTGTTCGGAGAAGTTTTAAAAAAATCTTCTCTTATGCTGTGGTTTTATTTTGTTGCAGAATGTGGGATCCAGGTGCCGTCACTGGGTGAACTGACGGCACGGTGTGTTGCAGCGCACATACCGTTTGAACTGGTGGAGCATGTGTATCCTCCAGTGCCTGAACAGCTACAGCTTAGAATCGCATTTTGGAGCTTCCCGGACAATGAGGAGGACATCCGTCTATACTCTTGTCTGGCCAATGGTAGTGCAGATGAATTCCAACGGGGAGAACACCTCTTCAAGAATCGGGCCGTCAAGGATCCCCTCCAGATAGGCAAGTGCCTAAAGTTTTGATGTATTTCACCCTTCTTGAAACACATCTTCAGTGTTAATTATAGATAACTTGTAATACAGTAATTCTTAAATCTTGATTTGACTTCTCTTTTTATCTCTTTTTCTCAGTGCAGTTGTACTGATTAAATCTGTATATAAAATTATTCCTTTATTGTGTCTAGCTGATCCTAGCCATTATGTCTGCAGTTATTATTAGAAATAATTTTTCAATTTTATATTGTTTATCTTTTCCCTTTGGGGATTCTTATCTGTTAATTGATTAAGATACTGCACATATTAAGATGTCTCTAAATATAATTTTGTGGGCAGGCTTCCATCTTAGCGCAAGTGTGTGGCCACCTCCGAGTGTGGGGCAGGTACGTGGACAGTACAACGTGGCGGTGACATTTGATCGACGGCGTATTACATCCTGTAATTGCACTTGTTCCTCGACTGCTTACTGGTGTTCACATGTTGTCGCAGTCTGTTTGCATAGGATACATCAGGTAGGTAACCCCTGTTTCTTTGAACAGCCTAGAATCAAATAACTCAGCTGTAACTCATTCATAGTTTGAGAATACTAAGATCTTTACCTCCGCTCTCCTACATATCTTTATGGCATAGTTTTCAGCATTTACATTTGGTACCTGCCTTAACCATGCTTTCACCTTACAGCCGTACACATTGTTCTGTCTGTCTATTCTTTAAACTAATGTATCTTGGAATCTGTCTGTTGTATAATATGTAATGTTCGTAGTGGTATAATGTTGATTTGCGACAATGTGATTGTCAACAGCCAACTCAGGTTTGCCTGCGAGCACCAGTGAGTGAGTCGCTGTCAAGACTTCATCGTGAGCAGTTGCAGAAATTTGCTCAGTATCTGATCAGTGAGCTGCCACAGCAGATTCTACCCACTGCTCAACGTTTACTGGACGAGCTGCTCTCTTCACAGCCCTCTGCCATCAACACTGTGAGTAACATTATTGAATCCTGCCACGTCTTGTATGCACACCAAACTTTCTGTCCTGTGCAGACCAGTGACTATTTCTGTAGGACTCAAATTTTCTGGAGTATAACTGTGTCTACAGATGACCCACATAAATTAGAAATATCAGTTTTGATGTAATTAATCTTTAAAAGTTTTTCCTTGTGTTTCATGATTTTTTTTATGTTTATTTCAGGTTTGTGGTGCTCCTGATCCCACAGCTGGAGCCTCTGCCAATGATCAGACATCATGGTATTTAGATGAAAAGACACTCCATGACAACATCAAGAAGATTCTCATAAAATTCTGTGTACCAGCTCCCATTGTGTTCAGGTCTGTTAACAATATGTTAATGTCAGTCAACACAAGTACAGGGTTTCGTTTTATTGTAGTGGCATGTTTCAGTTGTATTCTGTCATCACCTGGCACTATACGTAATATGATATAGTGCTTCCATTTATTTTAATTATTATACGTGTGTCTTGTGTTACATCATTTTTTGTCATTCAATAATTTATAGACATTTGTTTTTGTGTACTAATCATTATCACCCTCAGTTCTGTTCTTGTACTTTTCTGTAATTATGTATTATTCATGCTTCTATAATATATTGTATGTCTTTAAATTTTCTCTTCACTTTAACTCGTTAGTATTGTAAATGATTTAGGGCTGATATTTTGAATCAAGAACACAATATTAAATTTTTTTTGTAGATTCAGATCCTTTACAACTGTGGGTGTATATCCGTTTTCCCTTATATGTGTTGTGTTTTGTAAGAATGATAAATCTTTATTTTAAATTAATGAATATACATTCTCCACTTTATGTATTGTTTATGAAATATGTTTTCTCTTTCAGTGATGTGAACTATTTGAGTGCAGCAGCACCTCCAGCAGCTGCTGAATGGAGCAATCTGCTGCGACCACTTCGCGGCAGGGAGCCAGAAGGCATGTGGAATCTGTTATCAATTGTTCGTGAGATGTTCAAGAGGAATGATCGCAATGCCATACCCCTTCTAGAGATAATTACTGAGGAGTGCATGGCATGTGAACAGGTGTGTTAAGCAACTGAGAATCTAAACCTGTGCTCTGTCATCACGTGTTGCTGCTCCTGCCCATTCTTCCCAGTTTTTAATCTCTTTTCTTCTTTTATGTACAAAGTCAAGGTCATATTTGCATCTTCAGATGAGAGATTCTTTGAAGATGGGAAGAACCAACTCTCGAAAGTCATATAAATCAAATGTACCTCAAGCAGCGGACGTGTGACATAATTGTGATGTAATGAATCAGCCTTTGCCACTGGTATGTAAAGAGTATGAGAATACACGTTTGTTGTACTGTTTCAGATTCTGGTTTGGTGGTTCAATACGAAGGTGGCTCTGCATAACGGGAGCTCTGGACATGGCGGGGGGAAGCATAGCAATGTGAACAGCAATAGTCATACATCACAACATGCATGCTCTTCTCTGTGTGATGAGATTGTGGTATTGTGGCGGTTAGCAGCTCTGAACCCTGGTATTTCTCCTGAAGAGAGGGAACTTCTTCATGGTCAATTTAGGGATTGGCACATCAAAATTGTTGAGAAGGTGAGCTAATAGCACATTCAATATTTGCAGTACCATTTCTGACAATATGCGTAGTTGTATCTTCAGAATATCACAATTATTGCTTAATCTTTTCGTTCTATTTTGTCTCCCTCTTTTCCCCCTCCACCTCCTCCTCCTCCATTTATCTTTTCCTTCTACTCAGTGTTTAGCACTCCATCTTAACATATAAGTCGTCAAGATTTTATCCAGATACAAAGCACTTAACCATGACATTCGCATTGTATTTGTGTAAGAAACATTTTTAAATTATTCTCCCATCCACACCAATATTGCTTTGTATTCAAGATTTCTCTGGTTCAAATAAACCATAAGTAAATAAATACACATAGGTCTAACAAGTGGTTTCCTTTTGGGCTTTCTGACTAAAATATTGTTTGTTTTTGTCATCTCTTTGATATCTGTCTTTTTAATAATATTGCAGTTGGTTATCAGAGTTGTGATTAATGAGTCAGGGAGACTTGACAGAATTAGCACTGTAATGAAGTTTGTAAATTCAGCATAAAAGAATTTGTGTACACTGTTTGCTGTAATATTAATTGTTTTTGAACAAGCATATATTAACTATTTATGCCACGGTACGCTTTCGTAATCTTCAAAGTTATGAACACATTGGTGTTCATCATTCTCACTCCACATTGGTTTGAATAGGTGACCAAGAGTCGTGGGGGTGGAGTGTCGAACAGCCAGTCATTAACAAGTAGCAGTGCTGGAGGAAATGGCTGTGGTACCAACATAAAAAACGTGAACATTTTTCGTAATGATGTGGAAGTGTTCACGGGATTCAAGCCAGCAATTGAGGCATGCTACATGGATTGGGATGATTACCCCCTCCCTGGCATAACATACACCAGTGGGGTTAATCGTCTCTACCATTGTCCCTTCACTTGTTTCCGCCATGCTGGGGATTCAACTCGTTCAGAGAATCTTGTTGTGAATCAGGTAAGACAAGACTGTCGTTGCATAAAATAAGAAAACAGGTGAATATTTTAATGATTCTTGATTGCTTCATACTAGTGAAATAACTCAGAATTATATAAACATATAATTGATTACTTGCACCATCCATTTCATCTTGTATGCATGTTTGAGAGCTCATGAGCATTACCAACAGTTTCAGCTTAATACCGTAGTATGTTTATTGTATCTGCTTTTTGTCTCGCAGGTAATCTCGTCACAGGCCGTTCTGTATTGTGAGCATCCATCGACGACCCATCATCATACACATCATCATCATCATTATCATCATTATCACAACCCACACTTACATAGTATAAGTCACATCCATAGCAGTCATCATGCAGGTGGGATGAGCAAACGTCCTGCCCGGATCAGCGAACTTGTTGAGTTTTCATATACCCACCATGACTTATCGCTCTCTCCCATCACATTGAGCGGAGTGCCTGATCTCAGTAGCAACAGGGACCGGGATGGAAATCGGTCCAGTGTCAGTAGTGAAGGTTTCTGTGAAAATGATGCAGATACTGATATCTTGAATGAGAGTGGTGTTCTGATGGGACCAACACTGCAGGTCAGTAGTGGCGACACTGATTCGCAGGAAGGGGGTGGCAGTGACTCTGCCAGTAGTAGTGGGGCAAGCACCAGCATTGGTAGGATTATGGAGGATCCATGTAAGAAACCACGGGCTGGTTCTGGCTCTGTTTCTGTGAGAAACTCTCTTCTGAAATCCATGGCCAGTACAGAAAGTCAGAGTGAAGATAGTGACAGCAACTACAGAAGAAAAATCGGTGGTAATAAAATGTGCATGAACTTCAATACTATTCCCCCAGGAGGTGTTCCATCTGTTTTGGATGATATTGGTTGTTTCTGTGATCCCTCTCCCGACACTTCAAGATCATTCCTCAATGCACGCACTTCAAAAAGTGCTTCTACTAATTTTCGCATGTCTACACCACAGTCATCAACTTCAGTGTCCCAAAGAAAGCTACAGCTGCAATCCCCAAGCTTGTCATCACCATCAGTGTCTCAACCAGAAGTACTGGATGCAGATTCAGATGTTTCTGGTAAGTGATGTATGCATTTCTCTATTTCTGAGTTTTTGTTTCTTGATATGTTTTGTGGGGTTGTTGTGAATGCTTCCTGTGTCTTGCATATTCTGTATTTGTACTGTTCACCAAGGAGTGTTATCAATTGTATAGACTTTTTTTGGCCTTATTTAAAGATTTGTTTGTTTCAGGAGGTGGAGGGACCCCTCCAGAAGATTCAGAAGCCTCCCGTCGACCGTCCAAAGATGAATCTTTATCATCCTCAAACTCTGATTCACAACAGTCAGGAGATGAGTACAACGTGTACTACTATGACCCTAAAGCTCTTCTCTCACACAGTAACAGTGGAGGTGTGAGTAATGTAGGAGGCAATTGTTGTGCAGTTGGCAACACTGGTGGAAATAATGGCGGCACAGAGAGAAAGTTTTTATCGAAACGAGAAGAGCAGAACCCTCTCTCACCATCTACTGTATTTGCTAACCTGAGAAAGACGGAGGACGTCTGGGACGTCTTGTTTGCTAGAGCTGAAGGCCTTCACGCACATGGTCATGGCAAGGAGGCCTGTACGCTGGGAGTCAGGCTAGCAAAGGAACTGTTGGCCAGTCCTCCAGATCTCATGGTTGAGCTGCCACCACTTCCTTCCAAGGGCAAGAGGAAGAAGGTATGTGAAAGACTGGGATTATACTTAACATAGGGAATGGGAACTCCTATTGTGTGACTTCAACATTAGTCAGTGGAAGTAAAAGAAATTTATTTTTGTTGTGCAGCTATTGTACTTATTTATTATTTCTCCAAGCCTCAAATATAACTTTAAATCAACCAGGTTTTTGACGAACCAGGTTGTTCTGTCCAACTTATGCTGGTTAAATGGATGTTTGCTCTATCTGTGTCTGGTCAGAGATTAAAACCACAGCCTTTTGAATAGGGAGTGTTTGGTACTTATGCAAGAGCTTAAATGAATATAAAGTAATTTAGGTGAACTTCTTGTTTTGATTTTAATTTTTTTTTATGGAACCCAATTTTACGTACTTCTGATTGTCATATTTTCTTATTTTGTATCTTGATAACATTTCAGCAGTACTCTTTATTGTATGTAACTATTTGCTTATTTCAAACAGTTTATAGCATTGTTTGTTGTGTTACAGCAAATGAATCCAGCATCACGCCAGCTGAGCTGCTTGGCATCTGCTACTCTTGCCAAGTGTGCATTTCTTTGTACAGTATTGGCTGAGAACCTGGAACACTTTCATCTTGCATTTTGTGTTGGAATGTTTGGCCTTGAGATGGCTCGTCCCCCTGCCAGTACCAAACCACTTGAGGTAACAGTCTGGATACTGTATGTCATATTTTATGATTAATGAATTGGGAAGGACATTGTAGTAGGCAGCGGTTTAAACTTTGCAGTATATTTATTGTAGTGTTTTCTGGACAGTCGAATTTGACAAAGTTTTTCCAATCTCTTAACTGACTGTTTTGTTTTAGTTGTGTCTTGTGCAGTGGAATATCATTATTCCTTGATTTATGTTTTTATCTTGTGTAAGGTTAACATTTCATTTATCTCCAGTTGGTAGTTCAGAGTTATATTCTCTCCAGTTAAACATTTTTTTTTCACATTGGTTTCCAGAAAAAATGTCCTATGTTTCTCATAGCATTGCTCTGTAATTTTTATTTTATAGGTGAAATTGGCAAATCAGGAGTCTGAACTTGTGAACTTGCTAAAGCGCATTCCCCTTGGGAATTGGGAAATGAAGATGATCCGAGAACGGGCCGAACAGTTGAAGGACGGGACATTGCGCTCAAGGGGTGAAGCTCTGCTCCCTATTATGCTTGCCAGCTTTATCTTTGATGTTCTTGTGATACCAGGTAAAGGACAGTACTTCATAAATTATTATATTTATGTGAATTTAATCTCTGCTAGGCTGTATAGTTATTTTGTATCTCAGTGTCATATATTGTTTCTGTTATGTATGTCTAAGCAGTCTTTAAACAGATTAAGGTGGCACTGAAACTGTTATATTATTTTCCTTGTATACATCAATCAGTCATACTGAAAAATGTTAACAGTCATCGTCTGGGTTTTGACACTAGTGCTATTCCCATGTTATTTGGCATCGTGTAACATTTGCAGTTTAAGTATCATTGTTCAATAACCTATGTGTTGATCTAAAGACAGAATGTTCTTGCCATGAGTGACCTCACTATTACATATTGTTTCCAGCAACAGTTGGTCGTGAGCCAAAATGTCAGCTCCTGAATCTAGCATTAAGGTTACCAACTGATGAAGCCCTAGGATTTGAGGCTGCAGTAGCAGCATTAGGATTGAAAGCTAATGTCTCTGAGGCTGATCATCCATTACTATGTGAAGGAACTAGAAGACAGAGGTTGGTAGACTTAGACATTGACATAAAATTCTTGACCTTGTTGAATGAATGTTGTCGCATGTCTGCTGCCGGTAACAGCACCATATGTCCTCATGTACTAAAACCAAAATAAAACATATCTTAGGGTTAAATATTTGAAATTAGTATTTCTTTTGCTGTATTGTAGTGCAAGATATTTGTCTTTTCCTTAGGGGAGATCTAGCAATTGCATTGCTGGTGCACTATAAGGATGACCCTGGCAAGGTGGCTCGTATTATGGAGAAACTACTTGACAGGGAGGTGCATCAGCTCCTCAAAACACCAATTGTCAGTTCCATGTATTCCAGCAACCCTTCCACCAAGAGCCAGGTAACTTCATTTTAATCATATATGCATCGTGTCCATGAAAGGTAGTGTCATCTACTGTAATGCATATTCTAGGACCCAAAACAAGAAAATAATCCATTTGTACATTATTTTGACGTTTTCGTGGTACGAAAGATATTGATTGTGGTCATCTGGGTTGTGATGCTGCGTAGTCTTGTAGGTGGTAACCAACATATTTGACTTGCGTCCTGTGTAGTACCTACATGACTACACAGTATCATAACTCAAAAGAACATAATCTGCATTGTGTTTGCTGCTCCTGAAGAGTAAAATTAATCATGAATATTTAATTTTTAAATAGATAATTTGGCTTAAAATATTCCACTCTGATGCAGAGCAGCGATGTGAACTAAGGCAATAATGAAACTAGTTTATCCATCTTAGCACATCTTGACACTGCTGTAAACAGTTTCTCCTGTATTCAAGCAGCTTTTCAGAAAGATACGTAGAAGCATGGAATTATATTTAAGAAGATAAGCGTTAAAAGAAGCATTTCTGGGCTCATGTTTATATGCCTCTCACCATATTTACTCTCCAGTTTGCATCGCATGTTATGGATGGTCTTATAATTACATGATAGTCGATTGGTTAATGGAGTGTTAAATTTACATAGTGCAATGGTCTTCTTTGCAGCTGTCCAGTTGTCGAAGGAAGGAAGAAGTCTCTAGCAGTGAGGCTGTGTCTTCTCCCATGGTCAGTGCTATGGGATCTTCATCCGATCCAGTCATGGCCGAGAACACTGCCATGTGTAAGTAGTGTTTCTAGAAATCAATCTGATCTAATGGTGAACTGTTATAATAAGCCTTGTATAGACCGTATGTTAATATCAGTTACAACGGTAACTCAAAAAATTAGATATTCTAAGTTGGCATGTGACTTAGCATAAGAAGACACTGCTCAAGACAGTTCTGATGGGACATGGTTCCTGGAAAATGGATTGTCCATAAAAATCCAAAGTGATGGTCTTATTGGTCTTTGTATTTAACTGCTATAGACTTTTTTCTGTAAAAGGTTTAATGAGGAAGTGAGTTTAGTTTGTTTCTCCGTGTCTGTAAGTTAAACATTTGTTGTTTAGCAGTGGGTCCAAGTAGCCGTCCACATAGCTCAACCAGTGCTGAGGTGGAACAGGGTTTGGCCACCCTGTCCCTCAGTAGTCCAACAGCTGCAGCCACCGCAGGGCCCCCTAACACTGTGCAACAAGTGACGTCCACACGCACCAAAGAGGCAACTAGGTATTTTTTTTTATTTCTAACTAATAAGTCAAGCAATTAATAGTAGTTGAACCCTAAATTTCAATAACACTAATACTAAAGCCTGAAATTAGACAAATCCTTTAGTCATGTGATATGTGAGGTTTTTGTGACTTTGCTCTCGTCAGCAGGAGCACAGGGAATTCAGAAGTTTGTAGTTTCTCAATTTCTTGTAAGGTATTAGTGACTACTTGATAAAAAGTTGATGACTTAGTCTTCATGATTACATTTCTTCATATTCCTCAGCATTGTAGTAAGTTCTTTTTGCAAAGAGGGTGTTTCACAAAATGTTCCTCTCTCAAAATATTGCCAGACATATTGTAACATGTGCAGTGCAAATTTGAACGAAATCTACTAGACATTATTATTGGTTTTCTGGGTTGTAATGACATGTGAAGATGGAGGCAGTATGTTCGTCCAGAATTTTGATATATGTTGATATCTACCTGCAAGTCTAAACAATGTTACAACCCAGAAGTCCAACATTGACATCTTTATGAACATGAGAACATGACATAAAAATCTCAAAATGTGCAAGGTGAATTGCATGAGTATCACAGTATATCTTATTAGAAAAACATATTTTGGAATTGTAATTTCTCTACAGATTCAAAGGTAAACGAGTGTACCCATCGATACCAAACCAACCATCAGAAGCAGGCGCACACTTCATGTTTGAGCTAGCAAAAACTGTGCTGACAAAGGCTGGGGGAAATAGCAGCACATCACTGTTCACTCAGGCATCAACATCACAGAATCACCACGGTCCTCACCGTGCACTCCACATCTGTGCCTTCCAGATCGGACTTTATGCTCTCGGTCTCCACAATTGTGTCAGTCCAAACTGGCTCAGTCGCACGTACTCATCACATGTGTCCTGGATCACAGGTTCAGTATCATTTCAGTAGTAGAGTGTGGACTGATTGATTGATTGATTCTAAATTACACTATGTCAGCTACAAGAGAGAAAGTAAAACTAATTGTTGTTTTAGTGACTTCTGTGTTTGAATAAGATCATTGTGGTTATGCTGTCACAGGTCAGGCAATGGAGATTGGAGCTCCAGCTATCTCCTTCCTGATTGAGACCTGGGAAGGACATTTGACTCCACCTGAAGCAGTGAGCATAGCAGACAGGGCTTCCCGATGCTGTGACCTTAATATTGTTCGAGCTGCAGCAGAACTGGCACTGTCCTGCTTACCCCATTCTCATGCCCTCAATCCAAATGAAATCCAGAGGGCTATCTTGCAGGTAATGTTTTTGTGCTTGTATGTGGTTTGTCTATGAACAGGATGCTGCAGAGATTACTTGGACCCAAGGGAGAGGAAGTAACAGGAGGATGGAGAAAACTGCATAATTAGAAACTACAGTGAAACCTCTATCCATCGTTCCCGGAACTATCGTTTTCCCGGATGCATCGTCCGTTTTGTTCGGTCCCGAATACATCCCATATAAAATAATGTTACATTTTCCCGCTTCTATCGTTCCTCGAACTATCGTTTTATCGCATCGATCCTTAAAAAATCTTAGTCCCAGCACACAATTTTCCCGCAATGATCGTTTCTGAGAAATTAAAATGCTGGGTTTTGAGATAAATTA
>NW_019060592.1:261307-282703 GCF_000696155.1 Zootermopsis nevadensis | reverse complement strand
TTTTTTTAAAATTTTTAATGCTTTCCCGCATCTATCGTTTTCCCGCATTCATCGTTTTTATTTCCCACCCCCGCCGAAAACGATGCATCGAGGTTTCACTGTATTATAATTTGTACTTTTCACCATGTGCTGTTAGGATGATAAAATCAAGGAGGGTGAGGAGGACAAAGGCATATAGTGAGCATGAAAGAAGTAAGAAATGCAAACAAAATTTAATTAGGAAACATGAAGGTAAGAGACTATTTTGAGGACATAAACATGGGTGGGAAAATAATATTAAAGTGGCTCTTTAAAGATAAGGTGTGAAGATATGGACTGGATTTATCTGTCTCAGGATAATATTCAGTGAACATGGTCATGAATTGTAAGGTTCCATAAAAGGCAGGATATTTTTTGAAAGGAATATATTAAAATGGATATTAGACAAACAGATTATGAAGTTGTGAACAGAATTCAGCTGACTTTGGATATGATTCAGGGACAGTTACTGAGATAAAATATCTTTTTTGTCCTAGTTCTTCTTCTGGCATAATTTACATATCTTCTTTTTGCTGGTTGCAGTGCAAGGAGCAGAGTGACCTTATGCTGGAACATTCCTGCCTCACTGTGGAGAATGCCGCAAAGGGAGGAGGTGTTTATCCAGAAGTGTTGTTTCAAGTGGCCAAGTACTGGTATGAGCTGTACATGAGGGTAAGTTGTCACTGTTATGAAACCACATCGTTTATTTTATAGTTTGCATAAAATGGGAATGATCCTTATTATCAATAAACATTAATGGTGGGAAGGCCATTTCTTGCTGCTTTGGCTCTGTTTTAGAAAGGAGAGTAGTAAAATAAAATATCACGTCTGGTAATATTGAAACAAAGATATAAAAACAATAAAGGCAGCATATATGAAATTCATGATGTCCTCAGCAAGATACTGTTCATTAGACTGTGGAAGGAATGAAGGCATTTTAGAAGAACTCCACATGGACACAATCGAAAAGAAATTAGCACAGGGTTATAAACAAAACTGTCAGGATCATGCTAGTTGTTTCATTTTGAGTGTGGTGTGTTATTTTGTGTGATGTGTGTTGTTTTGTGTCTTATTGTAGCACCACTGCCACCAGATATAAACCCATTTGCAGTTAATAATAAATAATAAAAAAGCATCCACAGTTGTTAAAGAGACTACTAGACAGTTACAATGTTGAGGCTGAAACAGGTCATTTATTGGTCTAAGTTTGTGGCAGGAAGAAGATTCTTTCTTTCAGCATTTCCTGCTTCTGGTTCATGTGTATTGATTTATTTTTTGTTTAAGCATACACCTGGAGGTGGAGATCAGCCTACAGAAAATGAGATGCCCCATGAATCCTTAAGTCTAGACACAAACAGTGGGGCTCTTGTTACAATGGTGGAACCCACTCCACCATCTATAGAAATGTCTCAGCAGTTGCCCACAGGCTTGGTTTCTCCCAGCACAGGTGTTCTACAAGGAAACCTTGCAGGCACGCCGGGCGCCCAGTCTGTGGTTGTGACGACAACTCCGCCACCCCCATACCCGCAACATCCTTCGGTCACGACGTTGGCACCACTTGGTGTTGGTATGAGTGTTCCATACACAGTCAGTCCATACAGCTTTGCAGTTCAAGGTCTACATCCTCACCCTCATCACCATCCACACTTTGGGAGTCCACTAAATCATCATCCCCACACAGTGACACTCCCTCCCCCACCTCATCTGCAGATGTATCTTTCCCCACCTGCATTCCAATATCCACCTCATGCTGCCAATCAACAGGCAGCTTATGCTAACCTTCCTCCCAATGCAGGAGGTCCAGGCTTGCCACCCAATCTACAGTATTATGGTACTGCTGTAACACTTGCTCCAACCACTTCAACTGCTGTTGGGATGAGAGCTGCAGCCGTAGTGGCAAATACAAATGGAGCTGCACCTCCACACCACCATGTATATCCAATTACAGCCGCCACAATCCAGCAAGGAGGAACTTTACAGGTTAGACTGTATATTGGGCTGTGCAATTGGTGGATGCTGGAACATGAATACTATTTAGTGTAGAGGTGATTGGATAATTTTTGGCCCTGAGAGGGATGAAGCGACATGAGGATGGAGAAAATTGCATAATGGGGATGTCCATAATTTATAATTTTCAACACACATTATTAGAATGATTATATCTATGAGGGTGAGATTGGCAGGGCATGCAGCACGCATAGGGGATATGAGAATGCATACAAACCCTTTTGGAAAGCCTCAAAGGAAGAGACCATGCAGAAGACCTATATGTAGATGTGAGGAAATAAATTTTAGGGAAATGGAATTTGGAGGTGTGGAGTGGATTTATCTGGTGTTGGGTAGAGCCATGGCAGATTGTTGTGAACACAGTAATGAATCTTCAGGTTTTGTAAAAGTAGACTTTGTGCAGTGCTGTAGCTGTAGCATTACCTTTGTAACACTACATTTGTGTCCACAGCAAATGAGCATCAAGTCCATTGAGGTATACTTAATACCTAGTAACTAAAAATGTGCTTGGAAAATACGTGTATTCCACTGAAGTTTACTTTTCCAATTTTGTTCATTCACTTTGATTCATGTCTGATTTCTTGTGTAAAGTTGGACATTGCTTTCTTCAGGTACACAGACAACAGCCACAGCAGTTTAACCAGACACAGTTACGATACTTGCTGGCAGCATACAGAGTTGGTATGTTGGCCCTGGAAACCTTGGCTAGAAGAGTACATGACGATCGGCCACAAGCCAAGTATGCGCGTAACCCACCTTATGGTGAAGATGTTAAGTGGCTTCTCCGGGTCGCTAAGAAGCTAGGTGAGTTTCATTATGAAATTTATTTGGGAATTGTCTTCTTACTTTCTGTGTGAAATTATAGGTGATACAGTGACGAGATTGAGGTTTTCATGGTGGTTAGGCGATTACATATGTTTGAAGTAACATACTGTCTCCATCTTAAGGACTAGGCAGTGTCATAAACCAGAACACAAACAGCTGTGATGTGGAGACTATAAAACATAGCAACCAATGTAGTGAACATTTATAGTGGAAAGGTCATGCCATCCCAACGTGATGTTGGGATGCCATTTATTCTCACTATATGATAACACAATATATTAGTTTGTCTGGTGTTAGTACAGACAGGTGCAACCTGTGGTCCGCCAGCTTCACGTCGTCTGCAGGCTAATTCCCTGATCAGAAAAATAAAACATTAATAAGAAGATTTTATCCACAGTATTTATTATAGTCATAAAAATAGTCTTATATTTTTTCCTCATATTGGTTCGCACACACATGTGCCATGCAGAGTTATATATCATAATTTCAGAGGAACATACTGTCACCATCTTTAAATCAACACGGTGTTGCACCCCGGAATGCCAGTGGCAATACTTTGGACTCCTTGAATTATGTTGTATGAAAGTTTGCTGTGCTCTATGTAAGAGGGAGCAAATCACTGTTATAATTTTCTTCCGAATGTTTGTAGGCACGCAGTATCTTCATCAGTTCTGTGTTTGTGCGGTAAACAGCGTAGTTAGCCCTTTTGTCCTGCATGATGTGGCATTGGAAGCAGCACACTATCTGTCTCGCAACAATCCTGGCCTCATCATGCAGCACTTACGCTCAGCACTTACCCCACTTGTGCAGAAGTGCCAGCAAATGTAAGTTCACATTTTATCTTATCATATTGTGTGTAATGCATAACAGTGTTATGTAAATGAAGTCCAGGCATCGCAGTTAATCACACTTAATGTCCTGCTGTGTAAACTGACCAAGGAACGTTGAACTGAAGGGCTAGATATTTTATATGCGAACATACTTTTGTGGATTTGAATTGAATAATTTTATTTTTGGTCAGTATACAACAAATGGTAAGTTATATTAACAACTATACAGAAGTTATATTCTTAGTTAACATTACAGCATTCATGTATGACATGGAGTCATCATCAGGTGTAATTAAAATTACTTAAACTTGAAACTAGGCTGAATTATTTTAATTTCATTGTACTACTCTTCAAATGTAAATAATTTTAATTATACTTGATGATGACTTTCTTGTAGTTGAAGCATGTAAATGAATGCTTTATTATGTTAACTGGCAATATAATTTTGTTATAGTTAATAATGAATCGTACTATTTGTTCTATATTGACTAAATATAAAAATTTTTAACTATAAGGTATTTGACTAAGATAAGATTGAATGTTAAATAGAAGTTGGTAAATTTCAAGATGGTAAATCCTTATGAATGCTACCCACACAAGTTCTGAATGTCATAAAATATTTCTTCATTCACTTCAAGTGAGTTGCCTGATGACCAAGCCTTTCCATCTATCTGTCTTCCCACAAGTCCTCTGCAGTTTCTTTCCATATTCTTCTTTCATTCTTTGTGACATCTTCCATAAGCTGTTGTTCCCATCTTGGGAGCTTTTCAACTCATGTAGTCATAAGTTCTTACCAGAACCCATAGTTATTAATATTATCATGTTTTCATAGGTACATCCAATGTATGCACCAGAAACTATATCACCTTACCACAGCTGATTATGAGGACTTTGTGAACATTGTTTGCTCCGCACGAGCGGCATTTCAAATCACCCCCGAGGGGAACACCCAGTTTAAAGAATGGCTGCAATCAATTCGCAGGTATTGTGATTTATTATTATAAATCAGAGCCACATGGAGCCCCTTGTTAATAAGCATTTATATGTTAAACAAGGACATGTTGCTTTGTTTGAACACTTTTATATGGAATACTGTTTGGAGACAGATGAAGAACAAACATGCTGAATATTTTTGAAGTTCGAAGATGTCATGTGTTCTGGGACATTACACAGGGTAGTCTGTTAGATATGAACCGGTATTTCAGAGAATTTACTATTTCCATCTTCAGGGTGATGAAGCAGTTAGTTTTTCAGAAACATTGGTCGGTATATGCCAGACTACACCGCTGAGCATCCTAGAAGATAGCCGTCTTCATACTTGTTTCCATGAGGGCCTGAAATCTCACTGAAAAAATCGTAGAAGATTTTAAATTACAAACAGGTTTCAGATTTTGGTTATGAAAAGAGAAGAATGTATGGGTACTGTGTATATGTGTATTTAAAAAGGTGTTCTGTTTAATCGGCCCAGACATTACAGCGAAATACAAGTAAATGTTTGTAATTTATGGACTTATTGTATGAATAATGTTCTGAAAGTAATGTGCGCAAGGTCAGTGTGATGTGGCATTTATTACCACAGAGATACAACTGTTTGCACAGAGACATCGTAACATTATTTTCTACATAATCACCACCTCCGTGCCTTGAAGCCTTTCACAAAGAAATCGTGATCAAGCACTCGTAACTGGGTTATCACTGCAACAATGAACATTTTTCACAGTATATCTATTATAACATTTATTTTAAACATTTTTTAAATGTATTTATTAAATATAATGAACTTGATTGGCTAGGGTAGCTCAGTCAGTATATTGTCTGAACTGGATTACCAGGGTTTGATCCCTGGCAGGGGTAAAAGATTTTTCCTCTAGCCTCTGCATCCAGACCAGCTCTGGAGCCTACCCGGCCTCCTATCCAGTGGGTACCAGTGTCGTTTCCCGGGTGTAAAGCATGGCCGTGGCATGATGCTGACCACTCTCCCCCCACAAGCACCACCATGGTGTGTAGCAGGACAAATTAAAAAAAAATACTAGACTTGAGGAATGAATTTGTTAAGAAATTACTTTGGGAGGACAAGAGTCTTGCACATTTTTGATCAATTGGAAAAGGTTTTCATATTTAAGAAGTTAGTTATGAATATATACATGTTTGTTTTTAGGTCCAAATCATGCAAAAAGGATCTGTGGGCACAAATCAATGCAGCACTCCAAGCAAACAGCAAATGACAAAGGCCAGATTTAGGTGCCTTTCATTGTAGTGGTGCTAGTAGTGGGATCGGGGGTAGTAATAATAACAGCAACAATTTGACAAGATCCTTGGCAACCATGGGTGATGAAGCCCCTGCAGATTTACAAGCAGCAGATGCATCCACATCCAACACCACAACCAGGTTTGTCTCAAAGAATGGACAGATGGCAGCAGACAGTAAGGGAATATGTCTCACTGCTGCCAGGTCAAATGTTGCAATCGTGGATCAAAACCACATCTCCATGGTGGGTGGTAGCCACTGGGATAAAAAAGACTTCCAAGCAGAAATTGCTTATAATGTGACAGGATGTGAAACAAGAGCTGTGGTTGAAAGACACCCAGTGGGTACATACACTATTGACTCCCTGACAATGGGAGACAGGCATGTGGTTGATTCCAGAGTACACCCTCTTGACAGGAGAATTCTTGCTGCTGAGAATGAAATTATGGGGGGAAGGTTTCCTATGAAGAGTAGATGCGTAACTGAACAGTGGCCCATTGAAAACATAATGGATAATAGGCTCATGGGGCGAAGACACCCAGTCAGTAAAGTAATACCGATTCCAGAAAGGTATACCGTTGAAGCATTGGGTATTAGTGAGAGGAACCACATTGGCACTAGGTCTGTAGGTGAGAGGCAGTTCCTGGAGAGCAAATTTGTTACAGAAGTAAATTCTGCAGGTCATAAAGGTTTTGCAGAAAGGTACCATGTTGATTCTAGAGTTCTTAGAGAAAGACATTCTGTTGATTCAAGGTCCTTAATAGCAGAACCTAGAACCATTAGAGACTGTTACTCTGTTGATGCTAGAGTCATGCAAGGTAGACACCTTGTTGATTCTGGGCTCAGAGGTGATGGATCTAAAAATGCAGTAGAGGGTTGTTCAGTTGATTCTAGAAGATTTTCTGCAGATTCAAGGGTTACTGGAGAATTGCAGCACATGGATAGAGAATGGTGCAATGCAGAGGTTCCATCTACCAGAGAGATTTTTCCCATTGATCCTAGATACACTGTTGGAATAAGACATTCCATTGATGCCATGGCTTTGAATCAAGGACACCCTGTTGAGGCCAGAAATATGGGAGAGAGGTATCCTTTAGGAAGCAGGGTGTTGGTGGAAAGATACGCAGTAGACCCTAGTGCAACTGGGAACAGGTACACTGTTGAGACTGCAGTTATGGGAGAAAGGATTGTGTGGACAGAAGGAGCTAACAATATCAGGTGATTGCATGCTCCCCTGATTGTGCCAATATTCTGTGACTTCAGGGATGGAAATGGTATCAAGTTCACCCAAACAGTACTGTTACTATACCCTGCAGATAACAGGCATGCTGATGGTTATTTGCATCCACCAGTCACAGAATATGCACAATGAACCCTTGGACTGGGTCTATAATAGATCAGTTTTTAGATATTTTTGGTGTATGTCCTCACTGGACTGTTGTTTCAGCTGCAGCTACACAAGAGAATGTGCTTTTTCTGCACCTGATGTAAGTTGATACCAGAATTAAATTCATGTCGGAAGGTTAAAAAACTTAATTATATTTGCTGGTATCCGTCATTTATTTGACTGTCAGCAAAAGATGAACACAGGTAAAGGGAGACAAGAAAGGATTTTAAAATAAGTCATTTAACTATTATGATTTGTTTGAATTATCGTGCTCTTAAATGAAAATCTTGTGGTCTATTGAGAATGTGGTAACAAATCTGTGTTTTGTAAAATGCAGAGATTTTCTTTACTAGCTGAGTGGCTATTAGCTTCTGAAAAAGGACTCTTCTATGGAAGTACTTTATACTTGAAGTTGTTGTAACTTATTTCAGGTTGTTTTACTACATGCCCGTGGTTCAAATTCAATTTTTCAGCAGATTTCATCTAGCAGAATAACCTGAAAACAGTTTCGAGGCTCCTGGATATCCATTATCCAGACATTCTGTCCTTTCATTTCTCCCCACTGAATTTTATGAATAACTTGTTCTTGGGGTAATCAACTTACATTAGAATTTATAAGATAGGTGTATCTGTTTTATGGAGATGTGTTGGTTTTACGTTTCTGACATGATGAACAACATTGCAAGAGGAACCATACTGTTGGTGAATGGTGCATCATGTGTTACATCCAAGGGGCTGTGGGGTCAAGATAAAAGTGATCATAATACTTGTTTCACCTTTTCTTCTCTTGTTTTCATTATTACCTTAGTTATATTTTTGCTATAATGTTATCAGCCCTTTACCTTAGTTTGACTTGAAATGGAAACTTTGTACAGAACTTAAAGCAAGTGCATCAGGTATGGTTCATTCCACTTGTCTTCAACATGACAGGTTGCGCCTTCATCCAGTAATTTCAGAATGTCTAGTTTATATTTTTAAACAGCAGTTATCTATGTAAATTGAAAGTGTTCTAACCCATAAAAAATGTGTGGATATTGTTTAGTTTGACTTTTTTCTTGTGTGTTTGTGTGAGTGAGTAAGTATTTCTGCAGGACAACAAAATGATTGCATGACTGAAGTGTGCAAGTTCGGTTCAGATCTCATTAGGATATAAATTTAACATCTGTATATCAGAAATATAAGAAAAATGTAATGGTTACTCTTTGTTATTTGTTGCACTGAAAATTATGTTGAAATTTCATCCCATGTTAATGTATAGGTTTCAAAACCTTGACTAAAAGTAATTTTATTTACATGTTTCCTTGATGTTTGTTCGTTTCTGATTGGATTTAAGACTAAAATTTGCTTTTCTCTTCCGGAAGCATGCAGATTCTGTGTGTGTGACTTCTGTTGGTTATTTTGTCCACAGTTTGCCCTTGATTGTCCTTCAGAATCTTTCTTTTTTCTTTCCTGAATCAAAATACAATACTACTACTGAGAATTAAGTAAAAACCTTGGCATGCAGGATCTTATGCCTGATCAGCCAGTTAACAATTTCTCATAATGCATAGTTTGATATTCTGATTGCTTGCATCACCAGATGGTGAAAATTGTGAATACTGTATTTAGAGTTATGAAGGTAGGGGAAAAGTACAGTGTTTCAAATGAGTGCCTGCTACATCACTCTGAGGCTTTTATTTATAAAGAAATAAAAAATTAAGCTGTATTTTATTTTGTTAGAGATGCAAGGCACATTTCATTATGAAGTATATGACAAGGTTATGTTAGGAACATTTGTGTTATAAAGCCTACACATTGTGAAGCTTAATTTCAGGAATTAGGTTCTTTTTAGATTCAAGCTTGTGAGTTTCAGTAGTTCTACATGTATAAAATAGAATATATATTTTCAGTAAATTATGTAATTTAAAAATACACATATAAAAATGCAACTATTTTAGCACCCATAATTTATTATTCAGTGTGCTCTTATTTCATTTACATAACAGTTAGGAGGTTTTCACTTTTCAACAGTGACACAACATACAAACAAATTTACTGCATGAAGCATAGAATTTATTAATATCTGTAAAAATAAGACAGGAAAAAGATGCCTCTGAAATATGTATAAATAAATTTATACCTCTGATAAATGAACATAAAAACTAATGAAGCAAAATGCTGCAGCTGAATTGTTACCTCTTGTGTTTTATATTCAAGAGGTCCCAGATTCAAATCTTGGCCTGTGAACTGACTATCCTGACGTTTTTTGTGGGGTTTTTTATATTCCCTCGAGATGATAGCTGGTATAGTACCTTTAATTAGGCCTTCACTGCTTCCTTCTTAACCTTTCTCATTTATTAATTATCCTATCACTTGGAAGATTGTGAGCTACTGATAGCTTTGTTAAATAAACTATAAATAAATAATAAATACATAAACTAACATAGGATATAAATACACAAAGATGTTTTCACAATATGTGAGTACTCCACACATTATGTACAGCTTCTTCTCTTGTGTTTGTTTCCTTAGACCAGAATTAAAGTCAGGCTGATATGTTGTGTTAAACCACCCAAATAACCTAAACGTCAACGGCAGTTTGACAGGGATGTAAATTGTAAGAAAAAATTATCTATTTTAATTGTGAAGCCTGGCATCTCTAACTAAATAATATGCAGCAGGAAGCAGATTTTTAACAGTTGTATGTTTATATAACAGACAAAATTACTCTTTGATCCAGAGAGAGGTTCAAACTCAAAACTTATAGTTCATGAGGCAATGAAAGGAAGTGTATCTGGCTAAATTACACAGTGGTAGAAAATTTTGGAAATGTTGTACTGTCGGTACATTTTGTTACTTAAAATTTTGATGACTAAATGAAATTTTCATACACAAATACAAATCCAGCACTAGGTCTATAGTTTGACAATCACATATTCAGGACGTGATACAGGAAATACTACAAGTTCTTCAGTAGCCGAACTCTGCGGGATCCCAGCATAAAATGTGGGTAAACATATCAAACATTGGCAGTTTCCATCTCTTAGTGTAGAATAATGTAGCAGTGCTTGCTTGAAGTAAATTTATACATGTGCCTTTAATTTACAGTGTTGGACAGATATAAATTTTACCGATGTCACTGTAACTGACATTTTTTTATTTCACTTTAAATTTGTCCATTGTATCTTATCCCTTGAACAAGATTCTAGCTGTTCTTAGTTATCTATATATCTTGAAATGAATGACCTAGGAAAGTTGAAAATGATGGATATGCTTCCACTAAAGCTTGGGTTTTGTTATGGATTAAGAATTTTGCCTAACACATTCAACATTTCTCTATTATCGGTTTTAATTTTTTGTAATCATGGTAATTAAGAAGGTTGCAAACAGCCATGGGTATAACCCTCCCAGTACATAATTGTGTGTAAATATAGTATTAATGTTAATGTATTTGCTGCAGTCTCCTGCGAAAAATTAGCAGTGACGTTAAGTAGCTAGAAATCTTGTTAGATGAAGGATGAATGAGTCTTGTATGTTGAGAGATATTTTTAAACTTTCATGATTAAGGAAAGTCTATCTGGATGCATTGTAGTGTTAGTTTTTTGTAGTTTGCTACTTAAAATAAAAACAAGAAGAAATCTCTTCTGTAGGTAGTGACTGCGTGGGCCACCAGTTCATAGCATTGTCTCATTGTGGAGTACAGAGCACTTAACATTTCACTGCTATTATAATATTAACTACATTTACAGTATCTTCAGAAAATTAATAAAAACATATAGGGATTCATTATTTAAGAAAAGAGGAACAAATATATATATATATATTTTTTCACTGTCAGTACTTTAAGGGCAGGTGCATTGGATCTTTTTATTTCCCTTCAATAGAATTACTACTGTTTGATGTGATTTAAAATTTAAGTTGAGTTTCTCATAAGCTGCTTTGGAGACATGGAAGCATGGAGCTGTTATTATCTTTTATGTTTTGGTCATATTCATTGCTCATTGTATCGGCAAGTAAACTTACATTATGTACTGTTACAATGGATTCACCATAGTTCGGGTTATGAGAGTCCAACGGTCTTTAAGCTGACATATGTGGTTTATACTTCAAAACTGGGTTTGAGTCGTAGTCATTTAGTGCAGAATTTGTGATGAACAGATCTATTCTAGTGGCACATGAGTCCAGTTTATGGCATATTTCTTTAAGATTTGTTTTAATATTATCCTATCTCTGCCTAAAACTATAGAAGTTGTCTCTTACCTTCATACTTTTTGACAAAAATTTTGTATGTATTTCTCATATACACAATCTCACATAATCTAATTATCTCATCACAACCACCACCAATTAGTGACAATGTCACCACAGTGGATCATCTTATGAACAAGTCTCCTCCATTTATTTCTGTTCTCCCATAAATTACGTCTTGTTCTGTGCCCAATCTGTTCTTACTCTTTTATTTCTTCCTCTCTTTGTCTTTTCAGTAACCATTTATTTTCCATCTTCATTTTTAGTGCTTTCAGAGGAATCCTATTGCAACCCTTTGCATCAACTATCATTAATACTTAATGACCATACCAGCTAGTAGAATGTCATTATTATACATCATGTGAGATTAGAGGTTCTCACAGCAGTGAATCTGAACGTGTTGTTCTGGTTAGATACCAACTTTGTCTCTGAAGATTGAGACATTCTGTTTCTCTGTTATGTTGGTATTTACATACAAGTCCACACATTGTTGTCACAACCCAGAACAATAACATTGACAAGTTATGCATCAATTAGTCTTCTTATGTTGCAAATACAGTAATCCACATTCATCAGTGAAATTGTAGTATGTTTAAACAGTGTACGTACAGTTGTAATTGCTGTTCCTTGTCTCCAAAGACAATTGAAACATGTGTTCTGTGTTTAAAGCTTCTTGTATTGTTTTCATAATTTGGCACGAAGGAAAGGGGGTAAAGTGTAAATGAGTTAATAATTAACTAAAAATTTCTGATTGTTAACATATCAAAATAAATTGGTCATAATTCCAGTATCTATTTTAATTTATATTTAACATGTTCTTTAGCCAAGAAACATGATTGGAATTTCAATATTTAATCAACATAATGTTGCAATTGTGCCTTCTAATGTTTCAAGCACCATCATTACAAGTCATGCAACAACAGGGTCACAAGAACTTCACTTTTGCTCACTGTGAGACTTCTAGCTCTTCTATAGTCAGTTAACTTTGCACCACTTTAATAATAATCTTGTTGTTTTCCTTGGTTGTGTCTGTAATTAGAAACAGGGCTTGGAGATATGTCAAAATTCCATCAGTCTTCAATATTTAAAACAAACCTAGTATTTGTAACATTCATTTAATATTCATTAAGAAAAAACTTGATTACTTTTTGTTACTTGAATTTAGTTTGTAATATGACAGTTTGTATTTATCATGAGACCCGCAATTGGTTACCAAGGTTTTGGTTTCAGATCCCACTGACACTGTCAGGCATTTGCATCGGGTCTTATCAATACTGACACCCTCATTCTCTTATTTATCTTTGAGTGAGGGAATGAAGTGTTAGAAGAAAAAATTCAGAAAAAAAGTAATAGTCAAAACTGTGAATACATGCCACATTTAACAAAGATGTGCTAAACTCGTTCTGGCCCTGCAGCCTAAGAGGCACATTTTTGCAACCCCATTTTTCACGTACTTTTGCAACTGCAGGAATGTAACAGAGGGAAAGTTTTATAAAAAAATTTGGATAGCAGCCCTGCATATTTTATATAGATATTAAAAATTTATATTTTACCTGAAGCAGGGTGAGGTGTAAGTACTTTAGAGGTGAATGGAGCAGTAACACTATCCTATGTTTTATTAAGTTGCTCAGAATATTATGGCTTATTTTTGTCAGATTGTTGCCAAGCTCTAAATAGGTTACATGTTAAATGAATGTTGGTACTGATGGTTCTGTTTGAGGAGTTCTTTAAATGCAGTGGTTCCCAAAAGTTTGTGTGTCATGTAATGATGGTTTTACATGCATAAATATATATGTATAAATATATATTGCAATTTACGGGTGATTTCAGCTTAATGTCATTGTAGCCGATAGTTTTCTTCTAGTTGAGTAATACATTATCCATTAGATGAGATTTTGTATAATACATATTTTTTGATCCTTGATGTTACTAATATTATGATTTACATTATGATTCATTCATAATGTTAATCATAACATTAGTAACATGAGTTTTATTATCAGCATAAGCATTTATGTCTCCATTTATAGATTAAATTTTGCTAGTCTTTTAAACTGCAGTACAGGTTGTAAAGTGAAGTCATGTGTTTTATTTAATTACGTAGTTTAAGTAACCATTACAGTCATTTGTCAGTTGTACAAGGTTTTAGTACATTTAAGAATCTTTTTTTCTAACACAAAATATGCGTCTTTAAGTTGTAATAGGTACACAAGAGTTTGAATTTATTATTTACGCTACACTGGGAACTGAATTAGTATGTATTTTTATTAACTTACAGATTTTGCTGTATTTTCTCTCCTGTAGCCCACAGCTCTTATCCTGTCAATTATTATTTTAAAAAGTACCACTGCACCTGCGTTTTTATATATATAGATACATACACACACTGAACAATGATTAACCACATTGAACAAATTCCTGAGTCTCTCTTCCCCCCCCCCCCCCCCCTTCTAAGCCTTTGTATCTCTGTATAATTGTACTGTATAATCCTCGTAACAGCGAGAATACTTGGTTTTCATGATGAGTGACCAGTCAGTTCTTGTATACATAGTAAAAAAAAGCAATTTTTTGTCTTCATGTATGAACATCTTATGTATGTGTGTTGAATGGAAGAGAACAGTGCCTCATCTTTCTTACTATATTCTTTTTTATTTCTAGAAAGTAATTGTAGAAAATATGAAATAATAATTTTTATCGTCTGTAATGTAGTTAGTGTTACCTTGGCTGTAACCAAACCTGTGTGTGTAACTTCTGTCACAGAATGAGGTTTTTAAACTTTTTTGGTCAAACAAGGTTTTTCTCACATGCTGAAATGGTTTGTAAGTTTGTACTTGCATTGTTGACTATTTCATGGGTGTGTGTTCTCCAAATGTAGTGTGACATTAACGAATGGACGAGTAAGAGTGAATGTAAAGCGTATTATAAATAGAGATGTGAATGTAGGTTTGATATGAGTAGGAAAAAAACATTTATGTTCAGGTCATACAACTTTGACAGAAATAACTAATGTGCATAATCTTTTAAAAATGAACCAGGTATTTTCCCCGTCTTTTCCCTTCGTCCCATAATTTTGTCTTGCTCTCACAAGAAAATAAAAAATAAAAAAATGAAATATTTCAGGTATTTTTAAAAACTCGTGTAGTGTCTAAGGCTACATTTTTGCAGTTATCAAAATAGTATAGTTATGAAATAAAATAACAATTGTTTAGATGTTTAGTATATAACAAAATACTTTGAAGTATGTGAAATGTAGGTAACTAGTATAGTTTTAGTGAGGCCATGTTTTTGTTACTGTAGTCACATTTCTCCAATTTATGTGAGATTTTCTTATTAGCATGTAATGCTAGTATTTTCTTGTGCTCGTTATTATTTGGGCACCCTCTTTCTTTTGAAAACACGTTATTGGTTCTTCTAGTCTTGTTCACATGATACTTATGCATGGAAAGCTGAATTCCTGTATGGAATCTTAATAGACATAAAGAAACTGGCAAGGTTACAGGAACTATAATTTTCTTCCGACTGAAAGATTGACATCATAATTGTCAATGTCTTGCACCTCTTAGGATAGGTACACAAAAATTAAGTTAGTAGTTTGCAGTTTAATTCATATTTAATTGTATCTCAAATAGCAGAGTTCAAAAATGTGCACTAAAAGTTTCTTCCAAAGCAGTTTGTAACGAAACACCAGGAAACTCTGAATAGTGCATTGCCTTATATGAAATCACAGTTTCTGCATTTGTTAGAACAACTCAGATTTCATGTTATATTCCAATACTTTTAACTCACAAAATTATTATAAAAATACCCCTAATAAATAAAATACAGTCCTAATGAAAAATTTGTCATGTAATTTCTATACTACATGTAATGTAGCTGATACATCTGGAACAGAATATGTAAATGGTGTGAGTGGTATAATGGCATATTCCCGGTGCAGTACATAAGGATTTCGGGAGGTGTCGGTTGGGGCTCTGCTTTGGAATATGTACCGTGTAACAGAAAAATAGAGTCTTGATTGATTTGAAATAAAAATGTTTGGGAATAAGTAGGATATTTTCCCTGGGCTGCCACTTAACACAGATATTTCTTTTGTCATCTAGTGATATTGGTATGACTGGCTATGTTTCATACTCCAAAGACATATATTGTGTTTTTCATGTCAAAGGTTATTAAAATGTAAATAAATGTGGTCTTATAAATGTATGTCTTATAAGTGAGATGGCATTTTATGACTTGCCAAAGTAAGTGATTACGAACATACATTTTAAAGATGAACACCAAATATGTGATTCACATGTTGAATTACCTCACTCACATTGATTGAAATGTCCGTACTACACTGTGAAATAGGTAAACATTTGGAGAAGTCCAGCATCATACAAAAATGACATTTGTTTCACTGTATTTATGAGTTGTGTTGCTAAGAGTGCAAGAACATGGCCCCACCATGTAAGGTGACACCCTGTAGTAGATTTAGGTCTCTAGATATAGGTTTTAGCATCATCAGCTTGTGACACTGTATATGTCATACTGAAGACATGGAGTAGGTTGCTGGCCAGGTTATGGTTGATCAGGGAAGCTCCCGTTCTACCCTTGTCCCAATGTATCTTCTTCAGCAACCACCTTACCATGACTTTGTACTTTAACAATCAGAAATTATTATTAATCTCTTTGTTTTATACATAACAGGATAAACAAGTCTAAACATTGGGAAGGATAATGATTAATAATTATGTGTAAACTGAATAGTGTCCTCTGGAGGCTGACATTTGACTCTCTTGTCATTTTTAATTTTACAGCTGTTACTTTATGGGCTAATAGCTCAGTCACTATAGTATTTGATGAATGACCAGGGTTTGATCCCAGTCAGGGGCAAAATATTTTTCTTGTAGCCTGTGCATCCAGGTTGGATCTGGGATCGACCCAGCCTCCTCTCCAGTTGGTATCGGGGGTCCTTTCCCTGGGTGTAAAACATGACTGGGATGTGAACACACGTTATATCTGTTATTTTACAACACTCACATGTTTGTGTGTGACAAGATAGATAAATTGTTTGCCTAAAAAATAAATTTCCCTTTGTCACTCCTGACCCTAATAGAAGAATTCATGTACTTGCGATGGACATTAATGCTGTTTCTGTATGATGGTCTTTAGGTTTTTACTGCACTGTATATTTGAAAAACCTCTATTGAGGAATGCTGAAATAATATTTTATAAGTTGCGTGTTTAAAACTGATTTTTGAGACTTGGCCACATTTAATATGAGCCTCTCATTTACAAATGCTGCAGTAAATACGAAATAATAATTAGGCCTAGTGATTGTATAAAAAGTCATGGTAAGTGATTGATTTATGGAAAATGTTTGGTTTTTGTCAGTGGACCTTTATGGCATGCATTCATTTTCTGTATCGACAGTCTCTATCCGAGTGAACTTCTGCAAATCTCATTACACCGCACAGAGTCAGAAATTATGTTTCCTTGTGTTTATTAAATAATTCACTGTATCGCAAAATGTTACAAACAAAAGTTTTTGTTGGGTACTAACATTTACTGTATTTCCACAACATCATATTACATTAAAATTTATGCACTACTTTATAGATGATACATGTGACAGACTGATGAACATACATGACCATAACATAAAGATAATCAGAATTATGTGGCAACATCCATACCTGCAGCTGTGAGTGTGTAACTAAACAAGTATTGAGGGTAGATTTGTTTCAGGAGTGTTGCACATTGTGTTCGTCCGAAGGTTGTCATGAACACACACAGGCATTTCCTAATGAGTAAATTAATATGTGGTTTCTTGTTCCTTTTAACATAACAATAAATTTTGCCTGTTAGATATTAGAAAATTAAATATTGTTTGAGACCCTCCAGCGTGATTCATAAGGAATTAAGGTGAAATTTTACTTGATAATGTTAAAAATCATACAATCCCATTAAAATAAAATTTTTTGTAGATATATTTTATAGATATTATGTTTTGTATGGAAGATTTTAACATGAAGATGAACAACCAGAGTACATAAAGAAAGAATATTTTTATCGAGGTTTATTAAGAGCATAATCCATAATGCTACAGCAAGTTTTATCACTTTAAAGCTATAGAAAATGTCTGAATATTTTGTAAAATGTATATATAGAAGCTGCAAGTAAACTAAATTGGTGTTGTTAATTACAAACAAAATATGGTTCATGAAGTCAGTCTCTTGTATCAGTCTTTAAATAAGCTACTGTGGGTATAGGTTAAAAGGTCGCTGTCATAAATTGTAACGAGGTTCGGGGGTCTTTTTAACACAACAATTCTGCTCAGATGTTCTTTCTACCAGGCATATTTACGAAGTCCAAAAGATATGAAAATATTCCAAAATTTGTAAATGTGTGTGTATACACAAACAGATCTCAATTTTTTTTTGTTTTTTCCAGTGCCCTGTGCTTGTTTTTTCAAGACATTGAGTCTCACATGTTATTTCTCTTTGAAGATACCTCAGGGAATACGTCAGAGAAATTTCTGCTCCTTTTTTTTTATAGTCTGCATTATACATTGTGCCATTGTGCATTCATAATTAAACACTCAGTAAAAATTCTTAATTGCTGTTATACTTTAAAGAATAATTTAGGACAAATATTCTTTAAAAGGATCCCTGAAACAATTCCATAACAACATTAACCAGCATACTGAACCTCTGTGTCTGTGTTGTAGCTCAGTCGGTTGATCGTGCTCAATTACCTTTTAAACCTGTGTGATGCAGGGTATGTGCCCCATCACGCTGTTAATGTTGCTCACTTGTAATAAAACCGCCCGGTTTAAAGTCATTTCATGGACGCAGCATCAGTGCTATTGTTTGTTCCACCCACCACTCCCCACTCCCCTGCATGTGCAGTTAGGTTGCCAAGACATCACAAAAGTACAGCTAAAGGAAAAATTACGCAGCTGTGAGATACATTCAAGAAATGTTATCGTTAGCCTTATATTTGTGTTAAGTGAGATTATGTAAACTGATTTCATGTTATGCATATAAGAACTAGGGTAAGATAATAGAATATTATACACACAAATTATTGTTTGGATCTACAGCTGGAACATGGCACACTTTGGAATTCTTCTCATACTCGTATCTTTACGTCGGAAAGTAGATAAAAAATGTCCTGAATTACAGAATATTAATTGAAGTACGACTACAGTTTTAGTATCGTAATAGAGGACGTGAATGTCTGGAAATTAAATTTCAGTACCTCTGAATTATATTCTGAGTCAATATATTGTAAGGATTGGTATTTTGTGTCTTGTAAAGCAATTTTAAGCTCTGCCATTTAGTTTTTTTTTTTTCCAACATGGTTGATAAGCATTTTTCTAATAATCTTTTCTTTTACCATTTTGTGTACATGTATCCAAATTCCTCTATATGAAGATTTCTGTCTTCTGGGTTGTTGCGCCGTGTAGTCTGGTCGATGTCATCGCCCTGATGACAGAGGCAGTATGACCTCTGAAACGTTGGTTAACATCGACTGGTCTACATGGCGCAACAACCCAGAAGACAGAAATCTTCATACTCGCCGCTGTGAAAACCTCAAATCTTACAAAATGAAATTTGAATACAATGAAGTAAATGTCATGTACTGTATATCTGTTATGTTGCTTGGCTGTAGGTGTAAACAATGCAGTAAAGCCACGAGAAACATGGGCACATGAAAATGACAAAGTCGATACTCTTGAACTCGTGTTCGTAACACTGATAGTTATGTGATTTCTCTAGGCGTTCACATATTTCTGTAGCCATATAATTACAAGTGTAGGAAAAGAAGAGTGGAGAATTTGTTTCATACATATTCTGTTAGATGGAGTCAGTACAGCCCTGTTTCTTTCTTCGTCTCAAAGCTCAATGTATAATGTACGTGTTGTTATAGTTTGGTTTTAATTATCATGTGTTCTGTAATGGTATTTAATGTAGTTAATGGACATTATTTCTGATGTTTTAACGATGATCTCGGTAGGTCTGAACGAAGAGTGTCTGCACGTGCTGAAAATAAGCGCTACGTAAGAAATGACTCTGACTTGAGAGCTACTTGCCTTGCTAACACCCGACGATATTCGCAACAGCTGTTAGGAAACCACCAACCAAAGTAAAGTGTGACTGGTAGATTAAATAGATATATTTTTTTTTAAATGTAATGTGTTCTGTTGTATATTTATAGTAATATCTTGATTTTATAACGGTGTCTCTCAACCATTCTACTCTTAGGACATTTATACTTACATAATGTTTTTGTTAGAACATTTGCCACCATTTCGCAAAATATGTTTACCCGTATTTAGTAATTATTTAATGCTCTGTGCTTCATATTTCAGACTTTAATTAAGGACTTGTTAAATTAAAATTCTTGTACAGAATTTGGTGTCAGGAGTGGTTGCCCAGATGCCAGTTTTGTTTTTCCATTTGTGAAGTTCTTTTTATATATTGCCTTTTGAGGTACAGCCTTCGTGATTTGAAATTTTGAAACGAACACAAAACTTTGTGTTCCGTGACCTGTTGCTGGCCTTTCATTGGTTGAGAGCGCTGTTTAACGCTCTTGTCTTTCCTTTAGCTGTCTGCCCTGTGATGTCATTGCCCTGTATTCTATGTTATTGCAATGTTACCAAGATCCACTCCCTCTCTCTTCTCTGACTGCCATCTGCCAGCCAGCATACCGAACTAAGTGAGGATCATATATATAAATATATATTATATTATTATAATTATATACTATTCAGGATATTTTTGTCCATTTTTTCACTGTAGATTGTAGTAAAGGTTTTTTTTTAATTTCTAGATGTTAAAACAATTTAAATCTGGAAAAAAAAACTTTAAAAATAAAAAATGATGTGTGAAAGTTTAATGTTGGCTGTGTTTTTAATTATTTTACAGATTCGCCAATTTATTTCCTTTCCCATCGTTCCACCAGATCTTCCTGCCTCACTGTCACCCGAGTGCCTCTTTTTGTGATGTAAGCGGACTTGGGTTTGATGGAAAGTGCTGTTTTCCAGTACAGACGTACCCATATCGCAGCTGGAATTCAGGCACTGAACAGTTTTATTATCGACTGTCTTCTAGACCACATTGCGTTTGTGATGGACATCGTGTTACATTCCTCCAGGTTTGTCTCTCTGTACTTTCTTTATCACTCGCAGATCTTGTACGTGTTTTGAACTGGGAGTGCATGCAAAATCCAGAGTACAACCAACTTTTTGTTCTGCATGAGACATTTCAAAAGTATTTTTCCAGACCTTAAAAAATGAAACAATGGATGAATGAAAGAGACGCTCTGTTGAAGGCTGCAGGGAGCGAAGTTAGATATAATTCAGTAACTTCTTAAATGTAACAACTATACGAGTAGCAGGTGTTACACCCTCGCATTTAAGGTCTCTTTAGTATACATAATTACTTAGGGAAGACAAATTGTTCAGATTTATAAATTTAACAAAAATAATTTGGGTTGTTGATGGTGATTAAATACACCAAACCCCTGGAAAATAATTAAGGAGTTCCAGAGTCATGCGGAACACGGTTTGGAGAACATTACTCCATTGTTTCTTGTCAGTCTGGCGCCATATTAGTCATTTAATTTACCTGATTAAATCTCACTCTCTAAATGAATGTTGTGGTTTGTTGTTCAGTGTTTGCTGGGGTTTTTACCACTCTCCGCTGAACTGTGCTCAAGTCGTATCTAATAAGTCGAGAATGAAAATAGACGAGTGCCAAATAACTAGACCGTTCTGATAAACTCTCACAGCCACCCACGTCATTAAGTCTGTGTTTAATTGCAGTACACCTGAAGGTAAATTTGCACTTGTTCTTAAGGCGTGG
>NW_019060592.1:227521-261290 GCF_000696155.1 Zootermopsis nevadensis | reverse complement strand
GGCATTCAGTAGAGAATATTTTGTTTTACGAATATCTTCAGTCAAGGTACTGTTTTGTATATTCCCGCCATTTTGGACGCCGTATAAATTGATGAGGTAAGATGTCGAGTGGAATTGTGTTAAGAAGAGGGTTAATTGCATGTCTAAGAATTTTCCTGGAGGGGCTGAGAAAAATGAGAAGAAATTTCAGTCAGGAAAATTTGCCTTTGTTTGCATTTTGAATAAGATTTACCCACGATGCAGGTCGCACGCTTTACGTCTGTGCCAGTTTGATAATTAACACGCAATACTAAAGAGGGCTCATGAATCATGTGTATTTTACTTCATATTTGTGATACCTGTTAATTTTTCCAGCCTTGTTCCTCCTTCGCGTTCATGCCCAGCGTTTTCCAACTTTGTCTGCAGAACTTTTTTAACTCTGTCGAGGAAACAGTCCTTGAGAAGCTATTAGTTTTGTAGCTAGTCAAGAAATCCTTCCCACACTGTATTGCCATAAATTACGTCTCCACAATAATTGCCACAGCCAAACATTTCCTAATGAAAGTTGTAGATCTTAATTAATTTATAGTTTACATATGAGGAAAGTTATGAAGTAGTGTTGTAATATTTTATGAAGCAGGTAGTTCGATATTAGTACAAATTAAATTCTCTCTGTACCCAGTTTCGGAGAAGGAACATGCAAACATGCTCAAGTTTGTATCCATTTTAAAGTACTTTGCTGAAAACGCTGTTTAACGTTATGAAAGTATAGTGAAGCTGTAGCCATTGTTAAGAGTCTGGTATCTTTCACGGCATTGCACAATTCGTGTAGTCGTCTTTCCTGTTGGAAGGTCAACTCCCAGTCGCCCGCCCTGTCGTGTGGAGAGCTGTTTCCTCGTACATTTTCTACGTCAACACACCAGGATCACGCAAGTACGTAGTTTGTGTGGCAGACTCGTTGGGATATGCAGGGCTCAGTGGGATAACAGATTGCAAGGTAAGAATGTTTGTTTTCGTAACAAAAACCAAGATCCTATTGAAACTATATGTCATATTGTACTATGTTTATTATTTGTTAAGAAAATGTTGATATTTGCATAATTTCAAACAGAGATTAATGTTCGTGAAATTGTCGTATTTTTATTGATTCGTGTTTCTTTGTTGCCGAAATTTTAACAGGATTAGAATTCATATAAACTATTCTGCATACATAAGCTTTAAACCTAGCATTTAATCACATTATTAACAGTACAAAAACAAACATTATAATTCACATGGCCGCAACTTCTGGAAACAACTCTAAGAACATAAATATTTTGTCTGAAAAGTGGAAAATACAATGAAATAGTTTCTGTATGCATTATAGTGAAAGGTTAAGTACGGATATTAATTTCGTCATTATTAATCGTGGATGGGATATAATTAGGCAATGTGTAAGTTGTGAAATATTGAAAGTACGAAAGAGTCGTGTATTAAACCATGATTTCTTGTTTGCTGGTCTTGTCCGGTTCATCAGATTATTTAAGTTCACACAGACGCTGACTTATATAACGAGCGTTCACGATTTAGACCAAGTATTATGAAATATTGAGAGAGTTTGAATTTCAATTCAGCACTGAACTATTAATCACCCAAAAGCGTCTGTGTAAGGTCTGCCTGGGGACCCATATTTTGAACTTATTCTATTCTTGGAGATACCGGTACTAAAATAAATTATAATCTTAAGTGAACACCCCGTTTACAGCATTCATAACACTTCAGGACTTTCCAAACAACTTCCAAGAAAACGGAGTGGTTAAGTTTATAAAAGGCCTTTTGCATGTGACGAAACTATGAACCGCGAGCGGTGGTTGGCACGTGGTTAGAAGAATAGGGCAGTGGGAGGAAGTATTCTTTGGTGTGGTGAAACGTGAACAAGTTATTGAGAGAAAAAAGGAAGAATAATTTACTTTCTAATGTATCTGTGGTTTACTTAACGACGTTTTCAGTAATTCCAACAATAAAGTGTTGAAATAAACGGTCGTGACTTTATTTAGGGTAGCATACCGACTTTTTCGGAGGGACTAAGTAAAACCACGATACACCTCAGGATAGCCAACGAAATATGAAGCAGGAGTGCTAACCATTCGAATGAAGGAAGTAAGAATGAACGTAAATAAAAAGAGAAAAGCTGGAAAAGTGAGGAATTGTGTGCTGAAGGTCACGGTCATGGTCTTGATCGCACCCTTGTTCCAAATTTGAGTACGTAAAGTGAGGTGTTTCATGATGAACGATGCACCAGTTGCTTCTGCGCACACTCAGTACGTCGCTTGTGACGCCAGACGACCTGGCTGGCCGCCAAAGTACAGTACCTGCAAATGTGGGTCACGGGAACAGTTTGAGTTACTCATTGTCGGATCAATGTTCTAGGCAGTTGTACGACCCAGGGGAGGGTGATGTTGGTCGGGTAGACATTGATTTCTAATCATACCGCACGCGACATTTAGTCAGTGCGACCAACCTTATCAACAAATAATAATTATTAACAAATAATATCTAAAATAATTCTTCTGGTTCGTTAGTATTCTGAAACAGAGCTTTCAGTCGTATTAGTAGTAAATGTGGTTTATAATATGCCAATACATAAATTTCTTACAAGCTACGCTGCATTTCAAGGTCGACATGTATCAAAATATTGCACTAATCAAAAGTTGCCTACTTTTATAATATTATAATCGTACAAATTTGAAGCCTCTTCACACACTGTTTTTTTTTCAATTTCACAAATTTTAAGGGCCGGCATTTTGGTTTTCTGAAGTAGGTTGTGGCCTGTTAAACCCTGAAGATGCAAACGACGCGTTCCTTCTAACAGCTGTGGCGTGTTCACAGTGATTGACCTTGACATCTGTGAATGGTAAGTGAATTTCTTACGCGGGGATTCCCCGAGTCGGCAAGTGTTAGTAAAACGTCCCGGTATCAAATTTAATTGAAATCCGTTCGGCCGTTCTTGACGTACGGATTTGTATTTAACCAGGGATACGAACGAGCGTATAAAAGTAATCAGTATAACGACATCAGTTCCAAGATGACGGGTGTACAGCCAGCGCCCGTGACTTTGTTTGTATCGAATAAGTACATTGTCCAGTATAATATTAAAATAATAGCATAGTTGTCATAGTAACGGCTGAGCTACATAACAATGTCTCCGTGACAAATATCCGTACAGGGTTCCACGAAAATCAACGTATTTAATGAATTACTACAAAAACAGACAGTTCTTCGGATGAAGGGGCTCTCTGTTTCTTCGGAAATTTTAAAAACGGGGCCTCCATGTTGTCTGTTTATTTATTTATGATATATTTAACGATGTTGTCAGTAGCTCAGAAGAATTTTGTCAGGATAAACTGTCTTTGGGCCGAAATTAGAAGCCGGGACCTCGCGGATAATGTACAGGTGTGCTAATGACTCAAATTCGACATTCTAGTTTGTGAACAGCCCCCCCCCCTGACAAAGCCCCTAGTTTAATCGAATATTCATATCTTACGAACTTCCACATCCCAGAGCTCATTGGTTGTTTAATAATACCGCACCTGTTTGTTACGTAACGCTGAATACGGAGGATCGTCAGATCTTTATGGCACAAGCGGAAATATCCTGTCTTGAAAATACCTAACGGGAAGGTCAGGTTCATCATTGTGAAAAAGCAATGTTTGGCCGGTCTGTGTACAAATGCCAGACGTGCAGCTTCGTTTATTTGCTATTAAAGTTCGTGGAATGTGACGTGAGCGTTAAGATATTTTAGACTTGTATGGGTTTGGATCCTGGGCGTAATCTTGGGTCTTTTAGTGCGTTTGGTAAAAGCTGCTGGGTGGAATATTTGGGCTTAAAAACGAACAACTACCACCAGACGCAGATAACTGCATAACTCAGTCCGTGCACTTGATTAAATCACAGAGAATCAGATTGGCAGAGCTTGGAGTTTGGAGTGCTGACTATAGGGCTATGTGTTTTTCAAATTAATTATTTGCGATTTCGCATATATAATTGTTGTTTTATTGTTGATTAATTTACGTTGTTGCAGATTTAATACATGGTCAGGTATATGGTCTCATTTTATATAGTTCTAACAAATATATATTGCAGAATGTATTTATATTTCTTGAACATTAATTCATAAACAGTGCTGCATTTAAAAATACGAATTAAAATAAACGTTCGACCTGCGAAGAATAATATATGCATTTTATATACGAATTTCATCTTGATAGTTTATTATTATCTTAACGTAAAAATCACAAATTTATGTCGTAGAAGTCAACGTAGTTTACATGAATTTCAGTAACGCTACTGACCGAATTTTGTAATATGAAAAAGTCAGCCTGAATAAATCAGTGTTAAAAAAAAGAGCTCTGTTCAACTACATTTTGAAGCCAATGTTGGTATCTACGATGGCACTGCAGTTTTTATGTTTCCTGGAATTCTCGTCATGGAAATTATGTTCGAGTAGAAAGGTCAGCTTCTCCGGAAACAGCTTTGTTTGTGTAACTCAACAATGCTGCACGAAAACCATAGAAATTTACAGTTTCTTTGTCATATACTGAGTGACGTATCAAATGAATGCACAAAACATGAAATTGCTATCAGGTTAGGCCTGCATGTTAATAACAATAAATTACCCGCAGAGAACAATGTGAAAATCTAATGTAGTAAATCACACGTAGTCATAAATATTATCCCATAAGGTCCAAAAGTCTTCAGCAACAAATGATCACCAACCAACAATCGCTTAATGTATAGGTATTCTTTCTTTATTTAACAACACATTGTTGAACCAGCTGGGTAGATTATATGGCGTCGAATGACAAAATGATTACGGATTATGAAAGTACGAGGTGCGATCGGAAGGTTTCAAGACTGCGCGTATAAAAACCCGTACACTTATCTCAGGTATTAAATTCATCCATCACCCTCGAAGTAGGGCTATGTGTTTTTCAAATTAATTAAGCTAAAGGGAAGGAGATTTGAGGCGATAGAAGAGATTCAGGCAGAATCGCAGATGGTGCTTGACAGGCTGACAAAGAAAGATTTCCAGTGATGCTTCCAGGCTTGGCAGCGGCGCTGGGATCGTTGTGTTCACTCCCAGGGGAACTACTTCGAGGGTGATGGATGAATTTAATACCTGAGATAAGTGTACGGGTTTTTATACGCGCAGTCTTGAAACTTTCCGATCGCACCTCGTACATTGTAGATACCTGCCGATGAAGTCTCAATATTTTTTATAAACTGATTGAGGAAAACGACAGATAACCTCAATCAGAGTAGTTGTCCTTGTGGCCGAAATTCGAACCCGGAAACTTAAGAATCACTGTGACCTTCCTTGGACTGACAAGTAGTCGCTACGAGTGGAGTGTATAGTCAGACTGGTTGTTCCTGTCGATCATGTTAGCGTTTTCGTGATTTAGTATACTTGAAAATTTACAAGGATTCGGCCTGAATCAGTAAATTTGACACAGGCTCTCACATACACAGAACATCCTACAATTACTTTACGTTACGTAAAATAGGATGTGACGTAATGTAAAGTTCAGACGAGAATGAGACGGTGTTAGTTAAATTTGAAGTGCATATTATCCTAATGCGTTTTTGATTAAGTGTTTCGTAATGAAGTGTAGCATTGGTGTTATCCTTGTGGGTGGACTGAGAACGCGTCTGTTGCTTGTATAAGATTTTAATATAGAAAATGAAAGTGCGCACTCTTTTTGAGAGTATACTTTAACAGTTCCCAAAATAATCTTCTCGAAATATATAGTCAAGACTCTTCACTTGCGCTCCAATCAGATACGATAAAAACTGGTAGAGGCCTTTTGATGTTGTGTAGATCGATGGAACGGTTTGTTCCTAATCAACTACAAAGGGTATTTCTGCGTGCGTATGTGATTATTTTATTTTACGTACGAAAATTACCCGTGACGTCTGGGCGAAGTGATCGCTACGTCCACATCTCTCGAGTCTCCTCCCCCCTCCCAGCTGTGGGGCCCCTTCCGGGGATAAATACGGCCTGAATCATTAAACTGACATTTCTTCGTCTGGTATAATAAATACAACTGCCGTGAAGCGTCTCATTCGTATTTAGGAGATTTTCTGTTCAAATTATGCCAAAAAAAAACATTTATCCAGGGTACATTTTGTATTTTACGTGTTATGTAAATGTTCTAGGCGAACTTAAAACAATTCGAAGTCGCTTATTTCCATTCTCTTGTCTTTATAATCGCCTTGTAGTTTCTAATTCAGCGCATTCAGCAACTGATAACCAAATCCATGGAGCAGAGTCCTTAACAGACGTTCCCCGTCTCCTTACGTAACTAACACATTCATTACCGCCTTCATAACAGATCAAATACTAAGCCAGATACATTCAGTACACATCCACACACCCGATTTGTACAAGATCCGTGCTATTATTGCCCTCTAATCTGTTCCTTGGTCTTAACAATTGATATTTTCTCTTCACGTTATTTTATAATAATAAATAATAATTAATAATATTTGATACATTGTGCTTCGTAATCGTTCCCCCAAAAGAGTGGCTATCTTGACTGAGTTTTCTTTCGTGGTTTTCCTTCGTCGCTACCTTCCACATCGTTCACTTTTCATTCTCATCGGCGCTACGTAACCAATGCAGTTGATAACGCGTATAATCAGCAACGTGGGTCTTCGTAAAGCAGCTGAATAAATATCAAAATACGTGCTGAGGCGTGGAATGTGTTCCATTGTTCCATAGACGTCTTCATCGCGTGATGCCATGGAGTAGAGGCACAATTGTAATTTGTCCTTATATACAGCATACTACGTCACTTGTTAATAATATTCAATTCTCGAACGCATGCGTGAAAACGAGAGCACGCTTACCTGGGTTTGGTTAACACTGACCTGAATTACCTTCAAAAAGTTACAGAAACCGCGTGTGAGCATGAGAAGAGGGAAATTGTCGTTTCTCAGTGTTGGAGGTACTGTAATTATATTTCTATTGTTATAAGATTAATTTAACGTGCATATTTTATTTTGATGGGGTTTGATACGTGTTCTTATCGAGGCACTATACAAACGCGCAGCTTTGATTTGATAACGGGAACATTATTGTTGCCATTTGGGCCTGATCTGTGAGCCGAATTTCTTTCATTCCGTTTCTAACATTATGAGCACAGTCATTTGTTATTTTGTTGTAGTGTGATGAGTGGTTATGCCACGTCTTCGTGTGTTAGATCTACTTGTGATTTGTTCGCGATGTGTTTATGGGTTTTGTACGATTCTCTGAATAACAACGTGTATTTTCTTAAACAATATTAACCATTTAATCTCTGAAATGGAGACGCTTTGTGTTTACTTTGAGGTACGTACTGAATTTTTAAATATTATTTGTGTGAGTTTCGAGCTCTGAATGGTTAATCGTAACTGCTACATGTGTTTGTATGTACAGTGCAGATTGTAGTTCTCCAAGGGTCGAAGTCTTGTTGGGGTCTTGCCCTTGTTATCTTTTGTTTCTTGTTTTTATTCTGTGTAAATAAGTTACTTGTGTTTTAAAAGAAACTAATCACTTTTAGTCTGTTTATCGGCGTTTCGGGGGGGAGGGGGGGGGAGCGTTTCCCCATGTAATACGAAATTACTCCGAAGAGGGCGTGTAAAAATAAATGAACAGTCTTGCTATTGCAAATATAGAATTCCACATTCCACATTTGCTGAACAGCAGTACACTTTCCTTCATACTTCGTTGGCGGCGAGAGAGAAAAGTCTATGACCGAGTTTCTCGTTATCTATAAAATGAATTGAAGGTAATCTGTCTAATAATACTCGCCGGAGAAGGAAAATTATTATGCAGACATTGCTGGAATATTCTTGGAAAATAGCTTGAATATTTAATTTTCATTGCTTTTATTTTTATTTTGTTTAATCAGTGAAGTCAAAGTTGTCGGAAGACCTTGATAATTACAACGAATTAACAAATGGAACTAGCTTGGTTGCTTTCCTCTTAAAGACATGTCCTTCAGAGGCTCTGTTAGGTGTCATAATGAGGTATAGAAGCAAAATCAGTTAAAACTTGCGGGTTATGTTCATTCGTGTCTCGTCACCAAAGTGCATAACAAATAATAAATTAAATAATATTCATCGCCCTGATGATGGAGGCAGTATGACCTCTGAAACGTTGGTTAACATCGACCAGACTACACAGCGCAACAACCCAGAAGACAGAAATCTTCATACTCACAGCTGTGAAAACCTCAAATCTTACAATAAATTAAAGGTTTCTAGTAAATCCTTCGAAAACGTGGCAGTGGTCTTTTAATGTAACAGTGACGTTAAAAAATCAAAGTTACATTCATGATTAAATGAAAGGTAGGTTAAATTCTGGTAATTCAGGCAGACAGACGTGGACAGGCCCATGAAGTGTTTTTCGCTTTCTTTGAAGTGTAAAGAACGCCTAAAACATAATATGAAGTTCTACAAAACTATAATTTCACTTGCTAAGATCTGAGGCTTTCACGGCGACGAGTATGAAGATGGGATGTCTTCTGGGATGTTGTATCGCGTAGTCCAGATATTTAGACCATCTTATTGTATCATATTGACGTATTTATTTACATACAGCATTATCTAGTCAGTTGCTGCCGAAATACTGGCATTATGCAAGGCCAAAATTTCCCTCTGCGGCCTATGTTTATTAATTTTGTATGCTGCCCATCAGTAGTATGAGTTTGAACGAGACCGCTGCCATTAGTAGAAAAGACAGAAGCATAACGTGGTAGAAGTATAGCCAACTCCCGAAATTCCCTGCGTATGAAATATACCGTAAGCAGTGGACGATGTCCAACGTAATTTCCATGCAAGGAAGGGAAGGTTCGTCAAATTGTTATTTTGAATTTCAATCAGATACAACATTCATAAAGGTTTGGTGTGATGAAAATATATGTTTTATATATGCTTTCAGTACCATAAAAGTGAATAATACCAGTGTAGTGTTGGTATAAATTGTAATCCCACCTATTTACAGTTTATGTAATGTCATGGTCATGGATAACCTGTCATGGCAATGACATTAAAAGTGGTTTTTTAAAAGATATGGCTTTGGATGACTGCTAGTGACATGGCCAACAGGGAGAGTTTTATATTTAAATGGTAACAGTATTTATTAGGTGAGATTTTAGGTTCTTACAGTGTCATCACCCTGATGGCGGAGGCAGTAAGCAATTCTGAAATGTTGCCCATTATTTGCTAGAATACACAGTGCTATATCCCAGAAAACTCTCCGTGTGGTGGTCGGAGAATAAGAATAGCCCCACTGTAGCCCATGCATGTCGTAAGAGGCGAGTAAAATGGGTATCCATGTCTGGGGGTATAGCTGGACCACCCTGCCTCTGGGAGATTTAAATACAGAGGCCTGGTCCTCCAGGTTGGGGATTAGGCGTGGGGCTAACACCCCCACCCTGTAAAGATCACTTATTATGAAAGCTTGAGCAGTCCAAGACCTACCCTGGGTTGTAGCGCCCATGATGATGATATCCCAGAAAACAGCCATCCTCATAGAATTTGTTGTTGAAAAGCCATCAGTAACTAACTTAAACAGCTTAGAAATGGATAAAAATGTTTGTTTCAATGATCTTTATAATATATAAATGCTGAACAGAAAAGCAAGTGCTTTTCAGGAATATACATCCTGTATTCAGCAGAGAATTAATATGTTGGTTCTTGAAGCAGACTGTCATCTGGGTTGTAGCACTATGTTTTCTGATAGAAGGTTACGTTTCAAAGCCCTGATGGTGGAGGCAATATGTACCCTGAAATGGCAGTAAACTTGTACAACAGTACATACCCAGAAGACGGACCCTGAAATTATACTGGATTGTGTATGTTGTTCTTCAGGGTTGTCATTGTTTTATTTCTCCCAAAATACTTTTTTTCCCCCTTCTTTTGTAGGTAGTGAAATTTGGTGTGTAATAATTTGTAGAATTAATCTCAGCAGCTGCCTGGCTTTTTTATGAGTGTATCAGTGGTAAATAAGTAATCTTACTTTGTCCCTTTCTCCATTATCCTTTATTACATATTTCTTCGCCTGTCTTAACTGTACTTACTGCAAATTACAGTGTCTTCAGGCTTGTTTTACAAGATGCTGGATAGAAGAGACAGTTATTCTCATAATTTCATTTGCGTGACTGCAACAGTGTTGCTTCTCCTTGGATACAGCAACTGTGTCTTAGCGCAAGGTACGTTAATATATAAAACTTAAGTTAAAGTCTTTTAGTGAAGTAATGCTTAGTGGGTTTCAACTCCAGTGTTTAATGTTGATTCAAATTAGATTGTAGGATGATCATGAAAGTCATTATGGAGAAGGATTTGGAAGGAGACTTTAAGGGTATATTTATGGTACTGGAATTTCCCCATAAAATCAGAGGAAGACATGCTAGTTAGTAAATATGAAGTAGGCACCTCCTGTAGGATTTATTGGCGGTGAGTATGAAGATAGCTGTGTTCTGTTTTGTAGCACCATGTAATCTTATACTAGTTTATTGATCACCCTGATGGAAGCAACAAGAACCTACATGGAACAACAACCTAGAAAACAGCCATCTTCTAGGTACCTCCTGCTTACAGGTTTTAGAGCATTGCCGCTGTACTGACTGCTTGCGTCTTGCGTGATGGTTTATTCGCTGTGTGTTTATGCAGGAAACCTACTATGAAGACGTGTAACTGAAAATTAAATTGTTCTAGATGCAGCAGGAACGATAGCTTCCCATTTGCCGGCCCAGTCTGCAGTGTCTTCGGCCAACACGTCTGCAAATTCTTCGTTGTCTTCAGCATCAAAGTCAGCTGCAACGCAGGCAGTAACAAATGGAAACCAGACACTAACAAATGGAACACAGCCAGTAACAAATGGCACATCATTAATTACAAATATAACAAAATCTGACAATACAAATCAAACAGAAGGAACAAGTGCACTTGATTCACCATCAGAACCATCTCTGCTGACAATTTTCCTTGTCAGCGATCTGCAGTATGACATTTTTCCTGTTTATCGAGAGAACAGAAGTTTGTGTGATGTGGGTGATGTGGGTGATGGTAAGTCTTTTGTTTCTTATTTATTGCTTTTAGCACAGACCAATTCTCAGAGGACTTAAATGGTTTTTTTGTCTGTAAAGGTAGTACAGGGACTTAAATTACCTGTTAATGTATGATAACTTAAATGGATGCTCATTTGTATGGGGAATTGGGATCGTAGTAGCGAGGAGCAGTTCTTTGCCATTTTGAAGTAATGTTTTGGTATTTATCTGGAAGGACCGGGTAAGACAATGATCTCAATGTATCCATTTCTCAGGCTTTGCCTCACCATTGAGGCCCAGGTGGCACTGTGACGGGTTGCTCTCGGAGTCCTTTGGTGCAGAAAGAACTTCTGTGCAATATTAGTAGAAAGGTGTACTACAAATTGGAGTGTCTTTTCCAAATTTGTTCTTTGTATTTTTATTTACCTCTTTGGTTTTGTTTATTTGTTGCTTGTGCAAAGCTGTTGTCCCGCGCCGTATCCGCGTGGTCTGAGGCATCATGCTTTGGACCGGCGATACGGAATGCGCGCTGGTTCGAGTCTCGGGGGAGAAGAAATTTTCTCATGAGCTTTCGACCAGTGTATGGGACCGGTGCCAACCCAGCATCATGAGGAAATTGGGGAGCTACAATGGGTAGCGTAATCCGGTCATAAAAACTAGCAATGGCTGGGGTTTCGTCTTGCTGACCACACGTCACTCTGTATCTGGTTAGATGATCGTTCACCTCTGCTTAGGCATGTGAACGTGAGGCCAGCAGCCATCTAGTCGGCTTTGGCTCTCAGAGGACTGTTACGCCACGGATTATTATTATTATTATTATGCAAAGCTGTTACAACAGATAATAGTCTATTGTTCTGAAGCTGTTCACACCAGAGACTCATATTATTTTTTCCTCGTATTTGACGTGTATTCAACCGTGTCAAAAAAGTGTTACATATAAAAGTTGTAAATATCAATGGAGTCTATTTTTGTCATGATGAACTGCTGGGGGGGGGGGATACTTTTGAACTGAGTTTTATGTAGAACATTGTTTGTATTGGACCAATATAGATAAATATTAAAATTTCTTGACAGATGTTTATCAAAACCTCATTCAGTATTTTCAATTATTGAACTTTGGAAATGTATGTAGATGAATGCAGCCTCCACTTTAAGATCATTCTGTGCACTTTGTGAAAGAACTCAGTCAACTGAGATGTCTCTGATATAAAGTTTTATTTTATGTTATGATGGCTTCGTACATCCTGTTTCTGGATGATATTACCACATAGAAATAGGCTCTATTGCTTTTGTTTCATGGATTCAGTACAGTTTAAGGCGAAAATGGAAACATCACGAAAGCCTGAAATGTTATATGATAACATGTTTCAGAGGAAAAGTGTGAAGGAGGACTGCCTTCTCTCAAGTCTTTCATGGAAGATAACCACGATAACAATTCGTACGAAATATGGCTGAATGCTGGGAACACTCTGGGAGGCGATTTGTTCAGAACACTCAAATTTAAGACAGCTCTACGGGCAATGCAGGACTTGCCCTTCAATGCCACAGTAAGTTTGTGACCTAGGATACAAAAAATAACAGGAGGGGAATAAATTATGTAATGAGAAATTTGATAGTTTATAATATTTTCCTAATATTGTTAGTATGTAATTCAACAAATCAATTAATCGCTGGTAAATTATGTTAGACATAAATGGGTTAACACACTTCTTTGTGCCCCTCTTGCCGTAATGCCACATGCCATCACACACACCTGTTTACGCAGATAAGACCTTGGTCGCTGAGTTGTGATGTAGTCTGGTGCGGTAAAAATATCTCTAGAAAAGCCTGAATTACGTTTGTAGGTTATTTTCTCGAATGAGTTGTAAGTCACATATAAACCTAATCAGATGAGATATTTGGGGAAGATGAATTTATATCGATGGTTTTCGCTTTCTTCTTTTCCTTAGACCAACTATCCTAACAGGTTTTTCATGTTTTCCTCAGTTACATCAGGAGAATTCAGGCATTACCTTGAAGTAGGCCACAACTGCTTCCTTCCATATCCTTTTCAGTTAATTATTTGTCATCCTACAATTCGGCTCTGTGTCGTTTGGGATACTGACAGTGTCATTAAATGAACTTCAAATAATTGTAAATAAACAAATGCATTCGTTGATCATTTTCATGCCTCCTTGGTCATGATTTTTTTTTATTTCAGGTGCAATGCCACTTTTGCAAATCTGATTCACAAAAAATGTCATAAACTCTCGGTTCCAAAATTTGCCTAAATCTGTTATTATTTTTATTGTTGATACATCAGATGGACAAAATTATTGATGTTCACAACCTTTCATGTTTGCATACGCTGGATGTTTTGCGTGCAGAGAGCGCACACGAAATCGTGTTAAGATTTGATCATCTTGTATCTTCTAGGCTGTGGGATCAAATGTGTTCAAGTACGGAGGTGAAGCAGGCCAAAGCTACCTTGATGGGCTGAATGAAACTGTTGTGGTATCAAATATTGATCCAGCACCGAGACACAAGTCATTAACTTTTGCTGTTGAAAACTGTAGCGTCTCAGTTATTGGCTATGTAGACAGCTCGGTAAGTACGCGAGTTTAGTTCTTTCTTAGCGTAACTGAAGTGGGAACATTGTTAATGAGGCATCTGTCTGTGACACTTCATACAAGGGATACAAAGCAGTGATAAATTCATAAAGTTCTGTTTTTTTTTAGTATTAAATAATACTGGGAAGATATAAGCTTTCTTGACTTTAAAGTGTATAAAGTGAAGCGCCGCTCTATGAAGACATGAGGAAATGGAGGTGTAGCTAAGCACTTTTGTAACCTTGGCACTAGATGGAGGTGAGTGGTTGGGTACATGTCGCGGCGGTCTATTGCCGATACCTGTTGGGTGACACCCTTTGCCAATCTGGACCTGGTTGTAAAAAAAAAAAAATCCCATAGCCCCCTGTCGTGGTTTGGTAATGTGAGAAGCCGTACTTCCGTGCTTCCACAAATCTCATTGAAGAATGGTGCGTTGAGTATGTGCAGATGTTCTTCATATTTAATAAAAAAGCAAAGATTGAACCTATGCTCCCTTTGTCTTGTGTGTATATTTATACTGCTCTGCTTTTTTTTTTGTTTCTTTCAGGAGCAGGACATACATGGCGTCTCTGTAAAGAATTACACGGAGAGTATAATTGAAGAGGTAGAAAGAATTAGTAAAGAACATCAGAATGATACAAAACCGATAATTGTTGTTATAGGTGAGCACAAGATTATAGTATTACAGAATTTTAATTCATTTTTGTTGCACAATTGATAATAGAGTCGAATCATTTATTATCTATTTCTATGCTACTACCACCAAGATCTGCGCCGGCAGCGGCTCCAGGCGGGCTCACGCCCGGACCTTTCCACTCACACCCGGACCTTTCCACTCACACCGCAGCGCCCTTATGTGTAAGGAGGGGAGTGAATTAACCATTTCTAGCAAAAATAATGGGGGCTGATACGTAATTATGCATTCTGAATTCAAACTGTGGAAAAGATCAGACCAATTAGCCTCATTAAGCCTGGATTCAGTCTGAAGAAAGTATCTTTGTTTTTTAGTTTAACTAAACCAAAGAATAGCAGAGGAAAGGGGGTTGGTATAGAGAAAAGTCTGTCACAGTACCGTAATTTTTTTTTTTAGAAAATTTCAGGTGTTTGAAGCAGTAATACAAAATAGCTGTACCTACCAACCCAGTGTATTCTGTGTGTTTCAGGGAGTTCCACTGTCAATAAGTCAAAGGCTATCGCTAGCATCGATGGAATTGATTTTGTATTCTTCAGTGGTGCCAACTGGTCTCAAGGTGAAGTGATAAAATATAGAGATTTTCTCTGAAGTTTATATTGAACTGTTATCATGAGTCAGTGGAAAAGGGGAATCATTCCAAATTCATTATCACGAGAAAACCATAAAAATAAAATAAGTTTACTACCCTTACTCTTGTTTGGTCATTAATATTCAAAATTTGGAATTCATAAAAAATGATAGCAGTGAATATTCCTATCCTTTTATTTTTCAATTTTTTGTATTTATGTGTGTTTTGTGCATTTTAATTTCATTGAAAAATGTTATAAAAATTCTCTCCATTCAGTGATTCAGTTAAATTATGTGATACTTATTTTTTACTGTAGCAAACATGGCGTCACTAGACACTAAATAATTGCAAGAAAATACAGTTACTGCTTGGATAGCTAGATGATTGTGTTATCAAAACAAAATATGGCCTAACCCGAACCAAAAAGATCGTCATATTTGATTTTTCAAGAAGTTAATAATTAATATAAAATTTTTAGAGTAAAACTCATTAAAACTGCATGATGTAAGGAGGTGGATAATGTAAAATACTTCAGCCTTTGTGATTTATGTATCATTTTATTTTGTTTGGTTTCAACAGATGCAGCACCAAGTAAAGGAGGACAGAATGTATCACAATATTTTTGTGAGACTGTGAATAAGACGTCGGTCAACAAAACAGCGCGTGTGTGTAGTCTGAAAGTCAACCACACCAGTGAAACAGGACGCTTTATTATAGGGAAAATGCAACTGCCTATAACAAACAGCTGCAGTGTTGCCAATGCAGAGTTTGATGTCGTACACTATCAAAACTCCACACGTAAGTTTACTGAACTTTGTCGATTATTATATTGTTTAATGACAGTGTCAGCTACTGAAGTTAGTGTCGTGTGAGATATGACGATGACCATAAGTGGTGAGTATTTGCCTGGAGATACTAAATAAAACCATGAAAAACCTCGGTTAGGTTAGGCATTGTTAAAATTTGCACTAGGTACCTCCTGAATATAAGCCTTTCTCTTCAGTAGTTGACCTGGATATGTAATGAAATTGCTTGTGCATTATATTTCTGATTTTTATTTGGAAAGTGAGTGAAAGCAAACACATTACCCATCTATTTTGGCTGAAGGTTGTTGTTTTTTGTTTTTTGTTGTTGTTGCACTCTCACCAATAAAATTCTGCACATTGACTGCGGTGGTGAAATGTACTACTTTTCTCATTCTGTTTTAATGAGGAAATTCTTTATTATGGAACCTGAATGTTTACTACCTTCTTCTTCTTCTTCTTCTTCGGCGCCCCGGTCCATATTCGGTCCATGGCCTCCTCAATTCACCTCTCCCATTCGGTCTGTTAGGTCCGTCTGTCCGAGGCTTTGATCGAGGTTTTGAAACATCTTCCTTTTTATGGCGCAAGGTTGTTAGCCTTGCGACCAACCCCCAACCTGGAGGACCAGGGTACCTGTCTTAGTCTGACCTCTCCCCCTCGACCAATCTGGCTAGGGATGCCCTACCAGTAGCTCTTGGGATCACTGAGGTACTCAAGCCCCACCACCACGACAAGGTGCAGTTACCATTAAGTGGGGGTGTTTATAACCAGTCACCACAAAATCCAACTGATTCCATATATTTGATATGTTTACATGATTGACAATTTTTTTTTATATTTTACTGCTTACTGCTGCAAACTGGCAACGAATTGCTGAATGCTTTGTCTGGTGTCTGTTGCCATCTTACACAAATAATACATATTTCTTTAAAAGTAGATTGTGAATTTAGAGATATTTAAATCCCCCAATGTCGTGGCTGCGGAAAGGATGTAAAGGCATGACATGAAGCTATGCTTGTAAAATTCACTGATGGAAAATCATTGAATCTTTCAGAAAATAAAGAAGCTTTAGATCTTATCAAGACTGAACGTAGGAGGCTGCAAAGACAGAATGAGCCCCTTACCGAGAACACCAAGAACTTGACAGCAGAGAGAGACATATGCAGTTATTCAGAATGTTCACTTGGGAATCTGATCGCAGATTCCATGGTGGCAGCTCTGAGAAGTGACGGTACTTTGAACAAAAGTTCCACCACTATAGGAATATTTCCAGCATCGCATCTTCGACCAAACGGAACCATCCCTGAAGGTACGTTTATGAAGTGAGATTTTACATTATAGATTTGTTGCAAATTCAACTTTTGAATTTATGATTTTAATAGAGAAATACTTACATTCTGCTTGTAATGAAATCTGCTAATTAGTCAACCAACTGCTTAGAGCAGAGTCATCAAGAAACTGATAGTTGCTTAACTAGTCATGAAATTCCAGACCTTTATGGAACCTGAACGTTGATTACTGCGTTCACAAGAGCCTGCCACTCGTCCCTGTCTTGAGCCAGGTGAATTCAGTGAACACATCCTCTCTTTCTGGGATCCATCTTAATATTATATTATCGTACTAGCAGCGTTCAGTTAAGAATTCAATTTACAAAGCTCCTGATTTGTGGAACCTGTGGGAATCCTGACATTCCACATAACGCAGATTGAGAATGACATCCATACATGAACTGTTACAAACTTTTAATTACACAAGAAAATTATGGAAACTTTGCTCAGACTAATGAAGCACATGGCAACGGGGAAATATTAAATGATCTCTCCCCACAGGAAACGTGACAGCAATGGATCTTTATGACCTTATTGACCAAGATGCGTATATCTACAGTGTTTTACTGACAGGCTGCCAGCTGAAGGACATACTTGAGATTTCCATTAAGAGCGTTAATAATTCCAACCAAACTGACTTCCTTCACGTATCTGGTAAGTCATTACAATTTTCATATGATTTGTGTAAAGCACAAAGTACGTGGAATAGGTGCATAATGGAGGGTCACATTTGCCTGTCTTGCCGTCCAACCTTCTTCATGTTTAATCTCTCAAAGTGCTGGACATATTTCACACTATGAGTTGTTTGGTAAATTTAATTCTGTTTTATATTGGTCGCTATAATTTGTGTGTTACGTGAATAGATAATTGTACGTGGAATTGGTACAGAACATAAAAGACACATATAAAACAACTTTCATTTGAAATATGTTTTAATATGGCAGATATTTAACAAAACACAAGAAAAAATTATTTTTTTAATTTATACTGTGATGTCACTACTGAGAAGAGCTCTCTGTCTGCAGTAAGTGAACGTCAGTGCTGATGTCATATCCAAAATAACAAAAATGCATTTGGAAAATGTGTGTTCATGTTCATGTTTTCACTCTTGTATGGAATGCAACTCACGACACAAGTTCTTCTTTGAACTAATGATGGTTAATAAATCCCATACTTTTATGTCTATACCAAAAATGGAACCATTGCCTTTCAGTATACAAAATTTCTTTTAATGTTAGTGTTTCTCTTTTCAGGTTTATTACAAATAGAGTACAGAAATGAACATGAGAACAACTCAGAGATAGCTTCAGTAAAAACAGTTTCAGCTGCTTCATTATCCATGTTGTTACGTGAGATAGATGTGAATGATAGTGCAACATTTTACAATGTAACAGTGCCACTTACACTTCTGAAGATGGAGAACTACAAGAAGTTACTGGGTGCAGTAAATGCTTCATATCATCGTAAGTATTCCATTTGTAGCGCAAGTGATGTGATACTTGCTCTCATTTCAGATGCTGAAAGAATCACCATGTCGGCTTAACTGGTTGTGGGGCTTTGGAAAGTATGTGGCTGGGATGACCACTCATATCAAGTTTCATGAAGATCCATCAATTAGTTTTTGTGTTTTGGAGCGCTGTGACTCGCACATCCGAATTTTCACGTCTTTACACTGTTTTGAAGTGTCCATTTTTTTTAGGCTGCTATCATGTGGGAATTTAAATTCCTGTTCTTCAGGGTTGTAGGCCTGAGTTATTGGTTTAATTATGTGCTACAGCTGATGAAGATTAATGATTGAAAGAACTTGGGTATTTTGATCTTACATTTGATGCAAACAGTAATAAGTTTTGTTTTCTCCACTTCAGCTGTGACAGTTGTTGAGGCTGTGACAAGATACATAAACAACACAAGATTCCTGCTTCTTCCTGCAGTTGGTACTCGACTGATACCGATTGATTCACGCCCAGCACCGTCTCCCGCGGTTGTTTGTGAAAATCACATGGCTACCATTGTTATAGGTAAAGTTTAATATTTTGTATAATTGTTGTTTTTCAAATTATGTTTTATATTGGAGTGATAGTATAAATTTTAATATTATGATGTGTCTTTCTGTTGCAGTGACACTGATAATTGCAGCTTTAGTTGTAGGCCTTCTTTATGGTGTGTGGAGGTATGTGCTTAGAAGATACAGTCCTCGAAGTTCCTCTACTTTACACATGATTAACTTAGATTAGCAAATGATGTTCTGTGATATACATCGGTAACATCAGAACAGCTAATTAGATTAGAATTTTAACAACACCGAAGGATTTCCAAGTCCAACTGTAAAAAGTTAGACTTGCCAGTAGGGTTGAGTTTTAGAATAGTAATTCACATCAGAACTTGTTATGCTTACTTCTAGTCATAATTTTTTTTAGTCAAAGAATGATAGCGACCTATACAGAAAGTCAATATAAAGAATATATTTTAATACTAAAGTTGCACATTTTTATTATACAATCCATTTTAACTATACCCCTTTTAATGAAGTGATAGTACATTTTTTTACACTGTCTTAGTTGTTTAGACAGAGATTTGAAAACAGAAAACAACCTTCGTCCCTAAATATTGTCCTGAGGATTGATAAGTAATTTAGATATACTGTTGTGTATGAAGAGTGTGGAAACTGATGTTAATTTGCAATATAGTGCCTTGTTCCCAGGTACAGTCCTTTTGTTTTTTGGGGGGATTTGATATATGTGATTTATATGTATGTAAATTAAGTTTGGTTTGTCAAAATATTAATCAATATGTTGATTTTATAAGAAAGGTACACCAATGAGATCATAAAGAATGTTTAAAAAATTTACTATAAACATGAGAAATTATATATGTATATAGTTTTGGCTGTCTGTTTAAGAAGCATATACATATCTTCTTTGCCTAGTTTTAAGGTGCAGGCGTGTAGGACAGAAGGGCGTCGCACTGTACGTTGTAGATTTTAATTCCTTGGCACATTTGCTCCAGTACCCGTACAGAAATATTAACCCGGCATGAATTACTTTTATGAAACGGTTTCTCACTCAAAATAATTGTATTTCTGATTATGATAATGTATTTTACCATTCTGTCACTAGATGGCGTTCCATCAGGTCCCATCTAATGCCTGGCTACATTAACTTTTAATCTGGTGAGAGGAAGTAAAGAGCCGCTACTTGGTCCAGCTGGTGTCAGATTGGCTACACTGAAGAGCGAGGAAAGTTATCAGTGACGATATGTTCGGTCAAAGAAGTGTGGTGTGATGATGTGATTTTATTACTGTAACACATATTTCTGCATTTTGTTACGCAGTGCAGACGTTTAAAGTACGTACATCTCCGTAAGACAAAATAAGTTGATTCTGTACCTTGAATATTACAATTATCATCATCATCATCTTCTGCTTTTCTAGAAATGGACAGGCCATTGTCATTTTTGGAATTTCAGAATCATCTTTTAAAAAAAAAAAACCAATTACAATTTACTCTATTTCTTCACTTGTCTAATCGTGTTTATAATAATCAGCTTACACTTTCTATCTTTGTGTAATTTCACTTTTTCAGTCACTTGGGGTCATATTGTTCTGAATATCAGCAACTTTTTGTCTGCATTATGTTATGACGTGGTTTCGTGTCTTGTATTTTGAAATACTCAGTTTTTCTGGTACTTTGATGGTGGATATCAAGCCTGAACAAGTCAAAGCAATTAATATTTTGTCATTTCCTCTTCAGACCTTTAGTATCTTTGAAGCCACTCTTGAATTTCTCCTTTTCTCATTGCCAAATTTAGAGGTTTAGTCATTTGAACATGATGGTATGAAACACCATTTAGACTGTTTTGTGGTGATTAGTTTTCACGTTTTCTTAAAGTTAATTTTGTTGTGCTGATCAGCATTCTTGGTCTTTGATATAACTCAGGTATATTTTTGAATACAAACTGCTTTACAGAATTAGTATGTACAATTATCCAACGTTGTTAATCACTATTATCCTTCATCTTACGATCTTGCTGACACTTGCCGTCCGTATGTGGATACAGTTAAGTCATGTCCCATCCTGGTATACAATTGGTTCCTTGTTTTCACTTGCATTACAATTTCTTGTTTTTGTCTGAAATATTCTTCTGTTCGGCATAAACTTCTACTTTTTTTAAATTTAATTTAAAAGGAATGGAACTTCTTTAATACTGACAGTTACGCTGTTCAGTGCTGTGATGCTGTGCGGTTACCAGTATATTGGAGGAATGTATGAAGATCTTCAAGGTAAAAGGTGGAGGTTATATGTTCCTCTGAAACACTGGTAACTGCTTACAACGCTGCGAGGCATCACAATTGAGAATGTCATAATCTACATTTTCTGTGCCATGAGAACTTCAAATCTTTCTTCAAAAACTCTTATTCTCCAGGAAAAGTAATTTATTTTCTCACAGCCACTAATACATCTCTTAAGGTTGGAACTTCTGGTTTTATTGTATGGAGATTTTGAATTTTCTTTCTTGTTTTGAATATAGTACCTTCTGACTTTATAGTTGCTGCTTCATTTTTTTTCGTTGGGCGTGTCAAATTTACTGTTGACCTCTCTTCATCGTAATGCCATTACGGTCTTCACTGTGAATAGTAAGTCTGGTATCATTTTGTGGCTTTCCTAAGGTGTTTTCACTTTATGTGGAGCATCTGTTTGTGAATATATTAATATATACAATTTCCTCGTACCCAAAGAAATTACTGTGGAGTCAGCGCTCATAGTGATATATTGATTATATCTGTTTTTTTTTCTTTTCGAGAAAATTTGGCTTGTTTCACATTCTACCTGCAGTGAAAGTTAATGTGGTGGGATAATACATTTGTGTTTTTAGTTAAGGTCATGTGATTGAGGATTCTGTTGCTAGATGATGGCATGGGTCATGTTTTACCACTCTTTGGAAGTAAAACTTCCCTGCTAGTTGGATGCTGTGGCAAATGTGTTAAGTGTATGGAAGTTTTCTGAGAGTTGTGTTTTTTTGTGAAGATATTTTGTGAAATTATGAATATATGTCTCAGAATTAGTGAGAGGGTAGTTCTGAAATAATTACAGTACAGTACATTTCATTTCTATTGTTCTTACCAGGGTAGGTATGGGGTCCAAGTCAAATCAGGCGACACATGATCCTTTAACATTTTTATATATTACAAATGTTTAATTACGCATTAGTTATTAAATAGTAGTGTGTTCTGAATTGTAGTCTGGTTTCAGCACAGAAGTTGAAGACTGTGATAGTCACTCTTGACATGATTATATTTTCTGTTGTGAAATTTTAAATTCAAATTAGAAAAATCTACATATTTGAGTATAATGTTATAATATTTGATTAAATACTGGGTACTGGCACAAAAAGGTATAAAATAGCATCGTAATAATAAACCTTTATCGGCCGCATGTCACAGCTAACTATGCATTGCAGTAGATTACCACAAACCCCAGTGCTTAAAGTCTGGCTTTCAGTCCTGTATTTTGGAAGTTTAAATCCATATTCCCATATCATGAAGGTTAAAGATATTATGACTTTCCAAATTATCTGGCACAGATGACAGAAAATCAGCAATTAAACAAGCCAATAAAAGTATTTGTTAATTGTCAAGGAGGCACACTCCTGATGTAAAAATATGTGAAAAGTTCATAACCGTCTCTTATAGCTACTATTATCGAAATAATTACTCAGTGCTGATCAGAAACAGATATAGCTATATTAAAACCTTCAAATGTTTTTATAACAAAAGCATTTGATATACTCTTGCTTTCACTTTCAAAAATATTCACAATAAGATTGTCTTCTAACACATGAGTGTGCTACCATATTTCATCTTTAACTGTGGCGTAAGGCATCAGGTGGCGTTAGGTTCGCATACACCCGGGAAAAGCTCAAAAGTGTAACTTCAAGAATTGAGCGTGTTGCAGAACATTTCATTTACTGTTTATCCGCTACAGTGTTTATATCAGATGATGTTACACTACTGGAAAGATTAAGTAATTAATTAATATTCACTAGGTTTGCTGGGTGTCACGTGTGTGTGATATTGACCCTTTCAATGTTAATGAAGAAAAATTCACGTGTTGTTAATTTAGAAGGCAGTACAGTATATCAACTCTGTAAAAACTTTAAATTTTTATTTTGTATGTTAGATTTATTTTTGCTGCAGAATTTCTTGAAATATAAAAACTGGTGGAACATTTCCGTCCAAAGCACATTGTGCTTTTCCGTCCATAACATTGAAAGGGCTGATAAATCTGCGTCTTTTGTGTGATACGGTATTCGTGGATTGGGAGTTCCCATTTGAGGGTGCCAAGGATACCAATATAAAAATCAAATCAAAGAAAAGTTGTTATATGTTGAAACTGGTAGGACTTGTTACATGGGGAGTGTTTCTGGAGGCTCCCAGATTAATGGGTCCAATATCGACGAACCACTGTAAAAGAACTGCGGACATTCTTAGTTTTTGATTCTGGAGTTTGGCAGAAATATTTATGGGAGTGAAGATATAATGTTTTAGATTTAAAACCAGTTATAAGTCCAAAGGTGCAATTAATGGCCTCTAAATGCCTATGTTGAGCTCAGGCCTATAAGTCTGCCTACAGATTTCTCATAAATAAGAGCATTGAAGGTGTATATGATTTTTTGCATTAGATTCATCACATTTATAAAAGTGCTTTATAAAATTAAGACTGCACACAGCTTCGTATTATTCACAGGTTTACAATACTCCGTTAATATGTGTGTTTGAGGCGCTTGTATCTCGTGCCTTAACATTTTATGCTCTCGTCTCGTATAATATTGAAAGAAATGTCCGGAAGCAGAGTTTTGTTGTCATGACAAAATTTGCTCGAATCTCATTTTCCAGTGAAATTGTTGGAAGAAATCTCATTTTATGTTGCAATACATGCGAGTTTTATGTGTTGCATATTAATATTGGCATTGCCAAACTAAGCAATTAAAAGTGATTTAACACTGATTCTGAAGCATTTCAAGGTATGTTGCGTCAGTTACGTGGCTGTCAATGGAGAAGGAATCTGATCATCAAAGTTTCTTGATTAGTTGAAATACAATTAAGGTTATAGTTACCGGTGATAAAAGATGTTTAGTTGATATGCTGTTTATGAAATGTTTGTCATCGCTGAAGTAGTTCACTTTGTTAGGTTATGTAGTTCAAGTCTTCTGACTCTAACACATTTCTCCAACCCCTGCAAAGAGGAAGTACCAGTAAAACAATAATTTATGTGTTGTTTTGAACATTAATTTTCTACTGGAAGGAATTTGAAATGTATTAATTTTTAATATATGGGAAAATTAATGAAAAATTAACCTTTAAAAAAACTCGAGGAAATAAAATAAAAAGTTTATGCTTATTTAGTCCTCTGTTGTTCTCTTATTTTTATAAAGCTTCTTATCACCAGAAAGAATCTATATTAAAGTGAAATAACTTATTTTGTTTACAGTTTCAGTTAAAGACAAAATTTTTATTGATAACTTTAATGTCATTGTAATAAATCTGATCACATTATTACAAGGCGGTGTTCTCTGTATTTATTCATTTTGTCACAATATGTAATTTGTAAGGGTGGAGAATTCTTTGTAGCCACAGCATACCGAGCTTTTCGGGGTTGGTATTTAGGACGAATCATGAACTCGTGCAACTCTTACAGTTTTACGCACCAAGAGCGAAAGACAGAGAGAGAGAAAAAATGCTACTCAAATAAAGAAAGAATATTGGATCAATATTTTCAGAGCCCTCTTTTATAAAATGTTGGCATAAAAACTGTCTGGTGTATCTGATAGGTTCATTCAGCGAATGGATCGTAATTTTCGTACTTTCTTTAAACTCTAAGTAAATGTTATTAGAATGTCTTTTGTTATGGTTTAAAATGGTTCTTCTACTTCTTCCTTGACACCATGAAGTTAAGTATTGTTAATTTATTATTAAAATTAATAGTTTAACTTAATGGAATAGAGGTGCCTTTATTTGTGCTCTGTTTGTGAGAATATTGTGAATTTCAGGGTCTTTAAACATTCTTAATTCTGCCGAGTCATATCTGCGGTGTATACAGCTGACCTCATATTACATATGTAAACTGCGGTACTCCAACATAGACACAGGTTATGTAGCAAGATATTGAGCGTGTATTCTGTCAAAAATGTTTGATTACAAAGTTGATATATTAAATATTTAATAAAAATATAATGGCAGCAGACACGAATGTTAAAGTTATGTTTTGTTATGATCAGTTTTTCCAGACATTAAACACGTTTATGTTCACTAGTTACAGATCTGAAGAAGATTTTTCAGCAGTAAATTTCCTGCAGCAATATAATGTTTATTATAATATTCATTTATGGTGCTTTTATTGTGTGTAATGCGTTGTAATATTGTAAGTAAACTTATTTCTGTAAAGGTTGCTTATTAAAACAGTGTGTTTGAAATGAGGACATTAAATATGAAGTCAATACCAAATCCATCCTTAATTTTCTTTTAGGGGTCACGACTGTTTTTTTAAAAATTACAAAATATTCCCACATGCCTGCTTTTGGAAAGCATAATGGACTTGTGCCAGAAAAAACGACTATCCACGTGCTGTTCAATTTCTTTTTATTTGCAAATGACGGGGAGGCCAGCAGAACGTAAGGACAATTAGTCTGAAAAAATTGTGTTGGTTTGTTATGCTTCAGTGTTTTATAAGGGCACGCCACTGGAGTAAAACAATGAAAAGAAGGAAGAAGAAGAAGAAAGTAAAGTGAACTAAAATATCAGATAAAATTTATAGCAATTGAAATATGAAGAAACATGCAAGTTTTGAACATGTTATGCTTTTGTTAAGGTTGGCCCGACCTTGTAATATTTCATAGGCTTAAGTCCGTGCCACTGACTCAATGAGCAGTTGAATCAAGGACATTGATTACTCATCCTTACATATCACTAATGCAAGATTAGATTAAACATGACACATTTGAGAAGCCTGTACAGATGAGGATTATGGCCATTTCAGATTTCTCAGTGGCACTCTGTGTTGATAACCAATTAATCAAACTCACCTTACCTTTCAGAAATATGTAATCTTCACCAAACATCGTTAGGGGTGATAAAATCACAGTGGATGTGATAGAAAATGCATGTAGCATGCATGGGAGAGGTGAGAAATGCATACAAAATTTTTGTCAGAAACTCTTAAGGGAAACAACTACTCGGGAGACCTTGACGTAGATAGGAAGATAATATTAAAACTGATGAAGAAGTTGGGTTATTAAGTGTGGATTGGATTTATCTGGATCATTAGAGAGTTATTCAAATTCTGTAACAGGTGGGGAATTTCTTTACCTGAAGAACTTTTAACTTCTTAGCAACGACTCTGCTCGAACCAGTATACTCATTCTCTATGTTTATCACGAAGGCGTATGGGGATGTGGGCGTAACACTCCACGCGCTCTTAACGTTTCGGAGAAACATACTGTCTCCATCTTCAGGGCTGTATATACGGCGTCAAACCTCAGAAGAACATCGTCATTCTCACCACCGTGAGAAACTCAAATCTCATACAAACCCAAAGTATTTATAATATGAACTAGAAATGAGGGTCGCGCAAAATATTTCCGTGTAGTCGTTCGACAGCTTTCCTGCCTTTATCAGGGCCCTGACCGAAACCAGCATGCCCATTTATAACCAGCTGGACAGAAGACGTGGGAATATCCCTAGCATTATCTCTTGTTATTTCGTAAATAAGGCGTGTGTCGCCATACTTCACAGATATAAAAACGTCAAATATCGACTACAACAGTTTGACAAAGAGACAAGACGACGAGCTGATGTCACCGGTACTTCAATAGTTTTAAAACAATTTTCAGATACGGACAAACGCATTTGAATAAAAATGTTCGGCACTCTAGCTGAAAAATTTCGTTCTATTTAGAAGAAACAAAACAACATTTATTAGCTCGTGTATTGTTCCTTCGTATTAGTGCTCGTTGACAAATTTTCTTTGTTTATTTTGTGTATCTTTGTGCAGATCAGTAAGTTCATAGATAATATATGTATCCTAATCGATCACCCTGTTCATTTTATCAACTTTGTCTTCATAACGCAGAATATGATTCAGACAATGGACAACGGCCATCGCTATTACAGCTATTATCATCTTTGGAATCTTATCACTACGTAGTTGGTCTCTGTGAGTTCAGATGTCACTTTCGGCACGTAGACTTGAATAAATTACCTCATCTGGCTATTGTTAACATCTGAAGGATAAGCTATCTCCTGAAAGGTGGCCTTTGAATGTGTTCATGTTGTGTTGACAGAACACCCAGTCGATTGTGAAACTCGTCATCTATCTAACAGACGAAGGCAGAAAACATAATAATGCAGACAGAAATTATTTTTCTTTAATTCTGTTAACATTTTCAGGACATGAGAAGTTGTTTGAAACAAATGTTGCCAGTCGTAATGAGACCTGTATTAAATATTATTGAAATTTATGTAGAAATTTTGTTGAATCATATAAACCAAACTTACACTCTGTACAACTTTTAGTGTAGCCCTCACAGCCCCGATATCAAATTTCATTGAAATCCCTCATACAGCCCATAAATTATTTATCATGCTTTCAAAATTACATTTTCTTTTGACAAAGTGTGCTTTAGAAGTAACGCGATTCAATTGTTTTATCCTTGAATTCTAACGATCGCATTTAATAACAACCTTTATAAATAGCAGTTGTGAAAATCGTGTATATGGTGTATCAGCATATTAATATAAGCGATAAGAACCAATAGCTCAGATTTGCTGGTTGCGTCATTCCGCGCATGCTCAGTTCGCTTCATACAACTATACATAAAGCGTGCTAGTCGCTTTGAAACAATTGGTAGCTTTCTGTTAGAACTTTGATGTCTCGCTGTTGAAGAAAGCCTCTATGGATTCACAAGAAAAGATACCAAAATGCGAGACTATACGGCTGAGAAAACGCCACGTGGGGTAAGTTATTAAAATTTCTTAATATAAATGACGCAATTAATTATTTTGTTATCGTTAAAAGACGTAGTACTGAACAAGAATTCCAATCTTTTGGTTCATAAAATATTTTTGTCTCTGTTATATGTTTGCCGTATCGAAAACATTTCAAATTAAAGTCGAAGATCTTAATTAAAATATGAATAGATCATGTTAAAAGATACAGAATTTCTGGATTAATTAACTGCTCCACGGCGCTTGACATTTACCATCGAACAAGCACAAATCATTTATTTGTATTAATTTTAGAGCGTAGTTTTCTCCTTTAAATAATACCATACGTGTATGTTCTTGAACAGCATCTGTGTTACAAAGTCCAGCCATTGAAGAAAATTCAAGGAATAATCTCGTTTATTTAGAGAACCAAATGAAACTCTAAGATAAAAATCTGTTGCCGAAGTGCCTATACGCAGTTATCCCTGCTCTATAAAGCGTTCACATGGATCTTAGGGGAATAGGGAAGATTCTATAAGCTCCTCTGAAACGTCGATCACTGTCTGAGTACATGGTGCAACATCCCAGCTCTTCATCTTACTTGTCTTCGTAAGAAACTGAAATCTCGCTGTTCAGACTCCATAAAACGAGCGGAATTTGTTGATCAGCTAAATCACTGTCAACCTCTCACGTAATTACTCTCACCACAAAGCTGGGCAGTTAAGTTTGTTACTAAATTAGGTCAATCTGTATGACTTGATAGAGCATTTTTTAATCGGCAGCTGGCGAGTCGAACCGAGCCGTGTTGCTGGGTGGGGTAAAGGAACTGACTCATTTCTAAATAAAACTGGTAAACAAGTCTGCAACATGTCCCAGATGAAGAAACTGCCATTTGGCAAGTGTCTTCGAGTCGGGAACAAAAAATACATAAAAAAAATCTTGACCTCTTAAAGTCAATGTTAGACGCTTGTTATGTCAAGATAAGAAGGTGTTTATGCAGCAGCTGTTTCCAAGGCCGCCATTACAATTGTTATTGATATTTCTATCATAATTTCAAGGGCGTTTAATAATCAAGCTTGTGTTGGTAAGTTGTTAGTCTTCAGGTGTTTGCGCGGTTGCATCACGTGTTTTACAACACGCATCATTCTAAAGATCTTTCTTACGTTTTTCCTTGTTTCTTTCCTCTTAATTTGTTTCTTACATCGTATTTATCTTCCTGTCTTTACTTTATTTCGTTAATTATTTCATTTCTCGTTTCTTCCCTCCACTATTTCCTATACCTCTTTTAATTCCTTCCTTCTTTCCTTCATGGCATGTTTTATTTCTAATTTTATCTCTCTAAAGACTAAGAAATTTATACCGTGGTATATGAAAAACTACGACAGAGTTGAAATAAATTATAAAATTTAAATTGTGTCAGACAGCAATACTAACCATGAACAATTTTACTTTCCGATCGCTCGACCTTGTGTTGCTTACGAAGGAATGTGGTAGTTGCAAGTTCTTGGAAACTGTTCGATTCAGCTGTTGCTAGGTTCATTTCTGCAGCTACAAGACCGATTTTTGCGATGTCAGTTTCCTCGACTGACATTCGTTCTCTGATAAGAGGAGGAAATGCTGTGAGCAGATACGGGAAATGTCGATCGTACAATTTGATACTTGTATATCGACGTGCCAATGTTGAACACGAGCGAGGACGGCGAATGCATTTTACTTTTTAATGCCAGTCCATCGGTTTTCAAGGAAACAATTGTAATTACTGCCATTCGTGAACAAAATATTTCCTTAGTGACGTTCTGACTAATTAACTGATTAACTTCAAGGTTCTGTGACGTAGAAGCCGATTCCACACGGGGACATATTTATCTTTTACTGTCGGGGAAGTTGTTTTTCATACTTTGGACTTTGAAGTTGTGGGCCTGTTTTAATTCTTCTAGTATTAGTCTTCCTCCTTCAACGACTTAAAAAGTGTATTTGCTTGAAACTTGTTTGTTCACGTAAAAATCAGTCGCTCAGTCCTTCATATTCTCCCCTCTCCCCCACTTATATTTCTTATTTGTTTTTTAAGAAGCGATGTTTTACATATGATATGACTGGAACAAACTTAATAGAGTGAGAACCGGACAAAGATTGTCCTATTCTACGTAATTAAAGGCGACGATGATTCCTTGTGATCAATCGTAATTGTCAAAAAACTTGAAGTAAATTACTTATACAATTATTAAGTTACTGTTTAAAATGTAAGATTCTTTCCTTTACTAGAGAAGAGATGGTCGGAAAAGTCGATGGAAGAGAACATTTGGAAGCTAGACGCGGGTTTAAATAAAGCTTGCAGGAACTGGTTGTGAAAGTGTGGAATGGATTTGACCTGACTCGATATGGAACAGTGACTGTCTTTTGTGAACATGGACACAACCCTAGGAAATTGTCTAATACGATTGTTGAAAACAATTAAATGAAAATTAATGTTCTTTCTTTAACGACAATGAACTTCATGGTTCCTTAAAAGCAGAGAATTTATTGATCAGTTGAGAAACAATGAACTTTTCAATAACGACTTACTCTATGGAGCTACTTAAGTCTCTTGATTTACTATTGTCAGTACACCCATTATTTAAAAGTGCTTTAATATGCCCTTGGGGGACCAACGTGTTAACAAAATCGGTGCCCTCTTTGGACTGTTAGTGTTTATGAACATTACATGGGCCTGTAATCAGCAATGTTTAGCCTAACGTCGTTTGTACTGTTTTTGTGTCAGGACTGTGTGGTTGCAGGCAATCGTGCAAGCTGTTTTATCGATCCGACCCCTTGAAGATCGTTAGGGCAGTGGGTCAGTATATGTACGATGAGAAGGGCAGACAATATTTGGATTGCATCAACAATGTTGCCCATGGTAAGTAGAGGTACCATTATTTGTTACTAACAGATTAATCCAGTCCACACACTTTTTTCTATTTATTTAAGATTTTCCTTTATATTATCCTTTCATCTACCCCTAAGTCTAGTAAATTATCTTTTTCTTTCAACTTTTCTGTCAAAGTTTCTGTATACTGTCCAAATTATCCTTGAATTCTGTTGGTCGCTGTGCAGGATATGCTGAAGATCATAAATTATGTGACTCCTCATCATGCAGTTTCCTCCTTAGGTCCACACATTCTCCACGATATGCTGAAGATCATAAATTATGTGAGTCCTCATCATGCAGTTTCCTCCCTAGGTCCACACATTCTCCATAGAACTTTGTTTTCAGTCCCTCAGAGCCTCAGTCTGATCCTCCTCCAGAGTGGAGTTCAACCTAATCTTCTTGTCTTACGCAGTTGGCCACTGCCATCCAGATGTAGTGAAGGCAGCATGTGACCAACTGGCAGTTCTCAACACAAACAACCGCTTTCTGCATGACAATCTGGTGCTCTGTGCTCGCAAGCTGACGAGTCTGTTGCCCGAACCCCTCTCAGTCTGCTTCTTTGTCAATTCAGGCTCTGAGGCAAATGACTTGGCTCTCCGCCTTGCAAGGGCCCACACCAAGAACCATGATGTCATCACGCTGGATCAGTATGTACATCTCTTATTTTATAATTGAACTGTAAGTAAATTTTTATTTAAATTTTGTGTTATTTGGTTTGAAAACTGTTGATTCATTTAATTTCTAGGGCATGAAAATTTAAAGCAATGTAAAAGCTAATTTTAACAGTATTTTTGACAGATTGAGGGATGAAAATATATAAGATTTGAGTTTTTCATGGAGGTAAAAATTCTATTTATTGTCTTGGTTACAAATAATTTGGAGAAAATTATTACCTTCATCCTCGCAACAGAAGACTGAGGTCATACGCTGCTCCAGTACGGTGACGACCATATGACATTTTAACCCAGAAGACCACAAGTCACGTATTAAACTTGCAGAATACTCATATTTATATGTCTCTAATAATTTGAGAATTGAACACAATGTTTGGTCTGATTTCTTACAAAATTTTTTTAAAGTAGTTACAATATCTGGTTTTCTACAGTGATAATATTAAAAAACTGATGTGTGTAAAATAAACCATAAACCGTGTGTGCTGTCGTAATGATTTACAATATTTATTTTGTTTCAGTGCTTACCATGGCCACTTGACATCACTGATTGATATTTCACCTTACAAATTTGATCATGCAGGAGGCAGCGGAAAACCAGAATGGGTTCATGTAGTAGGTAGTCTCATTATTATTGTAAACTAAAATAATTATTAAATAAATTATTTAATTTTATATATATGTTCTTAACTTTTAATAATAAGAGGCAGCCATGTTTCTCAAGTCACTGATATTAATCTTTCTTGGGTGCATGTGAATGATACTTATATTTTAACCATGCACCATGGAAGGCGTATAAAAGTATAATAAAATGTAGTCAGGTTGACTGAACAGAATTTTTTTTTTTTCGATTATCAACACAGTTCATTCATGTAAAGACTTGGCTCAGAATTTTTCCACTGAAAGGTTATTAATCCTGCTTCATATTCGAGAGACGCCAGTCTAAAATATTGGTCTGGATATTGGCTATGCTGACTGAGGTTATCATGGCTTTCCTCAGTTCTCGCACTACCACTTTCTTCCAACATTTTTGTGGTATAACTTTTGTATGAAATGATGAAGTCTCACTGACGAAGAACTGTAATGTCCATTTAGGCTTCATGTCCAGATGTGTATCGCGGGAAGTACAGGGATGTGGACCATCCTGGAAAGGATCTGGGGAAGATGTACGCAGATGAAGTGCGTGACATCTGCAAGAAAGCACGTGAAGATGGACACACTATTGCAGCATTCATCGCAGAGAGTCTACAGAGTTGTGGGGGTCAAATAATTCCTCCAGATAATTACTTGTGTAATGTATTCAGGTACTGAATAGGAAATTACTTTAATTACTTTGAAACTGTATCATTTATTGTTCCTTGAGCTTGATTTTAATTACTGAAGTTGCATGAATTGTCACACATTTTAATGAAGTCTTCCTGGGCTGTAATCTGTGTGGCCACTGTGTTCAAATCCAGAGACCGTCTGCCTTTGTCGCCAGAGTTGATTTGATGAGTGATGGAGGCAGAGACATTGTCAGAAACACTGGATAAGAAATCCATCCTTACAAGGCTGATCGTCAGAGAAGACTTATTTTATTCTATCACAAATAATATGTTATGGAGAACATAAAATATATTTAAATTAGTTTTAATAATGTGTTGACACTCATGAATTACCATTGCAATTCATTAATCAGCCACTATTTGTCTGCGCAGATACGTTCGAGAGGCAGGCGGAGTATGCATTGCCGATGAGGTGCAGGTTGGGTTCGGTCGTGTTGGCAAGCACTGGTGGGCATTCCAGCTTCAGGGGGAGGACATCGTTCCTGATATCGTTACGGTTGGCAAACCGATGGGGAACGGCCATCCTGTTGCTGCAGTCATCACAACTGTGGAAATTGCCCATAGCTTCAAGGAGACTGGCATTGAATATTTCAATACAGTAAGTGCTTTATAAAATATTAAACTCAAACCATACTTTTTTTTTATAAAATTAGGTTTTAGAGAATTTCATGCGCTAACTTCAGTTTAATTTCTGTTTCTCTAGCAAGGTTTTCTAATTCAATGTGAATTTTATAAAAATAATTGGACACAAATTTTGGTGAGATAACATTTAAGCATAACCGATATGTTGTAGTATGGTGGAAACCCAGTGTCATGTGCAGTTGCCAGCGCTGTAATAGATGTCCTAGAACAACAGAA
>NW_019060592.1:211388-221564 GCF_000696155.1 Zootermopsis nevadensis | reverse complement strand
AAAAGCATCGAAGTTAAGTGCATGAACCTGTCCAACTTACAACAAAAGGGGTGTCCAAGTTCCAGGATAAATGGGTGTCCAAGATATAAGGTATTGTGGACATGTAAAATTATAGGATATTAGCCGGTTCCAATTAGAAGTGTCTAATATAAAGGGGTGTCCAGGATATAGGGGTGTCCAACTTGAGGGGTTTTACTGTATGACTTTCCGTGATTTTCCTCAGTGCATTCTGGCAAATGGTGGGATCAGAAGCGGAGCGTTTATGAAAACCGTGTTAGTCTGGCTAACACTTTAAAACGAAAAATTAAAATCTTCTGTTTTATTACCGTGGTCCAGCGGTATTCTGTACGCTGTAACACAGCAGAACCGATCATATGGAACGCGTTGTTAGCCAGCTAGTTAAGGCTAACGCTCACCATTTCGAGATGTGAGCGCAGTATTAACAAGGGTATTAGATAAACCGGGTTTGAGGATGCGGACTGGATTAAACTTGCTCAGGACTGGCCCAATGGCGGTGCTCTTGTAAACTCGACAATAAAGTGAAATCGTGTTCAGGTTCCTGATCAGCTTAGCTACTATTTACTTTTGTATAAGGATTCTGCTCCAGTGAAGGTATTTATTTATTTAGGGACACATAAACGTAAGAGGTTTGAAGTTGGAATTTTGAGAGCTGTAACAGATGCTTAATGCCAATACAATTCTCAGTATTGTCCTTCCGTGGAATATTAAATGACATATTAATGGAAGTTTTTGTAGAAATGTACAAATTAAGTAAAAAGAAAGGATGAGAAAGGAATTAATAAACAAGAGAGCAATAGGGGAAACGTGTAAGAAGAATGAAACTTAGAGTGTAACAAAAGACAGGAAGACATTCGTAAGGGAAGCCAGTTGGAATTATACAAAATAAATCACACTTCTCTGAACATCTCAGCTTTATGGGATACTGCGCCGTGTAGTCTCGTAGAAGTTGGCCGACGTTTCAGAAGTGCTTACTGCCTCTTTCATCAGGACGGTAAATCGCCGCCGTCATAAACTGAGTATCTCATCTCATCACCATCTCATTTAAACTGCTATACGCCGGTCCAGTCACGTCTAGGATCGCAGGTTGTTATAGCGTACGGGCTGGCCGTGACGTAGTTTACTTTAAAACGTCGATGGAGCTCCGGTGGAGAGAAGATTAGGATGCTAACTCTTGCGAAATCTCCTCTATGTTGCTACTTCGAATCGTACCTGGACTGTCGTGGTATTGAAATTGGTCCTTTGCTGTAAGAGGGCGAATTCTCGCGCACGCTTTGTAAGTATTAAAATATTAATGCATAACCCCTATTATCTTTTATTAAACTCCCCTCAAGTTTAATAAAATACAGGCTTCGAGTATTCCCAGGGGTTTGCAGGGAAAATCTTACCTTGTACGTGATCTCTCTGGCCAGCATATAAATTAAGTTAGCACTCCTTACAAAGGTCGGTTGCACTTTAGTGAGAGGAAATTTATTTTCTATGTACATTTCCTTTCGTGATTTTTAGAGAGAGAAGTAATTTGCGTTTATTTCCTAATTAGCTGTTACAGTTAGGGAGCAACGTAACTGCATTGTGGTCTGAATGCTTCGGATTATTTTGTAAGTGTTTATACAGCAAAAAACAATCTTAGGCAAATGCCTGAGGCAAATTTTATATTAGGAAGTAGTTACTTTATTTTATAATTACGAAATGGGCCCCAGGAAGTTTTAGTAGCCATTCTGAACTTCGACAAGAAATCAGTTTTACTACAAAAGACAAATCCTAAGTTTGCGTCTATAAAAATGTTTTGTTTTACTTTTTATATTATGTATTTGTTTCATCGAAGCCATGAAAAGGTTTTTTTTTGGTTTTATGGTTATATTTTAGCATTACATACAGAGGGGCCCAAAAAATGTATACACACTTCAAAAAAACAAAAACCTGTATAAAAGCTTTAATACTAAATTTATACAGACATCAAGGGATGACCATAAGTCATGTTGTGTTTACATTTTTTGGGCCCCACAGTATTTGGAATTTTATAACGAGTGTAAATAATATTCATTCAGCCATTAATTCATTCCAGCTTAAGATAAAACCTATTGTGACCTCATACCATCTCATTGTAGGTTTCTTTAGTCTCTTATTTCGTTTTATATATTATTATAATAAAACGCGTATTAGAGAATGACACGCATTCGATTGTTTTACTTACATAATTCTTGTTTAATACATTTAATTATATTTACCATTAAGTCTGTGCAGTACAGTCCTTGAAAAGGTATGTCTTTATTTTGGATTCCGAAAGCTCATCACCACATTCACAAAATCACGCCGTTGGATCCGGTTTAAATTAGTTGAATCCAGTTTACATCTTTAATCCCATTGTCATCATGATCTGTGCAGGATAACATTTATTTAGAATTTATTTTAACATTGTCCTTCCACCAACGCCTAGGAGTAGCAAGTCCAATGTTATAAGACTTCCTCGTTCCATTTGACAAACGCCCGCGTAATATTGCATACTGCCCCGCTTAACAGTGGTGTCAGAGACGTTGCCCTGGAGGCACGGCGAACCCGTAAATATGAATAAAGTGTAAGAATTTAAAACAATAAGCTATAAATACATTTTTCATGTTTTGTACAGTTCAGGCAGGGCACACTAATTAGTTATAAACCCTTTTTATGCTGGATTTTGTAAACGAAGATACCTTTGTTTATTTGTGTTTAATACTGTAGTTACGAAAAACAAGTAATGTGACTTAACACAGAGAAATCAAGATAGGCATTTCTTACATTGTCGTTGTTAAATACTATACTTATTCCGATTTGAAGTGGCTGGTGCTCCCGAGCGAGGAATCTCGTTCGTAACACGGGAATGGTTGAACAGATTTATATATAAACCTATATATGCTAGAAGCGATCTCCCAACTTACATCCTTCTAGTCATGCCATTTTGTATTATTTAAGCTAGGTTAAGTGAAAGGGCATTGTTAAATAATCCAAGAATTAGTCGAGACGCTATGAATGAAACGACCCAAAATTGGAATAGTTTTGGAAAATTTGCGTGATTGTTGTAAGTTACTACGAGGTGGGGGAGGTGGGGGGCTGGTGGTTGGAGTGGCAGGGCTGGAATTGGGGGTTGTGTGCAGAGAAATGAGCAGCTTATTCGAACGTCCTTTGCAAGCACCAGAAGTAGAAAGGAGCAAAAATGAGACATCTGCCGCAGTGCACAATATAATAGCAATTTTACACTCGGCTACTTGTGTGACGAGTAATGCATTGCTTTAATTTCAATTCTGTTAAAATCGCTTCACTCGGAGAATTTGTCTTTTTGTGTCGTAGGGAACACGTGAAAAGTTTGTGGTTTCGGGAGAAATACTTCCTGCTTTCTCATTTCTCCCTTTATGATCAATCGCGGGACTTCATATGTTATCATACGTGAGACTTGTTACGTATTGGACGACGACTTCAGTACAAATGACGATCGCGCACGGGACCACCGAAATGTCATATATGAATACTAACTGATGTACTGTTACATTATTGATATTAAATGTGCCAGAGTATCAGATCAGTGATGAAAGGATTAATTAATTTTGTCCTGGCTGACTGCCTCGTTCATGGCTTGAATAACCAATGTACGGTACAAATCTTCTTATTGATGTACAATTTAATTTCTATATGCGAGGCGCACACAATTTCTCTCTCTTCAAGCCTTTATATTGAATATTTAAGTTTTTCATAAACGGACTGTACATGTGAAAGCAGCGAGAAATTTAAGAAAGAGAAATACTTGATCAGAAATTATAATAAAAAGTATAGGGGGCAGAATTCTTGAATTTTTAATGTGCAGTTATCGTCGGAGAACGCATCCGTGCTATTTCCATATTTTAATCCAATAACAGCTTTGTTACTAGTTCGATTTATTCCCCCATTTTAACCCCCCCCCCCGCCCTCCACCCTTTTATCCTACTCTTTACCAACATTTGCATTTCAAATGACACGAATTCTCCAGTCCCCCCTCCCTCGCCCCACTTCTGGTATAATCTTTAACATGCTTTGACGAACAATGCTTTTTGGTCTCGAATTTTCGTCTAGCACGTTCATGAGAGTTGTGATCACGATAAAGAAGAGGTGAGATGTGAACTTATCTAATTAATTCGAGGAATAATAAGGGTTTCTAAACCAAGTATCCGGTGGTAGCTCTGTGGAAGATGAACTTTGTAATCAAGGTTTAGTGCCAGTATAACAGTTTAATCTTCGCATGTCAGTTGCCACTGTAGTTATTAAATAATTACACGCTTCAGCATCAATTAGCAGAGTATAAGAGAAATGAGATAACGAAACACATTTTGGATACTTTTAATAAGGAGCCTTTTATTTATCTTGTATTTCATCTCTTACTTTCAGCTTCTAAAGTTATATGCATGTACCCTAACCTGTCCAACATACATAAAGCGCGCTCTGACGCAGTGCGGAATACACAGCCATCTTTATAAAAGAGGCTAAATATTTAAATGTTAATTGTAATAATATTTTAACATTTAATAATAATATTTTATTGTGATTTGACTGATAAAATTGAGCAAGAAAAGAGGCCTAATTAACCAACAAACTGCAGGGAGCAGATTCATTCTTGAGGAGATGAAATCTCTTAGCTGGTATTTTTTTTTTCGTTTCGTTATCGTGTTTACAAGAGTCGACAGCTAAATTCTATCCTCAACTAATGGAACAAGTCCAGGCCCTCGAACCATCTTTATTTAAGATTCGTTTCTTAATAGCTTGATATGTTTGTATAGACTTATAATTTTTATGAAATGTACCTTCTTTTGTGGGATCTTCGTTTTGAAATATGTTGTGCATATAAATTATTTTTAAAGGCGTATTTGACTGAAGACACATGAATCATATCTGTTTTCCTTCTTTGGTTCCGTTGACTGTATAAGAAAAGGGGTTGAAAATTTGAAGTCCCTTTACGAATGAGGGTGCAGTATCAGGAAGTAAAGAGTCGACCATAAAATGGAGGACGGCTTCAAAAGAAAGAGAAGAAAACGTTTTGTTATCTGTAAAAAGTGTTGGCGCGTCAGGCCTCAGTGAAATATTGGGGAGGGCGTGAGTAGCTTCTCACCTTTAAGCGTTTCTTTCCAAGAGATGCTTCTTCTCGTTCTGTTCTACATCAGCGTTTCACCGAACTTTTGTGACCGCCGAATCATTCTGGCTTCAGATATTACGACGGAGCCCAAAAATCAAAACTGAAGGCTTTATGTACTACTAGAAGTTTGAGAAAGGACCCTTACGTCTATTCATTTGCTTCAGTTACATAGTCGAATTTATCACCCCTCTTCATTATGCAGCTGTGATGCTGTGTTCTCTTTCAGCACATCTGAGGGTGACGTAATTAAGAATAAAAATATGGCTGAATTTTATTTTTACATGCATTCAAAACACACACACACAATTATACACCTTTCGAACTCCAGTGTTACGAAGTCATTTCACGTGTAATTACTCGAAAATCCCCAGTTCTTAATACAGATTTCATACTTTAAATGATTAAGTACAGGGCGTCCCAAAAAGATATATACACAATGCTGACGTGTGTAATGGTTGTCTGTATACAACTTTTTGGTACATGCTGTATGTGACATTTGAAAACGGGGCGTGTAACCAGATACAGCGAGCATGGTTCCTTAAAAGATTAATTATAATCAAATATGATTAACCATAAAACCCAATTAATTTTGCTCTCCTGTAAAACGTTTTTAGTCATACAAATCAGATCACTGCTAATTCAACCAGTGCATCTCAATATAATACAGCTCACTGAAATTCACTTCGCATTCGAGCAGTTTGGCATAACAAAAAGTTTTTGTTCTGTACATATCCATCGAGTGACAAACAGAAAACCATTATGACGCTATTACTCGTGATGCATTTGAGAGAGATGTGGAATTAGTTTTATGGTACGTAAAACAAAGCCTGCTGGAAATAGGTTGTTAGAATTATCTGTTGTTGGGAATGGAATTGATATAAAGGGAGGGAACGCTTTGCTGAATTGCATTTTTTTGTTGTAAAAGTGTCAAGCCTGCTTCCCGCCAGTCTGTATCCCTGATGCCACTGATGATGACCTCTTGAGGTCGAAACTCGTATGGCAATAGTGTCTATTATAGTGTTAATAGTTGTTGGTTTTGTTCACTCTAAATTCTAATACACTGCACGGTATGCAAAGTTTTAAGATCACTTTAAAAGGATTAAAACGTTACGCGAATATGCTGATGAATCCAAACTAAATACGAGAAATTGGAGTCGTTGCTGCCAAACATTTCTCCTTAATCGACAGTGATTGGACATCCGCCATTCCGGGTAGTATTAGCTACTTTTACGGATAAGTAAAGTCACTGGAGTTTCTGTAGACTTTTCTGTGTATACAAAATTAAGAAGTGTTTCAAGACGATAAATATATAAATGTTACTCAGTTCAGTTCGTGCACCGTTTACAATTGCCATTAACTAACCTGATGTCCACAATTTTGTATTATGTTAGCCGAATGCTGGTTATTTCTGTATGGACTTTAGCCCTTCGAAATGCAGTGTTTGAAAAATACCATTATTGAAAGTAAGTAAAAATGGAATTTATGTACCTCGCAATTAATACCAAATAGGAAACTGTTTTATCTTTATTCTTTTACACTCTTCTGAATTTAGCTAGAATTGTGATTGTTGGGTTGACGTTTTAAATTTTATTGTTATTTTGTTGTGTCGAAGCTTATTATTTTTGTTTAATTATACTGTGACGGTAGCCAGGGTGGTCTAGCGGTTAGAACGCTGGCCTTGTAATCCTGGGGTCTCGGGTTCGATTCCCGGCGGTGCCCGAATTTATAACTTGTGTTGGGCAAGGCCGTGGTCTAGGCAACACGGAGTTTTCCTCCGTGGCATCCCAACAATTACTCCATTCACACACAGAAGAAGGCAATGGCAAACCACTTCTGGATCATCTGCCAAGAACGTATATGAACAGGTCCCAGTCCGAGAAAAGGATGGAAGGATCCTGTTCATATGGACCTGTCGTCAGACAGAACACTAAATAAATAAATAAAATACTGTGACGAAGAGAACTAATATTTATGAGTTTTACTTTTTAGAATTTTTAATTTTAAACAGTGCCTTAGTCTTATACTGTCTGTGACGATTAATGTCTGTGGATCATTAATTTCTTTCTGAAGATACATTTTCTTTGCTGAACATTATTAAACATAAATGTACTTGACTGAACAGATGTTAGAATTTGAATTTGGAAAAGAAATATAAATTTAAAAAGTAAAGAAAAGTTCTTGAAACTTGGAAATGGCAGTCTACCCTTCACTTGCATTGTCATCTCTCCATGCAGTGTCAGACTTTCTAGAATGTCACATATATAGCGCACACCCCACATCTGCTCATACGGTTTCATATATTTTAAACCCCCCCCCCCACCACCATTTCCTCTTTCAAAGTTTTTCCATTTTATTTTCTTCTGACGTTTCGTGTATTGTATAAGGTCACTTGTTTCTTGTTTTCTGAGAGGTTCCTGCCTTAGATCTTGCTGTTAAAGAAAGTTTTACTTATTTTTTATCGTTTTGTACCATCATTGATGTATGTTCTTATAACTAAAATTATTCATCCTACGTTTGTAAGGAAATAATTAATTTGTTCTGAATTTTTTTTGGAATGTGTTGTGTTTGTAACACGGCAGTTCCGTTTTAATTTTCGGGTTATAATGAAGGTGATTTTTACTGGTAGACTATTGGGAAGGGCCTGTTGAAATTTGTCAGAAAATCAGTTCTTTCGTATCTCTTCATCTCTTATCCACTTTATTACTTTTCTTTGTCTTTTTCGTACCATTGTTACATCTATTTATCGTATGTTTTCCGTTTCATATTTGAACATTGTTGTCACCCATATTAGAAGTAATGCTTTTGTAAAAGTTGCCTTATGTTAACAACAATTGGGAGTAGAACATTTTGCGATCTGGTGTCATTACTGAAAACCTTAGGGCTATGTGAGCACAACCAAACATGAAAAAAGCAAATCGACTTCATATTGCAGCCTAATTATTATTATTAAGTGTTCTGTCTTACGACAGGTCCATTGCTCTGCCCAAAAAGAGCTCTCCAGTTGTCCCTATTCTCGGCTTCTTTAATATTCTTTTCTCAGTGAATGTGGAATTCCTTTCAAGATACGCTACAGTGTTATACTACTATTCTGATTGAATATTATGTTTAGTTTCGAAATATGTACTCGAAGCCTCTCCTTCTACTGATTACCAAATGGTATAGAATGAATCGAAGCCATCAGTGGGATTAAATTAATTATGAATCAGATTGTCAGTTATTTGGCTGCCAACAGTAGACATGGAGTAATCCGTCGCAAATCACCCGAATGATATGCCACTTCATCACATCCATATAATCGATATCGATGTTCGGTTATGAATGAATATTTCGTATTAGGCCTATGTGAAATTCAGGCAGATGGAATTGACTCAGGATAAACCATGTTGAAGTTTCGGGTTCTGATACTAGTTTTGAAAGGTTGATTTCTGAGGAAATGTTTATTTAATTATTATTGCTGATGCGATCCAAAATTAAATTTGCCAGATTAATCTCCGTTTACATTCCTAACACAGAATTTAATCCAGATCATTTTAATTAACTCTGGAAATTAAAAACGCAGATATGTTTTACAGATACAACCTCCTCATCATGCGTTAATTTTATTTTCTTTGCACAAGAAAGAAAGAAAGAAAGAAAGAAAGAATAAAGAGACGAAGAAACGCAGAAAATTTTGTGTAGACACTGTGCGCTTACATCCGTTCACACTTTTCTTGCCTCAAGCAGCTTTAGAATACGAGAAAGTCACGATAATTAGGCTAATGAGCTCTTAGTTTCCGCATTTCTTGCGCCAAAGCGAACTGCTGTATGCAGCATTGTTATTCAGAGCTTTGTATTTTAGCATCTCCTCCCCCCCCCTTCCACCCGATACTACAGTGACGTATTGCAGTGTGACGAGTTCTGTTTTATCAGCATTCACTTTTTTCTTATTTCCCCATGCATTGCTAAAAAGTAACCAATAAAAGTACCCATAGATTCCATTTCCCAGGGGCATAACTGTCAGACGGATTTTCCTATCTCTGTTTGAAATGAGTTTGTAAATTGTGGCTCTCAACCCAGTTAAGACAACAAAACAAGTTTAATTTTATCTGCACGGAAACAAATTGGAACAAGATTCATGATGAAACAGAAAAAACTCTTGAAATTCTGGCATTTGTTCTCTTACCCTCAGTCTGTGTTCCTCTCTTAAGGTTGTGAATCGAGTTTCACACTCACGTAAATAATCATCTGTGCCCAGGGATTAAGTCCATCTAGGTTAGCATCATTCCAATATAAATGAACAAATACATTTACATTTTTATATATTTTAATCTTTGAAGAAGGGGAGATAGAATATAATGAATATAGATAATATTCTAGAAATTAGATTACCTCTTTATTTATTATTATTATTGAAAGTAATTTTTATTTGTTATTGTATTCCCCAAATATTTGAAGCTTTTCACATTATCGAAGGACTGAGATAGGCAGTGTCTATTTACGGTCTGTATTAAGTTGAATAAAGTACAAATCCTGAAGTAATTGGAAATTCTTTTAAGTTTGTGGAGAGGGAGGGACGTGGGTGGTCTCAAAGGCAAGGGGCAGTCATAGCAGAGACTCAAATGGATTCTAAACTTTTGGCTCTCGGTTGAGCTTCAGAAAACTTCCCCATTTACTTTTAAAGCTAAGACAAACAACTACAGAAGTCAGAACTCAAATATTTACCCATTTATATAGGATTAATTAAATCCACTGTGCATCCAGCATCGGCAGAATGTGTGGTACTTGTCATTCGTTGAGAGAAATAGGACTTAATTAAGAACCGAGATATTAAATGCAATGAAAGTTTTGCAGTGGGAAGTCGTTCGACACTCGACGGAAATTTCTTGGCATTCTTCTGACTTGTTTTTAAATAGGTTGCTTAGATACCATGACCGAAACGTCACAAACGAGGAGAGAGTTTCTTTAATTTTGTTTTGTATACCATGTTTTAAGGTTTAAATTTACAGGATCATTATTATGTAAAGTATCAGAACAAATATAATGTT
>NW_019060592.1:194458-211262 GCF_000696155.1 Zootermopsis nevadensis | reverse complement strand
TCTTCGCAAACCATTACTTACTCATTATCATCTTCCAATCTGATTCGTCGCTATATACCATTTGTAGCTGAAATAGCATTTAATAACTCATCAATCAGTGGGCCTAAAGTAATATAGTTGATGTAATATGAACATGAAATTCGTGGAAGAAATCTTCACTATCTGCTGTTTATAAAGTCTTGTGTTAAGCACATCTCATGAAGTGCTTTGTCTGCTCAAGTTTATTGCTTCCGATGCCTTTCCCACAGAGTATCAAATTCACAAGTTCTCCGTATATGTAGGTTTCCCCCATAACATAAGGGGTAGTAGGCAGAACGCGCTACACCCAAACATTTCCACTTTGTAAGATATGTATTATTGTGACGTAATGAAATTCGTCTTGTGCAAACACTAAGTTTCCTTTCATCTTATTTAGGTTGATAATGAAGAGGCGGCTGTGTTAATGCAGTATTATCCTTCCTTACTTGTAGGCTATTAGAACCAATTTGAATAATATACCATAGGAGTCTGTTTGTCCTCCACCGTCTGTGTTTCGTATAGAATTTGAATAACATAGTGTTGTGGAGGTGTTGTATTGTTAATACTGGATTAGACATGTGTATTTAACAATTCTGTTAATGAAATATACCAAGTATTCTATAAACAGGGTATCTACGTCGCAACCATTCCCACCAGAAGCTCTGACACAGCTCAAGATCCTAGCTTAAAGACAAGAAGGAAATGTCTGTGGTGTTGAGATTCTAAGGGATTGTATTGGTACTTTTCGTGCGAAATTATTCAAAGATAAAAGTAAACGTCTCTTTTTATTTCCATTCTAAGTTCTTGTCGAAACCCACAAATATTCAGCACGAAAACTGGAGAGTTTATTTTCTGGAAATGAAACATGCGTTATGAGAAGGCGTGACAGAATAGTGGTTGACTGTATGCATGAAATTTCTTAGAAAGTTACTGCAGGTTATTAGATAAACAGTATGTGAAAATGTGGACTGGATTCTCATGGGTCAGGACAGAGACGGGCTCCTCTGAACGCTTCGGACGAAGAATTTATTGACCAGCTGAGCGACTGTTAGCACGGTCTTAGTAGGCCTTCATGCACCTGGGATATGAAAGGTAGAGATTGAAACATCACAAACACTCTCTTCAGCTGTCACGTATTGGGCCATCTGGCCTGTTCCGGTTCAAAAATAATTCTGAAATAAGGTATTTTGGTACGACATATTGAGTGAAAGAACGTCCCATCGGCGCCGACCCAAAACAGGAACGTGGGAACAGGATTCGAAACAGATGTCTCAGTGTCTACAAATTTGGGACTCTGTAATGATACACACGTAGTTAAATAAAAGTTGTAATGCAAATTATACAGAATATTTCCAGTCACTGCCCTTTTGGCAAGTAGCTGGAAGCAGATCTGCGGCTCTCGATGTGAACATTTCAATACGAACAACAGAATACAGTCTTTTTGGCCTCTAAAGTCTGAGGTTTTTTAACAAAGATTTTTTTAAGTTCATAAGTTTTATAGCTTTAAGTGGAATAGGAATATGATAATGAATGGAGAGTAGATAAGGATTTATAAGGAGATTTGAGGTTCTCACAGCCGTGAAGATGTCACTTTTAGTCTGATGGATTGTAATGTCGTGTGAACTCACAGGCACAAGAATATAAAAAAGTTCTGGAGGGTCATACTGCTTCCATATTGAGACCTGAAGGCAATATATTTCTCCGAAACCTACAAGTCCTCCGGCGTTTGAATCCATAAGGACAATATCGACAATTTAAAGTAAATTACTCGTTAGATATTACATCGGCGTTCATTTGGAGGTACTGAAGAACACAGCGGAAGGCCCGAGGCAGACAAGCGCTAACTGTGACTCGAGTAGACATACATACAACCAGCCCGCGCTGCTTGTAACGCTGTTGCTCGCCACAGACCGCGTGATTCTTACGTCTTCAGGTGACAGGACGTCGTCCTGCGTGAATCCCAATTCCTGCCATTTCGATCGGAGTCAGAGGAAACGAGTCTGGAGAAAAATGTGTTCTTCGTCACAGCGAAGATGCCCTGTGGGCAGCAGAGGGAAGAAGGTAACTAAAAGAAAAGGGACAGAATAGTGAAAGAGAGATGGCAAGAAAGGACGAAACAAAAGAGTGAAAAAAATGGATAAATAAAGGAAGAAATAGAGTGGAAGGAAACAAGTAGAGAGAAGGAAGTTCTGATTCTCGTGTTGTGGACTGTGGTCCTCTAAGCTGTGACGCTGTGAATGTGGTATTGTGGGTTCTTTTTTACCAAACGTAATGTAATTTCTGGCAACAGAGGTCACACTTTCTGACGAAATGTTGGCCTAAACACACAAGACCACACGTCATCATACCTCAGTAGACCGCAATCTGCATTTTCGTCGACGTGGGAACCTCGAATCTTCTCATTCTTGACAACTCTGTTCCAGCTGTCGAGGTTGCATTTCGTCGTGAATAGTGAATAGTTAAGAATTTGGAAGGAAGGGTTCGTTGAATCTTCAAAAATGGGCCTGATGCAATGTGATTTTCCTGGCGATACTGAGTAAATGCATGAGGACAGTAATTGGAGATTTAAACTGATTATGTAAGACTTGAGGTTCTCACAGCGGTGAGTATGAAGATTTCCGTCTTCTGGGTTGTTGCGCTGTGTAGTCTGGTCGATGTTAACCAACGTTTCAGAGGTCATCCTGCCTCCGTCATCAGGGCGATGAGTATGACGATTTCCGTCTTCTGGGTTGTTGCGCTGTGTAGTCTGGTCGATGTTAACCAACGTTTCAGAGGTCATCCTGCCTCCGTCATCAGGGCGATGAGTATGACGATTTCCGTCTTCTGGGTTGTTGCGCTGTGTAGTCTGGTCGATGTTAACCAACGTTTCAGAGGTCATCCTGCCTCCGTCATCAGGGCGATGAGTATGACGATTTCCGTCTTCTGGGTTGTTGCGCTGTGTAGTCTGGTCGATGTTAACCAACGTTTCAGAGGTCATCCTGCCTCCGTCATCAGGGCGATGAGTATGACGATTTCCGTCTTCTGGGTTGTTGCGCTGTGTAGTCTGGTCGATGTTAACCAACGTTTCAGAGGTCATCCTGCCTCCGTCATCAGGGCGATGAGTATGACGATTTCCGTCTTCTGGGTTGTTGCGCTGTGTAGTCTGGTCGATGTTAACCAACGTTTCAGAGGTCATCCTGCCTCCGTCATCAGGGCGATGAGTATGACGATTTCCGTCTTCTGGGTTGTTGCGCTGTGTAGTCTGGTCGATGTTAACCAACGTTTCAGAGGTCATCCTGCCTCCGTCATCAGGGCGATGAGTATGACGATTTCCGTCTTCTGGGTTGTTGCGCTGTGTAGTCTGGTCGATGTTAACCAACGTTTCAGAGGTCATCCTGCCTCCGTCATCAGGGCGATGAGTATGACGATTTCCGTCTTCTGGGTTGTTGCGCTGTGTAGTCTGGTCGATGTTAACCAACGTTTCAGAGGTCATCCTGCCTCCGTCATCAGGGCGATGAGTATGACGATTTCCGTCTTCTGGGTTGTTGCGCTGTGTAGTCTGGTCGATGTTAACCAACGTTTCAGAGGTCATCCTGCCTCCGTCATCAGGGCGATGAGTATGACGATTTCCGTCTTCTGGGTTGTTGCGCTGTGTAGTCTGGTCGATGTTAACCAACGTTTCAGAGGTCATCCTGCCTCCGTCATCAGGGCGATGAGTATGACGATTTCCGTCTTCTGGGTTGTTGCGCTGTGTAGTCTGGTCGATGTTAACCAACGTTTCAGAGGTCATCCTGCCTCCGTCATCAGGGCGATGAGTATGACGATTTCCGTCTTCTGGGTTGTTGCGCTGTGTAGTCTGGTCGATGTTAACCAACGTTTCAGAGGTCATCCTGCCTCCGTCATCAGGGCGATGAGTATGACGATTTCCGTCTTCTGGGTTGTTGCGCTGTGTAGTCTGGTCGATGTTAACCAACGTTTCAGAGGTCATCCTGCCTCCGTCATCAGGGCGATGAGTATGACGATTTCCGTCTTCTGGGTTGTTGCGCTGTGTAGTCTGGTCGATGTTAACCAACGTTTCAGAGGTCATCCTGCCTCCGTCATCAGGGCGATGAGTATGACGATTTCCGTCTTCTGGGTTGTTGCGCTGTGTAGTCTGGTCGATGTTAACCAACGTTTCAGAGGTCATCCTGCCTCCGTCATCAGGGCGATGAGTATGACGATTTCCGTCTTCTGGGTTGTTGCGCTGTGTAGTCTGGTCGATGTTAACCAACGTTTCAGAGGTCATCCTGCCTCCGTCATCAGGGCGATGAGTATGACGATTTCCGTCTTCTGGGTTGTTGCGCTGTGTAGTCTGGTCGATGTTAACCAACGTTTCAGAGGTCATCCTGCCTCCGTCATCAGGGCGATGAGTATGACGATTTCCGTCTTCTGGGTTGTTGCGCTGTGTAGTCTGGTCGATGTTAACCAACGTTTCAGAGGTCATCCTGCCTCCGTCATCAGGGCGATGAGTATGACGATTTCCGTCTTCTGGGTTGTTGCGCTGTGTAGTCTGGTCGATGTTAACCAACGTTTCAGAGGTCATCCTGCCTCCGTCATCAGGGCGATGAGTATGACGATTTCCGTCTTCTGGGTTGTTGCGCTGTGTAGTCTGGTCGATGTTAACCAACGTTTCAGAGGTCATCCTGCCTCCGTCATCAGGGCGATGAGTATGACGATTTCCGTCTTCTGGGTTGTTGCGCTGTGTAGTCTGGTCGATGTTAACCAACGTTTCAGAGGTCATACTGCCTCCATCATCAGGGCGATGAAGATTTCTGTCTTCTGGGAAATCTTTAAACTGATTATCTCCAGATTTAGAGTGTTACCGCTAAACTAACCTGCTCAGGATAAAGGGGAAAACATTAAATACAGAAAAAGATGGGATTGTGCAAGAGATGCAAGGAATTGAAGAGGATGGAAGAGGGAGGGCGAAAGTAGCGAAGAAAGGAATGAATAATTATAGTAACGATACGTGGAAGAAGTAAGAGGTAGAAGGAAGGGAAAAGAATGAATTTAAGAAGAAAATAATATAGGGAAGGTTGAATTTTAGAAAACGTGGAGAATGGCAGGGGAAAGAAAGAAGCGAAATATGGAGCTTAAAATGAAAGAAGAAAAGGAAATAAATAATGAACGTGGAATCAAATAAGGAAAGGAAATGAAAGTACATGAAGGGAGGCTGATAATAACTGTAGGCCAAACGTGAGCCGGACGTGATAAAGTGTCAATAATGCAGCTGTTTGCAAAGCTTTCTGTGTCCATTACTGTAACATTTGTGCCATAAAGAGTAGTGGGCGTGCATTTATGACCACGGGAGGCGGTAAGAATGTGAATGAATCGTGCCATTTATACAGCACACAAAATGAACGGACGCTACCATGAAAATTCTCATACTAGAAAATTTGTCAGTGTTGAAACATAAAAAAGAATAATTTTATATGAAATTTATATGTCCATTTGTAATTGATATGCTGACATTTTTCGTGAGCAGAGTCATTATTTTCGTGAATTATTGTCGGTAATAAACTCGCATGGTCGCCATGTTGCTATAGTTCTCGGAACTTCTTATTCATCAGGCAGGTACGAACATCATGGGATTCGGTCATATATAATAGGTTACATTGAATATAATATACGTAAGTACACACAAAAATATATTAAAACTGCTGGGAACAAATTCAAGATTTCGTGCTTTCGGGACGGACAACGAGGCCGAGAGGTTAGCATTCGTCTTATCGGGAGGTCCCGGGATCAAATGTCGGCTCTTTAGATTCGGTTATTCTTACAGGAGTTTTCCTCAGTATTTCCAGAAAAATCCGGGAGAATATCTTCTTGTATATTCTTTCCATCTAATTATTATTTTCTTAAGCTGTCGTACGACACCATATAGGCCCAGTCTGAAACCACGCAAGTATTAAGCTCTGGGGTTTGATCAGCGGACCCTGTGCAATGTGCCAGCCACTCTTGAGTTCTGCGCTAATTCCTGTAGCACGTATCTGGGCTTTCAACGAGTTCCTGTGAGTTAATGTATTCCTCTGCATATCGGATATCCCATTAACACATTGTACTTCGTCATATTGAAATGCTAATTTGTTATTATCTCGTTATTTCAGTATGCTATCAGAATCGCGATGTGAATAAAACATAGTCGACCACGCATTCACATTAATTCAAATGGTGAGGAACTTTCAGAAAGGCATGTGAATGCAGGATTCCACTCGCGAAGTTGTTTCGAGATCTGGTGCAGCGAACGGGATTTGTTCTGGTTTTCGAAAGTGTCCCCAGGTTGGGACTGTATTTTCCCGGGTTTTGAACTCAGGATGGTTGCTGCTATATCCAACTTTTGTTTTGAGATGTGTTATTTTCAATTGATTTTAATACATTAGGAATAAATTGAAAAGGAAACGCATAGGGAGAGAAAGAAACAAACAAGAGGGTTAGAAGAAAAGAGATTTAAAGAAAGAAAATGGGCAAACAGAGGGAAATATAAAGCAAAGGAAAGAATAGGATGATGAAATCACCATCAAGATACAACATTTATGTCATGTCGTTTAAAGACTTTAGTTTTCTGCAACACAAACTTTTGCGTAATGCAGAAATATTTCACTCTTCTAAATATTTGTCAGAAACAAAGACCTCTTTTGCCCCCCCCGTGACAGGAATATCAGTATGGCTTGAGGATGCTGTCATGTTAAACGACACGTATTATTACTATTATTTATTGCAATGCTTCCCAGCCGGTGTGTGTCCAAGTGTGCTGGAAAATTTCGAAATCCTACGAGAACAATAGTTTTCAGCGTGTGGTAACAGTACAGTTCTTGTTCAGTTTCGTTTTGTTGTCTCGTCAGTTTGCTATTTATTTATTACGTATTGTCACATCAGTATTTTTCCATGTATTTCTCATATAAAACACAGTTTAATAGAGAGATAATTATGAAGGATGTTAGAAGAATAGCAGTAAAGAGAGAGAAATCGAGTAATAGCGTCTTATTCTTAGAAGGCTCCCAGCCAATGCCCACTCATCCTGATAAGAATGGGATGAAAGTGAATAAGTCAGAGTGATAAGCAGTAAAAGCTTGAGACAAGGACAGCGGAACTTTTATTTTCTCATTAGTGAATTTTTAATTTATAATTTGGGAATTTACGTAATTTAGTGACCTCAACAGGAAGGGACAAATAAAAGAAATGAGAAAGTACTAAAGGGGAAAATGGAGAAAGGAGATAGAAAAGGTACAAAATGGATGACGGAAAAGGCAGGATGAATTATTTATTATCGAATTTAATCGGCTTTCTAAACTAGTTTATATTTATTACAGATTGCGCTTTGCTGAATCGTCCGGGGTTTTTGATAGCGTGTGCAAAATTTTGAAATAACTTTCGTTAGTACGATGAATACTGTTTAGTGTGAGGCGGGTCTGTGTTGCAAATTTTTTCTCATTGCATTAACATCCGAAAGAAATCGAACTTTGTGCGTAGCTGGCTGAGGTTTTTAGGAATTGAAGAAAAGGCGCGGGCGGGGATCGGGAAGTGATCTATTTTTATTTTAAACCAGAGTTGAACATCTTGACTGATGTTACAGCTATAAATTTTATTCACATCCCCGTCGCTCTCATACGTGCCGTCTTCCCCTTCCGCTGAAGATCTGCCCTGCTGTCTTGAAGTGTAGCAACACGTGGTCTGCGTGAACAGAAGGCTCGCGATAGTTATACTAGTGACTACAGACTACTAATAGTTCCAGGTAGATCCTGGCAAGTTAGTATTAGGGCGAGACACCAAGTTTCACACCCATATTAAAATGCAGAATTGAGCTCCTGAAACGTATTTGTTTACAGATTGCTAATTGTGTTTAGCTGGGCGTTATGAAATGCATTTACATTCTGTGAAGACGATAATGAACCTTCGATTTCTATAAAAGGCGTCGAGTTTTATGACGAGCTGAGGGCACTATTTACTTTACAAGACGCATTCTGGTTAGTTAGTTAGTTAGTAATCAACTGTACAGTGTATCGTAGACGCTCCACTTGCTGGGATCGTTAATCGCCCACACTTGTTCACTTATTTATATCAACTGTATAGCCGCGAATGGCAAGATACAAGAAGTGATGGACTGGAAAGACATGACAAAGGAAGCACATTATCCTAGCATTTACTTGGGAGGACTGAGAAGAACCAAGAGAAACATGAGTGAGGATAGCTGGCCTTCGAGGCGAGAACGAAATCAGAGTACCCCGAACACGATGCACGATTCATGACTCATGCTGTTTGCTGTGACGTTATGATGTGGACCGCCCTGCACGGCCGCGTAGTGTCACGTAAAGTAGCTTTATTCATATGCAGACTGAGAGGTTCTTGGGACGAGACTCGCGTACCTGAGTGACCCGTAATTAAGAAGGCAGTGATGAGTTGACCAGCCCCAACGCCAGGTGCATGCGGTGCTGTGGGCGTAGGATGGGTCGCCGCCCATAGCCCACATAACTTCCTTAAATGCAGGGAGCTCTCATTATGGATTAATGCGGGAGACTATGAAGTGTTGCTTCCTCCGGAATGTTCCAGAATTCGATACCGAGTCCTCATAAAAGTGGCTTCTGGCTAAATTCTGATGCAGCGTGTAATAATTTAATTTAGGTTTTCCCCCTACCAAATCAAACTTAGTTGTTGTTGTCTGTTCTCCTCTATCCTGTCTCCATCCCTTCACCATTCTCTGTTATTTTCTTCTACATCGCCAAAGACTGACATTGTACATGCGTTTGGAGGTCGGTCACTAAATAACCCCATGGAGCAGAGTCCCATCTCGAGAAGCTGATAGTACGTTCAGCTAGACGACAGATTCCTCGCCTTTTATGAAACCCGAAGACTCATTACCAAGTTCACAAGAGTACGCTATAAGTCCCTGTCATGAACTAGGTGAACCCACAAACCTGATTCCTTTAAGATTTATTTTAATATTATCCTCCCATATCTCATCCATGCTTCGCACATTCTCCGCCGATCTCATATTCCTTAATTTGATAGCCCCGGTAGTATTTGGTGTAAAGTAGGCTACGTTTTCTGTTCTCTCTTAGGAAGTTGCAAAGAATGGATCAGTACTGCAGTTGAATGTGTGTTTCTTTAAGATCCGATCATAACTCAAAGCACGCAACTGGGAACTCTCTATGGGAATACGGCGACGGGATGTGTCAGCCTTTTTTCGTTGTATTTGTCAGTTCCTGGTTTCATAACTCTAGCGAAAATTCTGTGCAAAGAAAGGTAACTAAATTATGTATTTTTTTTTCTGTTTCGTAAGTTTGCCTTCCGTCCACCCTTTAAGTAGAAAACATTTCAAGTTTTCGTTCCAAGTTTCTTTTCTTGGCAGAACTTGTATTTCCTAGTTTACTCCAGAGATGTTCTGGAATACTTAAAGCAGGTCTTGAAGAAATGAAGGAGTAAGATGCATAGGAGGTAGAAGCATGAGCTCTCCGTCTCTTACGACGACGTTGGAAACGGAATCCTGTTTCTTGCAGTGGGGAGGGAAACATTAGCGCAAAACATCCAGGGGCGTAGCGAAGTTAAAATTACCGAAGGAGGAAGGAAGAGATTTGTTAGAAATGGACGATGCGCGTTGTTCAGTACTCGGCTATATATGTAAGTAAGGGAAGAACACAATGTGGCTGTTTGCGAACAAAAATTTGAGTACCGGTTGCTGTCCGCGGTCCAGACTTTGAGTAACACTGTTGTGACGAGTTCTGGAAGGAATGTTGGTAGGGGTCTGTTAGGCACCGGGGTTTGTTATCATTTTTGCCGCCACGAAGATAGTCGAACATTTTGTGGTCTGTGATTTCTTAACTTAGCGAATACCCTGTGAGGAAGGAAATAAGCTACTGAAGTGATGCGTACGAGACATTTCCGTGTTGCAGCGAACGGCAGACGCCCTGCAGAAAAGCGTCTTACAACCCTCACCCTTCCTATACCACGGTGCCTGGTCTACCTTGACAAATTGCAAAATCGGATGTGGGACTTAAGATTTTCAGAGGCCTAGTATCTCCACGAGAAGTAGGGTTTATTCTTCAGTGCATTTCTGGGCTATGTGACACTTCAGAAACTCGGCGACAGTGGTATTAAGAACGAGGAATTGGACTTATCTTATTGAACTAACTTCATGGAGCAGAGTGCTTTTTTTTTTGAGAGAGACTGAGAACGCTCATCTAATTAAATTCATCCGCCTGTCACGGAACTTGAAGGTTTATTATCGTGTTCGCAAGTGTATGACACTGGTCCATCTTGAGCCAGATGAATTCAGTCCACACCATCTCACCCCATTTCCCAAAGATCTATATTAATGTTATCCTCCCCTTCAGGCGTTCGTTCCAAAATGTCGGATTCACTTCTCATCCCCTCATGCGTGCTACATGCCCCCAGTTATATCATCCTTCTTGATTTGATCATCCTAAAAGAATTTGGAGATTACCCAAAGGGCAGAGGTCTTAATTAGACTATTTTTATACAATTTTATCATATATTCAAGTAAATTTCCGGCGACCACCGATCATACGCACCTCACAGACACTACGCATGACGTTTTATTTCGTTTCTGTGACCTATGGAACTCAATTTGTTTGCTCTCGCTTCGGCTTCAAGGGCGCGTTCTTCCCTAATAGTACACCATACCATTTACTGGTCCATATCCCAGCATTTATGCTTATGTTTCTCATCTCTTCTCTTTAAAAATATATATGTGTATCTCAGTCATCTCCGAACATGAACGAATGTATCCGAAAATCGACGATGGATACCGAGCGTCATTGCGCAAGTGAAGTGACAGAGAGAGAGAGAGAGAGGCGCACGCACGCACATACACACACACATCAATGGAAAAAAAAAATGTAAGAGAATAGGAAGGTGCGTCATTTCTTCTCCGTTGGTCCATTGGTTGAAAGAAGAAGACAGATTGATAGTAAATGTGGAAGTGTGAAAGAAATAGAAGATATAGTTTGGTCCAAAGAGCAGTAAATCCTCCTCCTCCTCCTTCCTCTCGAGCGAAAGCTCCCGATCTGGTAGATCACCAAACCACTGAATGAAAGAGACGGATGCTGAGCTCTGTCCCGCTCTTGAGTACAGAAACCCGTAACAGCAGGCCAGAGATTCTAGTTTGTGACGGAGCAAGGAAGCGGGAAGGTTCATTGTGTGTCTCTAACCGCTGACAGGACAGTTGCAGCCAGCTGTTATTATTTTATGGAGGGAGCAACATTGTATGCAGATCGTCGTCGTGTCTTCGTCGTCTAATCTAACAACGTGCGTGACAAATTTTGTGAAAAAGGAAAGACTTTATTTCGCTTTAAGCGGCAATTTATATTTTATGCACGTGTTGTGTTCGTCGGATGTTTCTTGCCTTTCGTATTGAACACTTGTTTCTTTTCAGCAACCTCGGTGTTTAAGTCTTAGTGTATGAGCAATAGAAGCCAATTGCTACGATATTCTTAATTTCTTAAAAGAAAAATGAAGGGTGTACTGAACGTTGTTCTGTTATGAAGGCGGTTTTGTGATTGCCACGTGGGAGTTGATGTCAGTAGTTAACACAAGTGAGTATTTTTTTTCTTTTTAGTACGCTTATAGCTACACTGTTTATTTCCCGGTAGAAGATGCAGCAGTTTGAGTGTTCTGTGACCTTTTGCAGATTAATGATAGCTGCACATTTTATCATTTTCCGTAATATCACAATCGAGGCCCTGGTCATCGAGTCATAGAATGAGCAGAAAATTCTTGATTCTTTCTTGCTGTTTTCCATCCACTTGTAGCTGTGTTGAGAGTTTATATATTACTTATTATAGGCCTGCTTTATTTATTTCTTACCTTGATACCATTGAAATTTGATAGAATGTAACGGGAAAGGTGTAGATCTTTGTTTGCAAATGTGTATAATACAGAAGGGGACTTGATAATTTGTATAAAGTCGTAGATAAAACTCTGTTCTTCTTTTTTTGCACCAAAACTCAATTTCCAGACTTTTACAACGCAGGACTAAATATATGTCTGAGTGGACTGCTTTGTTACCCTAGTTTATTTAAAGAAATTGTTTTCGCTTCGAAGGTTTTGTGTGGCATCAGGTGGCAGGATGCTGTGGACAGTGAATTGGAAAGGATCTAGAAGGAAGAGATCACGGAATGTGTTAACACTTTGATTCATGAAGTACATCTACATTATATTTGTAAACTATATTTCGTGCTCAAAGGAAATATGTCTTTAAAACAAAATTAACTGGTTCATGCTTTTTTTTTGGGGGGGGGACAATAGATGTTCGATTTGAAAATCACACGAAACCCACAAATACAAAATGAAGAGTTATTGATCGTTAAAGCAGATGGTACACATAGTTACCACAGTGATTCAAAGTACTAAGGTGTTATTCCAGACCGAGAATCGAAACATAGACATCCCAATAAAAAATGCAAAATTGTTAAACAATCACCCGCTATGCTCGGTTATTTTGCAATCGTAACACTTAATCATGTTAAACACATGAATTTGTGATTTTGATTATATATATATATAAATGAATAAAGAGATGACTTTTAAATAAACTTGCTGTTGTATGGCGTTATGGTCAGTGCCAGCCATGTCTTGATGATTCTGCCAACGCACGCCTGCCTGTCAAGTTGGGACACCGCGGAGTGTGAACGTGTCAAATGTTCGTACTGCTAACCGTTGAGCTCGATGAGAAAATTGATGGATATTTCCTATTACGTATGCAAATGCTATTTAAAGGGTGAATGCTGAAAATATTTGTATCGAATTCTATTTTTAAAATGATTTCAACAGTTTGAATTAGCAGACAGCAGGGATAGCACTAAAATATTGTAATTTAATTTACAAGCGAAGTTTAGAGACGCAATGCGTCATTAACGATTTGGATTGATTTAATTGTGAATGGCGATATAACGAAATAATGTAACTTTACTGATGATCAAATAATGAACTTACGTCCATGTCGGTGTGTCCTTAATTATATAACTAACTGACTCCATGAAATACATCCTTGTTGAGAAGCTAATAGTAGCTTAGCTACTTAAGAAATTCATCTTATTTTATGGACTCCAAAGATCTATTACCATGTTCATAATTACTCCCCACGTTCGTGGTCCAATTTAATGTGCCATATTATTCTGGCATTTGTCCAGAGTGACTGAGTATATACGAAGATTTTCGCCCAGGATAGCCGGTCTCTTAGGCCAAAATTTGAACCCGGGACCTCCTAAATACGACGCAGGAGTACCAACCAATAAGTGCCAACGTTCGGCCGCTTTATTTTTCGTAATTTATTTATTTATGATTCACTGAACGACGCTGTGAGTTGCTCAAATTGTAGGCATTTAGCGATGAATGGAAGGTTGAATAATCAAATGAATAGGAAGGTATTGGAAAGGAAGAGGCCGTGGCCTAATTTTAAGTTTTATTCTGGAATTTTCCTACAGGACCTGAGGAATATCACGGAAACTTTCAGTGAGGGTAGCCAGTCTCTTTTCCGAGATTCGAACACGGAACGTCCCGAACTCGAAGTGGAATTACCCACCACTCGGCAGCGATGGTTACTTAGTCACTCACTCACCCACTCCTTCGTCCCGTTAATTAATCAGTTAGATTGAATGTTAATGTTGACCATCGTTGGCTGCTTGCAACTTTGTAGATATACAGATTTGTATCTTGTGTGTGTTGCTGGAATTCTTTATAGGAAAAAGCCAGGTTAATGTGAAATTCTCTTGTCTGGGTACCCCCTCGCACGGTTTCTGGACATTGAAACAGATTTGTCCTCTGCTTATGGCCACGCCGTATTTTATTCCCGCCTGACAGCGTCGGTGGACGTTAATTAAAATACACATCTAATTCCCATGGTAGCGCTTTACAGGATGAAGAAGGGACAAGAACAAATTTAGCTCTGGAGAGATTAAAATCGGCCATTAGCTCTTGCACCTGAATTTATTTATTCAGACAAAAATGTGTTTATAGAAGAAGAAACAACGAGCGTCCGACGTAATGGCTGTAGTTTAATTTGTTCATGTGCAATGGCGCAGGGCGATTTACTATTGTTATTTCTGACGAAATAACAACAGGTCTGCCGCCTGAAATATAGGCAAACTTTTCGTGTTTTTAATAGTTTCCGAACCCGACTTAAATGTGCAAAAATAGAGCTAGAAATAAACTTATAGAACGAGAGAATTAGCAAACGTAGAGTATTGTTAATAGGCCTATTTATTATTTATTTTAGTGTTCTGTCTGAGGACAGGTCCATATGAACAGGATCCTTCCATCCTTTTCTCGGACTGGGATCTGTTCATATACGTTCTTGGCAGATGATCCAGAAGTGGTTTGCCATTGCCTTCTTCTGTGTGTGAATGGAGTAATTGTTGGGATGCCACGGAGGAAAACTCCGTTCATATGGAAAGAAAAATAACTAAATCGAAGTTGGTTTCCTTTGTTTCAGATAAATGTTCCTTGTCATCAGCCGCATGTTCTTGGTCGGATCAAATTAAGTTTTGAACTTTATCACGAGTGCAACGTATTCAAATGAAACAATAACACATCACAGCAAGATTTAAATTCCGGGCAGTGATTGTTTAGTAACGGGCAGAAACACTGAAGAGCGTGTGTCGGAAGATGTCTTAGATATCGCGAAGTGGCTGAAGTTAGATTCATGAAGTGCTGAGTGCTTAGTCTGAAGATGAAGGAAGCTACCACGTGCGACAAGGGCGGGTCAGCCTCCTGGCAGCGAAGTGTCGGCAAGGCGTGAGCGAGCAAGGTAGGTGCTGAGGAATCCCGACAGCCCGTACTTAAAGCTTTGAGGTAGACGGAATGAGAGAGAGAGAGAGAGAGAGAGAGAGAGAGACGAGAGATGCAGGTCAAATCGACAGCATTTTATCTTCTGAATTGTGAGTCAGAAAGCAGAAAGGACAAATCAAAAACATTTACTTTTATTCGCCTAATTCACAAAAGAGGGAAATGCTTTTAGTTCAGAACAGTCTTATTAATGTAGTGAAATTTTGTTGTAAGAACATAATTTTGATTTTGGTGTTGGCCAGTGTCTTAAAAATTTGTCCGTATAAAACTGTCTCTTAAACCGCCTTCAATCTTATATCGTATCTGAGGTTCCCTGGGAGAAACAGAATTGTGACAGCAGGTTTCTCGTCGATCGGTATATTTTTTTTTTTAAAAAAATATAGGACGTTCAAGAAATCTTAAAGTATGTCGATAAATTGACCAAGCATTGATAACAACCTTGTAGATAAAGTGCATGAACAATGATCATAACTGCATCGTGTCCCGAACTGATGTTGCAATTTCTCAGTTACAGAATATAATTCATGTTCTCTTGATATCCATTGTTTGTTACTCGTTGCCCGTCTTTTTGTAAGTGTCATAATCAAAGAAAATTAAGAACGATTTCTTCGTGCCCTTTCTATCAATAAATAAATACATAAATATGTAACTATTACACTTTTGTTGCCATTCTGAACCGAACAAAAAACTTTTATCACGATCATAAATTGTGATAACTACACTGGGACTGAGTTAAACCACGAAAACTAAATTTATAATATGTTATCCGGGACACGTTTAGAACCCAGTACCTTCAGGATGTAACTCTTGAGCCTTATGGTAACACCAGTTTTGCTTGAGTGGGATATGTATATATTTGTTTAAATCTTGTCAGTCTAATCACAATAAAATTCCTATTAAATATTAAAATATTACTATAATTAACATTTAAATATTTAAAATATATTAAATGATGTTCTCTATCGAAATGTTCGATTTACATTAAATCATCACTTTTTACACGACATGTTTCAGTTCTAAAAGAACCATCTTCAGGTGTATAAAATTATATAAACTTAAATATAATTTCTTAAATGCAACTTTTAGTCAGATGTTTATCAGATTTCAAATGATGTTTTCTTCCAGATTTTATTGTATTTTTAATATCGTATTCGAAGTTGTTCTGTATATGTACGTCGTGCTTAACATGATTTTGTGTGGGTGAACGTTTTGTTGTTGTTTTTGTATCATCCAGAAATGAAGTTGTGGAGGAGTTACGTCCGTCTGGAAGTATTGCCGTGTTTAGACTGACAAGATTTAAACAAATATATATTTATCACAATATGACGCAACTTTATCATCTCATGAATGGGATATGTACTTATGTTGGATCTGCAGACACGAACTTTGTGTTGCGATAAGACATGGACGTAAAATGTAGGCAGTACACGCCCCTTCTTCCTCTTTTCAATTACATCAAGTCCATCGTTCGGATGGAACCATAAAATAGGACCGTGAGCGATTTCAACCCAATCCCTATCAACCCATAATTCGCCATTCTCATTACCTAACCCCTTTAATGTTAGAGCACGGCACAGCTCAAAACCAATAAAAGCTTGCTGTTTATATTGCGTCGTTACTTGGTAAATCTCCCTCTTCCAGTTTATCTCTACATTTCCTATTCTTCTATCCTGTCGGCTGTAATTTATTTTTCCATTTTCTTTCCTTTTCTACTCTTTGTGTCTCTCAGTCTAATTTTTGACATCATATGTTTCCACATCTCTCTCTCCTCATACATTGCCTCCCCCACCGAATCTTCTTATTTATCCATTCTCTCTGCTCATTTCTCTCTTGTGCCACGAGATCCATAATTTTCTTCTTCTTCTCCTTCTATGTATTAAGCTCTCTGTCGTGTTCCAGCCATCAGTTTTCTGTGTGTAGGTTTTCGTGTCTGTACCAGTTTCTCTGTCTCATCTCTTTATCCATCTCT
>NW_019060592.1:174204-194442 GCF_000696155.1 Zootermopsis nevadensis | reverse complement strand
CTCTTTCCCAGCATCCTCTCATCCACCCTTTCTCGCACAGTATCCGCTTCTCTCTCGGCACGTCTCTGTTCATTTTTTGTTCTGAACTTGCTTTATCCCTTAATTCGCTCTGTCTCTTCCAGTATTTTCCTTGTAGCATCTCTTCATACATCTTCGTTTTCAACCTCCCTCTGGCCCCTTCAATCGCATTCTTTTCTTATTCATTCTTTCCCATATTTGTGACGTTCTCTCTCTCTTAAACCCTCGTACTTCCTGTTAATATTGTCCCTTATATTTCTGTCTTTCTGTGTGCCTTGCTTTTAGCTTTCTCTCTTCTTCGATCTGTCCCTCATCCACTCTCTTCGTCATCTTTATGCCTCTGTTGTGGCTATAGGAAGTTTTTTTTTTTCGACACAGGCCGCAACTTGTCTCTACTTCTTGCGTGGATGGTTTCTCGATCCTGGGGTTGTTGGGGTTGTTGGTTGGGGTTGGTGTGAGAGCGTGTCCTGACTTCAGTAAGAGGTTTGTTGTCCCTTGAGAGCTGAATCCAGTGTCTTTTAGTTGTTTCCCCTTGCGTCGTTTTCAAAACGACTGCGTTTTATAGCAGACAATGGACACAGACACATGCCTACAGTTTCTGTCTTCTTGTTTGTAGTGTGGACGAGACGGTAAATATAGTAGTTTCCTTATTGGAACAGGCTGTAACGTAAAGGCAGATTTCCTATTCATGCAGCGTCTCAGTTCGTAGGAAAATTGAAGTCGTAGCAAGTGCAGTGGCTATTTAGAATTTAATATATGTCCTTTCAAGCGAATTTTGTCCCAAGAATTATGCGTGTTTTATTGCTTATTGTATCGCCATCAGTGCACTCTGCTTTCAACTGTTTTCCACTTTAGGCCAGGGCTCCCAAAATGTGATTCGCCAGTAGCTCACGGACATTGATTTTTAGCTTCCCTGCATTTGTGCGTTCAAACTTCCTTCCATCATTACACTTTCATGACCTAATGAAAACTTCTGGGGTGGAGTGATAATACCACAAAGCTAATCCTCTCGGCATCCTTCCTATGAAAAATGCACTGACATTGATAGTTAAATGGCGTATATTAATTTATAGCCCCTCGTAGCCTCGTTTTGTAGAGAAAAAATATGCGAAGAAGGGCAGTGGCGTTCTTCACAGAATTCGTCGTTTTAATTACGTGCTCATTTTTGTATTTTCTATGAAGTACCAACTAATGTGTCCTGTTACGTTTCAATTCTCGCTCACATGGTTGACATTCCTGCACTGTATGCGGAAGGTTTCACGTTTAAATCTCGACTCTAAGCTTGGGCATTTTGACGGGTTGTTTGTCCTCAGTCCCAAGAAAATTCTGAGACACCATGTCTTAAAATAGACCACGACCGCTTCCTACCACATTTTTTTCAAATAATTATTTACAACTGTTTTACCATTCGACCCTTCATAACCTATCCAGCTTTGCGCTTGTAATTAAATAAATCAAGCAACCATTTACAATTCATCCCCCGAATCGTATCAAAGGGAGGAGGGTGTGGGGGGGCTGTGACTTCGTCGAAGTTATCACGTGAATCGCATTTCTTTTGCTCCCTTTTGCAACCGTTGGTCAGTCGGACGTAAAATGCAACATGGCGGACAGAAGTCGAGGATATTGTAAAAATTGCTTTCATCTTTTATTCATGGCGTGCTACCAAAGAAGCCTGTATTATAGGCCAAGAAGACTTTCACAAGACGTAAGAAAGTTCAAAGAGTCTTCCGTCCTTGTCCGCCCTGTCATTTTCCTGTCACTGTTTTTTTCATTTCTTTCACTCTTTGATTGGAAGTGGGGATCTGGAATTGGTTCTACCTGTTGTATAGATCACCCTGTGCCAGCGCGTATAAGCAGAGGGATATAGAAGCCTGGTTAAAAGATTCGTGTTATCAGTTTTGTAATTCTGGATCCCAGGGTTCATTACAAGGGTCTTAAAGTGCTCTCGGCGTGTCTGTATGTTCCTCCCGTGATTAAAATAACTTATTCTCTGGTAACAGCATCGAAATCGCTGATACCAAAGACCGCCATTGATTGGGCACGAGTCTCAGCCAGTTCCACCCAGCTCCCATCTTCATATTAATCTCTCCATCTCGATCTTTCAAGTGGACGTTTTCTAAGCGGTGTCCCCCAGATCTCAGAAAATCGCATTCTACATTCCACTACTCTACAAAATTATGTGACGTATATAAATGAGTCAAATATTTGCCTGAGCACTTTGTTTTCAAAACACCTGTAATTTATGCCCTTCACTTAAAGTAAGTGGTCAGATTTTATACTCATACAAAACAATTTACAATGTTTTATGTACTCTGATCCTCAAGAGTTGTGGAAAGCAGATGGGATGATAGCAATTTTTGAACTAGACGGTAATAAGAAGTTTCATATTTGTTATTTTATAATTTTGTCACGAACCAGGCTTTATCACGAGACATACATTTTTAATGACACATTTTATTTTTATAAACAATTACGGATGTATGAGATCTGAGGTTCTCACGGCGGTGATGATGTCGATGTTGGTCTTCAAGGCTGTCATGTCCTGTGGACGTTTAGGTACGCAAGCCCACCAACGTTTTGGAGGGAACATACTGCCTCCTTCTTCAGTCAGTGTCGACAATTACGAATATGCTGACGATGCGGAACTTGGCTGTTGTGTCTACGCCGGGCAAATTTAAAGCAATCGGAATTTGTGTAAGAGGAAATAACACGGACATGGATCGAAGAAGCGCATAATCATTACTTTACAGCGGTTAATAGCATCGCTACAGAGATTGAAGAATTTGAAGGGAAGTTTTCGTCGTACGTTTTCCCAGAAAAACTTTGTGTTTTGTTTTGTTTTGCTGCTCAGACTATAGTGCTATGAAATCCAGCCATGAGCACTGCTAGCTTCACGGAGACTGGTCGAATGAGAAACATGGCTAGCCTTAACTTTCAAAAGAACAGATCAAAGGAATGGGGCGGACAGAAAAAACTTTCACCACAGACGTGTAACACTCCATTCACTCCTGGAAATCTCGTTAAAAGAAAAGAGAAAAGTGGGGATGAAGAAGTGAGTGATGTCGAATTTTTTTGTCTCCCTCCGTTATGACGATATTTCCAAACTCTCTGGTTTGCGAAGTGTGCCAAGCTTCTCTCTCTACCATGGTGTAATCACCATCACCTAAATCCTCATCCCTCACCAAATATCACCCTCAAGCACCGGGCTGTGCCTTGACAAAACTCCAGACTCTAGAAAAAGGAAGGAAACTCCTCTCACCCCCCACTTTAACAGGGAACGGAAAATTCTAGATGGCCTGGAATTTAACTTGACTTTACAGTTTTCCGTTCTGCAGGTTATCCCAAGGAACACATTCACGTTTCAAGCTTTGTATAACCGTGCTAGGTGACAAATTGTTGCCCACCTCCGACCATCCTGAAACCTCCACAACTGATTATTGAATTGAATTGAATTGAATTAAATTCTTTATTAATAGTGTGCTGTATCAACAGCCAGAAGGCCAATTACAGATACAGCACAAGAGATGAGCACACGAACACAGTAATAACAATAGAGGATGGAGGGGAGTAATATGTAATTAGAAATCGGATTTGAGTGTGTGTACGAATTTATCTGAATCACGACCATAAAAACTGAGGTTTCTTTGACAAGATTTGGAAGAATAACGAGTGGGCACAGTGTATTATACTGCGTTCCAGCGTTTTTGGCCTCTGAACTTTCTGAATTAGGACCTCGGAGCGAGTCACTTACCAGAAGTTTGCTGGAAGGGATGGCAGCAGGCAGCGTACAGTACACTCCAAATAAAATATCACCACGGTATGTGACACAGGAAAGTCAGATCACTAGAAAAATTAACACTGCAGAGAGTATTAGATAATTTATCTTCTTCATGACTTGAGGTGACCATTAGTGTTAAAATACGAGGAAGATTTGAAAAGTATGTCTGAGCGGGACCAAACGTGTTCAAGCGTGACAAAGCGTGACTAGGCGTGACCTGCTATAAAGGCGTTATGAGAGGTCACCATAAGCGTTGAAGTACGACGAAAATTTGAGAAGTATGTCTAAGCGTGACCAAGCGTGCTTAAGCGTGACAAAGCATGACTAGACGTGACGTACTGTAACTGCGTGACGAAATGTGGCCAGAATTATCGAAACGTGACAAATTTTCGCAAAGAGTAACCAAGCATGTCCAATCGTGACAAAGTTTGACTAGGCGTGACGTAAAAGACCACTTGGGAGACCTAAGTATAGATGGTAGGATAATATTAAATACATATTAAAGGTATGATGTGAGAAGATGTGAAGTGGATTCATCTGCTTCGGGACAGGGTACAGTGATGGAACTTTGAACATGACGAAGATTTGAAAAGAGTGACAATGCGTGACTCGGCGTGACGTACATTATCCGGATGAGGAGGTGTGGTCATAAGTGTCGAAACGTCACAAATATTTACAAAAACGTACCTAACCCAACCTGATCAAATCTACATCAACCAAACATAACATAAAACAAACTAAACTAACCCAACCTAACCTAACCTGTCGTAACTTCATCTAAAGCACTGCAAAGTAGCAAAAATTAACCGTGCCGAAACGTGTCTTAGTGACCACGCGCAGTTCTATCGACCTACGGAACAGTTGAACCGCCAATAAACCAAGAAATGAATTAGGGAGGCAGTTAGATGATGGATAGACAGAAGTTAAGATGGACAGCCAGCTATTGGCTAGCTACTAAGCGATAAAAAGTCAATGTATCCTTGTGAAAGAGACTCATTGGACTTGTCTAAGCAAGAGCTGCCACTTGGACTACAACGGGCCCTTTCATGTGGGTGCGTGCAACACTGAAACAAGTCACGTGTCATGTATTTTTTTTTTTACAGTTCTCTGCAGCTTACATGTTGGCTAACTAAAACACTTCCGATGTGTTCAGAGAGATGTGTCGCTATTACTGAGAACAGTGAAGCATGTGTTCTCAAGTAGAGACAGTTCCGTTATTTTCATTTTGTGGGAACTCTTGGTATGGAGTAGTGACGTGCAACAAGAGTTAATAAAAGTTTTGTTTCCAAGAGAAGATGTTTCTTATAACTGCGAAGCAACCCGTGTCTGTCTGTCTGTCTGTCTGTATCCTACTTCTGCAGATGTTTGTAAATCCTTTTTCGTGTAAGCAGTAGGAGGCGTGTGTGTACGTACACGGGGAAAACGCTCTAGCAACGTCCATTTGTAAAGTGGGATTGAAGCCAACAGAATGGCCTTGTGGAACAGTGCTCACCCACAGGAAGTCAAACGACGCGGTGGTTTAAAAATAGTATCAAGTTGAAATCTCAAATTGGATTACACTTTGGAAGAATTGTCCTTGAAGGATTTGCTAAGTTGCACTGATGAAGAACTTTTTGTGTTCGGGTTGGGACAAGGAAATTATTTTTTAAGAGGGGAAATATGACTGGAATAAATACAGGCTAATAATCAATTTGAAAAATAGTGAAAATACATCTTGATAATTAATTAATTTGTTGATAATTAAAGATGCTGTCCGGTCTCGCGATATTATTAGCGTGTCAGATTTGGAGCAGTCTCGCTAATCTCCCCTGTTCCTTCTGCACGGCGAACCGTCACTGTCAGCTGTGGTTGATTCTAGATTTAGTATCTAGTAGGAGAGAGTGGGTGTATGAGCGTGTGGGAATGTACGTAGTTTCGTTGCTTCTGAACTCGTATGTAAAACGGTACTGTACCAATGGGCGAAGAACGCGCAAATTAGAAGTTTTTTTTTTTTGCATTAGAAAAATGACCTTCATTCTTACTTCGCAGAATCATCTCCACACGTGATACAAAGCAAATTGTGTTTGGTTAACTCAGTGCATCAGATTCTCTGTCCGTTCATGGAGGGTTCAGGCAGGAAAGAGGACAAAAGGTTTTCTCTGCTTTACTGACGAAATTATCTTGCCGCGAACTTTAATCTAGTATCTGGACCGTCACGGCTGAAGACAGAAGAAACACTATCTCATACCAGAGTTCTCCATCAGAAGAACTGTAATGGACCCTGCAGTATACCGCAAAAGTCCCTAAGTACATTCTAGCCCGGAAAGTGTTTGCTCAGACCCCTGACCCCCAGCCCCTCACCCTCGCCGCTGTAGGTCTTATAAGAAGTGAGGAAATTGAGTTACGTGGCGTCGCAGATCACTGTAATGCAAATTAACATGACTGCTGGTTGCAGGAACTGACTGAGTTTATCAAGGATTTGTACGCGCGGGCTCGGAACCTTTCCGACCGGCCTCCAGTCGAGAGACGACATTATATTTCACGTCCCGTTTTATTATCGCTGACATTCGCTTGGTTTTACGGTAACATCGTGTTATATGCAAGTGAGATCTCGGGTCCTCACGTGCGTCGAGTCTGAGATTTGGCGCCGTGTGGTCTCGTAGAAGGTGACCGGCGTTTCAGAGGTTCTTACCATTTTCAAGTGACTTAGGATGTGGCGTAACGTCCGGGTGTTCTAAACACAGTAATGAACTCCATGTTTCCATAATTTCCATAAAAGACGAATAGTTCTATAACTGTCAGTTTTCAATGTAGGCCCTACAAAATATTGTTAGTTCAGCTATAAAAAAAAATATGCCAGTACAACAACGAGAACTGTATTGCGGTCCACCGTTCAGGCTTTATCTCACAGACTTGATATAGCGTCGTTAAATTCCCATATCAGTCGTTTTGCTAGGAACACAACAAATTCCAACTCTCCTTCTTGTAAGCTGAATTCAGGACGAAAGATAGTCAGGTATTAACTTTTTGTTCACCCAGTTGCACCCGTTCTGTGTCTTTTAAATCATGGACTTCGTATCGTGTTATTATTGGTATTTTCTGACATAATGCAGGCCTAATGCGAAGTGTTTGAGCATACTCAATTAGACGTAATGAAAACCATTTACAGAGATAAGAACTGTTCGCCACTGAGTGATTCGTAATTCGCCTGACTTAAAACTTTTCATTCTACGCACGAGGCGTCTCGCTTAAAAGCACTGCTCATTCAAATCCGGTTTTATTTGGAGTTCGTGATGGGAAATTAACGTGTTCCGGCATCTCCTAACGGTAAGCGCCGACATTTCTGGCTTTCGAATACCGGATTTGTTTCAGATAATATGCTACTGTAAATTAATTTAACAGGAAGATACCGCGAGGGTTTGCTGTTTTGTAAATCAGGAAGTTATTGTGGGGCAAATTTTAAGTTAATGAATGTCCTTGTAGTCGCTCATGGAGACTGAAGAAAACAAAATACCCGGACAATTGGTCTCGTCTGTGATACTTTCCCAGTCTCTAGAGGTAAATGTTAGGATAGTGTTTTAAAATTAATTAATTAATTAATTCCTTTGACATTCTTACAATTAATCGTTAATATCTTGTTATATGACATTATTTGAAGTTGAATTTGTTAAAGCGTCATTATATAGATAAATCAAGCAGTAAACAGAGATTTAGATGACAAGACAAAAGTCGTGTGCCGATTAATAGCATGTGTATTTATTGGTTGCAAATTATGAGTCCCACACACTGTTCAAACACTGCGCAAACGATACCAAGAGCCCTGTATTTTAGAATACTTTGTGTAAAGCTCTGTCGTATTAAAAGGATTTGCTGGCATCCCTTTGGCGAAAAGTTGATTACGAGAGAAGTGATTAAATTATGTATGAACTGTCGCTTTGATATTTCAGAGATATAATTATCAGGCCGGTACTTTACCATTCAGTGCTATGATTTTTTTTTACATTTAAATTTTAATGAGTATTTGAGTTTCAAGTTAATTTAAAAGTTAACCAGATTTCGTACCGAATACAAGCCGTCACCGAATTACATTCCACTATCTAAATTTGTCGCTCTGAGCGCAGATAATCTTTTCTGTTTCATTTAATTCGTTCGTACATCATTTTATGACTGAAGTCTACGTGAACCACATGCATAGGCATGCACTTCAGCAATCACGACTACTAACTACATAATAACATGTCTATATTATGTTATATATTTTAAAAACGTATTCGAAAATACATCATCTTATGTGGAACTACAAGAGTGCATGTACAGTAACTCGACGGAATAGAGCCCTTCTTGAGTAGCTGATAGTCTGTCATCTGATTAAGAAATTTCCGACACTTGTCCCTATTCCAAGCCAAATAAAATCCATTACACAACCTCATACCCTGTTTCTTAGAAGAATAATTTTAATATCATTGTTCCGTCTACGGCTTTGTTTTCGATGTAGTGTCTCCTGTTCAGGATTTTTGATTGAAAGTCTTATTTATTTATTTATTATTTATTTAGTGTTCTGTCTGACGACAGGTCCATATGAACAGGATCCTTCCATCCTTTTCTCGGACTGGGACCTGTTCTTATACGTTCTTGGCAGATGATCCAGAAGTGGTTTGCCATTGCCTTCTTCTGTGTGTGAATGGAGTAATTGTTGGGATGCCCCGGAGGAAAACTCCGTGTTGCCTAGACCACGGCCTTGCCCAACACAAGTCTTAGGCCTATGTATTTCTTATCTTCATCATGAGTTACGTACCCCGATCATTGCGTCCTCCTTGATTTGGTAACCCTAACAATATTTGGTGAAGAATCAGATTATGAAGCTCCTAGTTACGTAGAATCCTGTCCCTCATGTCTAAATGTCCTCAGACAGCCTCAATCTACTTCATCCGATTGAATTAACAAACCAACTGAAAGACTGTCACAAGTACGCGTGTTACGTACGTCCTGTTTGTTGTGAAACACGCTTGGAATAGCACAGATGTGACTTATTTTGGAGGACATACCTTAAAGTACAAGTTGGTCGGATGCTCTGTGTTATATAAGACTGCGTAAACTTCTTCAGATGATATATGGTCTCTCCTGGCAACTTTCCTGGGGACCCACATGGTGACTTGCGTAAACCAATGAACCAGCTCTGTGCTTAAAACTAGAAGTAGCGATAACCCGCTCGTTCGCTGTTTCATACAGGCAGGGCTTTCGTGTGTGAAATAGTTTATGCATAACATGCTTCCATCTGCTTGGATGGAAAATTGGTGTGGCAAGTTGGTTACCCATCTGACTAGCATAGGACGGTAACCATTGACTGGTAGAAATAATATCTAGATCGAAGTGAATTATAATGTTGAGTAGCGTAAAATTAAATTTAATACAGTGAAACGTGTTTAAACAGAACCTATATTAAACTGATGCCTGTCTTTAGCTAGGCAATGGATGATCGCTAGAAAATAATGTTAATTTATTAATAAGTGTAGGTTTTGGCCATAGCAGTGAGAGAGAAAAGGAAAAACATGACCACATGAGTCATTTAGTGCTCCTTGTATTATGGAGAAACTTATAAAAACAACGCGAGTCCAAAAATAACTTTTACTTTGTAACACTAGATGCAGAAGTTGATTAACTATAACCGTATCAAACAAATAACTTCCAATTATTCTGGAGAAGGGAGGGGGGGGGGGCAAATGAAGCGTAAAATTGTCTCTTTGATAAATTATTTTAGTTTACGTTTTATCGAAAGTGACTTTTGTGGTCTCACGTGGTTTTTCAAGTGACCGATTCAGCTGTCAATCTTACTAACACATGTGCCACTCTTGTCTGTAACCAGGTGCTAGTCGGAGAACATTAAAGCGATGACGAATCGGATCACAAACACGACAATTCGAGAAAGGAAGGGGTGGAATAACGGAATAAAATAGCCTCTATTATCTTTATATTATGCGACCATAACATTTATAATAATACTGACACCGTAGGAGGTAAATAACATGTATTGTTGTCATTTTATTTTAATTTTTGTGTGAGTTGTTGGTACATGACCGAGTTTATATCACTTGCACGTCATGAATTACTGATGTTTCAGTAGGGAATTGAAGTATATATTTGTTCCGTGTTCCATAATATTTCTTCACTGAATAATAGCAAAATCTGCTGATGCTAGAGAGAATAAATCATAACGTACTATTGTTGGAAATATGTGGCATGTTGCAACAATACACATTTGTAATTTGTCCTGTCTCTCCGTAAATATAAGCCTGTATCTTTCTTATCTTGTCACACGTACAGGATAAAAGAAATAAGACTACTCACTTTGACAATTAAAGCTTCTGTTATTATAGGTTTTAAAATGTTTCTTCCATTTGTATTTAAGCACGCCTGGGTCCTTTTCACTTTGCTGAAACCTTGACCGAAACTTGGATAAAATAAAAATACTTTATATTCTTTACGTGACATTTTCAGGCGTTTAGTGGTTCTGGTGTTCTGGTATATGCAGAATTTTTCTTGTAATTTTCGGTACAGTGTTGTTACTTACAAACTACCACAATGAAAAATCAAGCATAATTCGTATAAAAATAAAGGGCTTCGTGTTATTTGTTGTTGTGTTATTATGAACTTTAGGCCCGTAATCAGCCATTTTAGTGGTCGAGGAGTGGGGGTTGTCTCCTGTGACCACTGATAATGCAACTCAGGGCTCCTTGAGAGGCGGGGAATTTCTTAACCACCTGAGCTACTATTATTTTCTTAAAGAGGGCTTATTTCTTTGGAGTTAGGCTCACAAAGAAGTTGTGCAATTGTTATACCTGAACAATATCACGAAAAAGAAATTCAGTTTATACTTTTCTAGAAATTTCGTCCAATCGTCTTATGAAATATATTGAATCTAATAGGAGTATTATGCTGTCTTTAGAGACTTTTTTCCTTGAAATTTTTTTAAAGAACTTTGAAGAATCTCTTGAGGGAATAAGCTTCTTTTCAATGAGCCAGACGTAACTTCTTTCTAAATGTTGAAAGCTAATTCAGATAAAGGAACAAAAAGCATTGTTTGTGCGATGGAATAATATTGAGATCACATGATATTATTGAAGGCGTTGGCTTTTTTTTTCGTTCGTTGTGTTGGCGAATAAAGAAGGTTTTCAAATCTGAGAATGAACAGATGTACTGTTCCACATGAGACTGTCTGGAGAAGCAGTCTGCTCCATGGATTTAGTCAGTAGTTTAATATTCTGGGATGTAGCGCCGTGTAGTCTGATAGATATTGACCGACGTTTCAGAGGAGCTTGCTGCCTCTATCATCTCAGAAGACAGCCATCTTTGTACTCACCGTCGTGAGAATATCAAATTACACCTAGTTAAGCATTATTTTTCATTGCGAATTGAACTTGGGTCATTATGCCAGCAAAAGTTTATATAAAAATTGAAACCGAACCTTTTATCTGCAGTGAATATATCAACTCATTTAATCGTTGTAATGGAGAATGTTTTGTATTACGTGATTAGTGTTTATTTTTAGCACAGATAATAGTTTGTTGGAAACAATAGCGCTGTTACAGGCTGCACTATCGCCTAGATTAGTGGGTGCAGTGAATCACCCTGCTCGCTTTCACCCTTGTAACAGTAGACCAGCTACCTCCATCCCAGCACCCTTGGCAACTTTCGCTTCTATTTGCAGCTTTGATTACATCCTTCATATAAATTGCTGTTGTTGCATGTAGGCATATCCAAGATACCTACACGAAAATTGTGTTGGTTGATATAACAACATGGATCCTAGCACCTGGTAACAGGTAATTAGACCACACGCTCAACAGAGACGTTTGAGGAGTTGCTGGACGATGAAGGCGAACTTGGAGTGAAAACCGGTGTTGCTGTAATATGGCTAACACCTCGTGATGTTGGCGTAAAAGACTTGCGGAGATAAACTGCACGGATTCTTGTTTCATCAGGCTGAGAAGGAGACACAAAGGAAGGAAGAATGGAAGATAAATTTTAGCACCTGCCTTAGAATTGTATGAAGGATGTCAGATATTACTGCTGCAGCGTGCATCTGACATCTCGTATGTATCTTTGTTACCATGGAGACGTTCATCTGAAGTTCTTCATTCGCTTTTCTGCAGGATAATTCTGAATGTGTCTGTTCTGTGAAATGCTTGTTTCTGCCTGGCGCTTATGCTTTTGTCTTTGTTATTTCTGTTAACAAACATGTCAGCCAGAAAGGGTTCAGAGTATATTTGCTATCCATTATTTCATGCATCAATGCATGCCTATGGCAGACTTCATCCCTGGAATGGCCTATCTGGTAACCAACAGGCAGTGCTTTAAGCAACGATAGAAAAGCTTCTGCTAGAAATATATTTGATGTATGTGTAGTGGGTGGAATTGGGTATGTCTTCGGTAAATTCTGGATTTCTGGATCGGGGAGCTGACGCGAAAATTTGAATGTTTGCCGTTTTTTCTATTGTTTTTTTTTGTTCCATGGACGACGATGCTTCATTATTTTCGACTTTTAAGCTACGCATTACTGTACGTGCGTGCTTATGAATGGTTCTGAACGTATGTTTGTGAGAGCTGGTCCGGTTTTATTACAGATGATGGTCGGTCGGTCGGTTTCAGTTCCCGCGCCAAGCAGGTTAACTTAGCTGTAACGCTCTCGAAATATACTTGGCAGGTTTCCAGTTCGATTTTCGGCGGAGTCACAAAATATTTGGTGCGAAAATTTCATGGATTTCGTCAGACGCTTCAAGAAAATTCCGTGACTGTAGTTTGAAATAGGCCACGTGTTTCACACTCGCAGTCATACATCCGTTTCACTCGCCACCTGAAACTGTGGATGTGGTGAAGGTGTCCGTATGTCACTGTTACTCTCACTCGACGATGTGTGTGTCTGTGGTTCCATTCTGCTCTGCTAGTAATGTCTGCACCTATAAATTCTGCAACCGTTATATCACCGCGGCACAGAACGTGGATGGATTGAATCTCCTATCTGTCCCGTCACTACAGGAAGTTCTCACACTTCCTGTACCTTTGTTATATTTTTTTGTGCGCCTCAGAGAATGCTGAGCAAATTTTCATCTCATTCACTAGGTCATCTGTTCGATACCACTTATCAGATTTCCTTCGTGTCGTCTGTAGCAGGATCTTGAAGTTGTTAAATGGCCTCGTATTTGACTATAATCCTAAACCGTGTTGATTCATAGGGCAGTCCGTCTAAGGTAGTTCCTCCCGTGTACATGTATCAGTATAAGTTTATAATACTAGCAAGGTGAAAAGTAAAGTTGCTTCCAGGCCATGAAGGCATATATGAGGCATAATTGCGGGTAGTCGACTGAACGGGTGTCGAAAGAGGTCTGTACGTTGTGTCTAAACAAGATAACCAGAGTAGAACCCAACATGACATAATATATTATGGGTCTAATATAAATATAATATGACATAACGTAACATTACAATATATGATTTATTTAAGATGCTTCGATCTTATACCAGTGATTGAAGATTAGTAATAATAAAATTTATTGGCCCATTTCTGTACACGCTTTCGACTTATACTTATTCAGACTTTGTTAAATTTGTCAGATATATTTTCAAAGAATGTCATCATCACAGTGTTTGTAATTGATGGGGCATAAAAGTATTTCATAACAAATTTCGTATGCTCATGACGCATTTCAATATCCGTCCTGTAGCCATTTATTCCACAGGCGAAGCAATCTGAGCTTATTTCGGTATTCGTGTGATCTTCGTTCTGGTGTGGCAGTCGATTTTCGAATTGAACGCACGTCCAGGGCAAACTCACAGATTGTTTTAAATATCCCCTGGGGTATACGGATCCCAGATTGAACGAACGACTCCGCTACAGCTCGGTCCAACTTCCATTTCAATGAGCCTCGGAGCCCGTACTCGGGATAAGAGGGCGGGTTGCTCGCGGAGCAGGGGTCCTCGAGCAACCGCGGGACCTGCTGTTTGCCGTGCACCGAATCAACTGCTTGTGATGACCAATAGTACCTCGCACGGTCAGTGAGGTTGCAGAAGGAAAGAATAACAGAGGGTTGAGCGAGAGTGTGTAAGGAACTGAGGGAGGAAAAATATGAATAAACAAATAAATACAAAGAAAATGAAGGAAGACAAGTTGACGGGGGAGGAAGGAAAGGAAAGGAAATAAAAGAAGAAGAAAAGGGAGAGAGTGGGAGACAGGATCTGGGTCTGAGTAAAACAGGAATGTATGAAGAACAAAATAAAGAGATGAATGAAAATGGGGAGGAAGATGAGTGGAGAAGGGGCAGGAGAACGGGGGCAATGGAGAAAGGCAGAATTTAACGAAGGGAAAAAAATAGCGATGTTGGAATGAGGAAGAGAGGTAGGAAAAACAAAACAAGACTGAGGGAGAGGAAGAAGAAAAATGAATAAAGATGGAAATAGAACGAAGGTTGGAAGAGTGACTCATCACTCTGAAGATGGAGACAGCAAGGACCTCTGAAACCACGGTAAACGTCTACCACACTACGCGGCGCTACAACCCAGAATCTTAGTACTTCTCGCCACGAGAACCTCAGATCCTATTTAGGAAGAAGAGAATGCGGAATTGAAGTAAACAGACACAAGAGAGAGAGAGAGAGAGAGAGAGAGAGAGAGAGGACCCATTGACTCGAAATCCCGCCATTGAACCAACCATGATGAAATTTAGTCTAGATATTATTTTCAAAATATATTTCTTCAAGATTTATTGTAGTATTATTCTTCTGTATATGTCACCTTCCCCCCAGACAATTCCAGCTCAAACACCCACTGATATAGAATATCTGGAAGCACGACAGTTCATCAGTCTTCTGAAGACGAGAGTAGAGCCAACTCCCGAAACGTCTTTTGTATAATATGCCCCAGTCAGTGAACAATGTCCAACATAACTGTGTCTGTATTAACGGCAGATGATTCTGAGTTCTGCATTTCAAATGCCTCTGGTGATGTAGAGTAACTGAACTGAGGAATTTTGAGAACCGGAACCAAGTTGTTACGTGTTCTAAGAGAATTAGACGGCCTGGCTATTGAGCGAACCTGAAGGGGGTACTTGTGAAGTAGGGTTCAGAATTTCAGAGCCACCCTTGTGTATTTGAAACGTCAAGATGCTTCGTTTAAAAAAGGGGTGACATTTGTGAATAGCTTCTCATCGTAAATTTACGTTTGTAGTAATATAAGCATATTTAGGCTTCGGTGTATGAAGTAAATCGCGATAATTCGGTAAGGAAAATCAGACCTTCGAGCTTTTGTTGTACGTCACGGCGTCGGCGTCTGACAGGTGTTACACTCCTATGGCGTGATACAGCCCCAGGCTCGATGATACGATGACGTATTACCTGAGGCAAGTATTGCAAATGGGACTGCAATGTGCTTCGGTACTCGGGCCCCTCTTCATTGTCCTGCGTTTATTGACTGCCTGTTCATTAGCCTTTTAAAGGCTGGTAGTAACTACGTAACACCTTAATTAACAATCAGTAACACTGTATTTTTGTGTGAATGGGTTAATATGATTCTCATATTAAGTAACAATTATTTCCTTAAACAGCGTTAAACAGTTATATTTGTAATGGATAAATGTTGGCTTTTCTTTGAAGTAAGAATTGTTGAAGTCTTAAATGTTCATATAGACTTTTTTAAATCAGTTTTATTTTAAAACGCTTTTATATTTTTTTCGGATTTTATTGTCTTCGTTGTAATTATGATTAACTTTCTCCTACTTCCCATCCTCATAAATTGAGTAGGAAGTTTAACACAACTTTGAAATTAATGTTAGATCACGTGGAAGACTTTGTTCTCTATTCACTGACTGAAAACTTCGTTTACATTTACGAGATTAGTTCTCCAGCTAAATTCTAATTCCAACGATTCAAACCAGCATATTGTTCGAACAGAACTGTAACAAAAATGGATGGTACATATATATATATATATACCAGTGGAATTCAGATATTTCCAAACGTATTCTTTCCTTACTGGGCGGTTTTAAAGGGTTAACTGACTGCATTTACGTGAACGTCAGTCAAGTGGACGCAGTTGATTTACTGTTGCATGTAGGAGATGAATCGACCTGAAAAGAGACTTGCAGGCTTCATGATCGAAAGGGCGCAGAACGGAGAAGAATCTGTTTTCATCGTATTCTGGTCTGACTTCCTGTTCTCCGTGGAACGAGCAAATGGAATGCCATGGAAGTATAGCTGACTTCCGCCTGACCATCCCATATCACTGTATTTTTCTCATTTTATTACCACTCGTAGTGGACTGGATGTATATATAGAGTTTTCGCGTGTGTGTGTGTGTTGCTTTACCTTAGCCTTGATTTTGCCTGCCTCCGAGTAATTAAATACATTGACTTACCTGGTAAGGTTCTCGCACACTGAATATTTTCGCGCGGGGCACGATGTTTCACTGCCCAATAGATTCCCCATTAGATATTAACAGAGTGTGAACTGCTAACGTACGTTGGCTCTGTAAACCATCTGTATAATTTATACTAGGGAAACGGCCCGTTGTAAACAACGGGACATGAGATTGTCAGTATTGGAAAAATATAAGTTATATCTTATTCCAGAGAAATTCTCCGCCCATTACATTAAATGTGTTGAACGAAGTATTGTGGTGTGGGGTTTTCAAAATGTGGTCCACCGATAATTTTTGTGCGGCAGACATACATTTTTGTAATATTGCGTCACTCTTCATTATGGAAAAATAATTGCCACGAAATATTTGCGTAATTTTAATTGAATATTTAATAAGAATTGGAAATGACAAAATTTATCAAAGAAAATAATTAAGTAATATGTATGTTCTTATACATTTTGACAGGCTGAAACCTAGGAGTAATTAGATACATACGTAAAGTGTAAACCGAACATAACTTAAAAGTAAATAAATATGTAATGTAATTTGTCTAGCATTCGCCAAGAGACACTGAGGAAAACGATAGAATTTTGGTCGTATCAGCCGGCAACTTTATCGAGATTTAAACCCATTACCTTACCAATTTCTGTTGAGCTGTAAGGTGTCTTGCGGCTTCGTTGCTGTTGACAATGACGGCTTAAACCTTGAAACAGGCTTGTCTGCATCTTCCCAAATCATTATTTACTCGTAATTCACGATTAAACCTTTCCATCTGATTCTATGCTGTTTTTTCTTTACTGTTGAAACATCGCCGTTAAATATTCTAAAGCAGATAATTCAGTACAACCTGAAACAGTGCATTGTGCGTGTTAAACGCGAAACTCTTCCCCTCATGTAAAAGCCCAAATTGGAAGCGTGTCCTCCTGTGACTCCGCTGAGCGAGGGACCGCATCCTCGCCGACTGGTTTGATTGTTCACTTCCTTCTCCCTGGAATAAACAGGGCGAAGAACGGGATGTGCTCCATGGATGCGCCAAAACCTGTTATAATGCTCTGGATTTTCCTTGTTTTAATTCTTTTTTCTTTTGGTGCGCTGTGGATTCGTTTTGATGCATGCGTTTTTAATTTATGTATTATAGCAATGAATGATAGAGTAGACAATCACAGAACAGCAATAAATGCGAAAACGAAGCACGGACGTGGGGTTTTTCCGATTCCCCAGTCGCCATTCCCCTCTATCCGTTCACTGTCTTTCTTCCACTCATATCTCTCCATTTTATCCTGGATTTGTTCTTTCCATGCGTTGTCGAAATTGCATCTCTCCTCAAATTTATTTTCCTGAATCCCTGAATCGTATCTTCCATGTTAATTAATTTTCTTTCTCAAATATTTGTATTTATCGCAGTGTTTTCGAAAGACAAATTTTGTTCAGGTATTCCAGTCGATATATAATATCTTGTTAAATTTGATATATATCTTTTTCGACGGCGTTGATTTTTTTGTATTTCCAGACACCAAACGATGAATTGCTGATAACAGATAAAACGTCATCAAAAACTGCAAAGTCAGGTACTTGGGGAAATCAAAATATCACTTTGCCAAGAACTGTCGATTCTCCTTTGTAAACAACTCGTTTGCATAATAATGAAGTTGTAGGCGTACTTTGTGTCATTGTAGCCACGGAAACAAGGAAAAAAGGGCTGTAACTGCGTTTAGAATATCTTTTCTTCTACACTGTTCCATATTTTGGTAAAGGAGACATACTTGTTTGTACCACGAGGAGTCTTGTCTCCTGTGGATTGGCAAATGTAAGCACTGCGCTGGGATTTAGAGGTGGTATTCAATCTTCTTACGGCGGAACGTTCTTCTGTTGTGTCCTTACGTGCATCGTAAGCGGCTTACGGTGCTGAACATACATCTCTCATATTAAAAGGAGAACTTTATAAGATTATAATCTAGACGGGACACACAATTCAGTAGAATGGTGTAGCGGAGACCAAGTCTTGGCGGTGATGAAAAGAGACGGGACTGTGCTCGCTGAGAGTCTTACATATTCAGAAACAGTGGTTGAAATACGAATTAAAATCCGTGAAATGTTTAAAAATATATCGTAACAGTAAAGTACGTATTATTTCGCGCATCTTGCGTTAATAAGTATTTTTACGTTTACGTAGGTGACGTGACAAAGACTCATGTTACGCGTTTGTGAGGGACCTAATTCTGTTGTGGTTCCAGACTAAGGAAATCTTTGCCAATAAGTTCAAGGGTTTGTTCAATTCGTACAGAAGGTATCAGTTGTATCGCAGTAAGAATAGCATGAACCTAATTACGGTCTGTAAAGGCTCTGCATCCGAATAGATTATTTTCGTGGTGAATGTAATTTTACGAGAAAAGATAAATCTCATAAACACTGAAGTGTAAGCAAAAGGTAGTAATTTCTGTGTCGTGAGTTGGAATTCGAGACACAGATTGAAATTCTTAAGATTGTGTTGTTGAAGGTTCTTATATCGAGGGGCTGGGGGGTGCACATAGAGATGGCAATTTAGAAGACGAGTAATCAGCCTGTTTCTTCTAGAACAATTTTCTTTCTAGAGTCAATTTCCTCTATCGTCTTATTACTCTTCAGTTCCTTGAACATGTAACCGGTCGCTTGCGTCATCATGTAGCTTCGAGATTAAAACTCAAGAAGGCGTTATCGACCTAGAAGAAATTTACTACACGAACTGGATCACTGAATAAAGTTCCTCACTTGACTCCAGCTAACTCATGTACCTCAACCTAAACTAGCTTAACCAATTTGGCTGTGGAAGACGTCATCATTGAAGCCAGCGTGGTCCAACTGGCTGCCCACGGGCTACATCGAGATCGGAGACCACTTGTTCGTAACTTCTCTCTCCGTTCCAATTTATTTATTTGTTTATGTCTGTTTCTGTTTTACCTCTTTGTTGTTTAATTCTATCTTTGTTTTTAATTTGTATGTGTGTTCCATAAATTCTTTATAGTTTTGATATGGTAGAAGGAGTCAGAAAGAGGATCTGAAGGCGTTAGTTCCTTGTTGTCCGCATGAAGAGTGTTAATGCGCCTGCCATTATAACCACGAAGACCATTAAGAAATTACCGTTCTAGTAATTTATATGGTTCCTACAATAATAGGGATATAAAAGTTCAATTTACCTTTATAGTACCTTCATTGGAGTGGCTGCATTTTCTGTTGTAAGATTCCAGCAGCTAATTTCTTGCTGTAAGACTTGGAAATGCGTAGCTCTTCAACTCGATTTTCTTCGTTTTCAAAGTGCGTAATTATTCTGTTTGCTCGCCAATAAATGTATTGGTCTGACGAACGCGTGGCACTCAAAAACTAAACACAAATTCATAGAACATTGTAGATAAAATATAAATGAATCCTTGGACTGAAAGATAATGACATTTGTAAGTAATTTAGATAGTAAAATGCATAAAAATATTGTAAAGGAATATGTAAAGTCAATACATTTTCTCAGTAAGTAAAGACACTGGCTAGAAGCAGGGGGCGACAGGGGTTCGTTTACCGGTGAGGTAAGGGGATTTTTCTGTTCTCTGCGGCGTCCATGTCGGCTCTAAGGTCTAATCATTACAAAATCTCCTGTCCAGTGAGTACCAGGTAGTATTTCCTCTTTGGTAAAGGGGTCGAAACTTGAAGCTAGGCACCTCACCTACATGTAGCGTCGATTGTCAGAATGTCTTCGTAACATGGTGCTTAGACACAGGAGTGCCTTCTTCATGAGAGCGTTATGTTGGTCACCATTTGAGTTGTAGTGGAATTCACTGTTTTCTGCTTTGAAAGAAAATATTTCCATCTGCCTTTAAGATTAGCTACAAAGTGTTTTTTATTATATCCTTGGTAGACATTCTACTGTTAACCAATCACACAATGATGTGCCCGAATCTTATGCTTTTCAGTGTGATACGTACTTTCCTTGTCTGCAGCTGTATTCGATTTCTTTGTAGAGAATCGACAGTTGTACTCTTTAGATTCTCAGCCAATCCCTGTTCTTTTTAAACGAGGCGAATGAAAGTGTC
>NW_019060592.1:161847-173787 GCF_000696155.1 Zootermopsis nevadensis | reverse complement strand
TCAATAAAATAAAATGGTTCCTCACTCTTGGACCCCGAGAACTAAGTGCGAAGTTGGACCCCGAGAACTAAGTGCGAAGTTCATTAATAGCTTTTTCCAGTCTAGTTGCTTGCCGTGTGCATTTACCAGTCGAGTTTGCAATATTGTACCGTGAAGTCCCCATTTTTTTTTAAAAAAGTGATTTACAATAGAGAAGACGATTATTTGCTTTTGCATGCATTAATCGAAATTTAACAGCCAGAATTTGTAAGATTTTTTCCTTCGCTCCAGTTGATTTGAAATGTACAATTAAGCTGGCAGGTAGTAAACAATTGTATTACGCACGTATATTTCTTGAAAAATTTGGTACTGAGAAAATTAAGTAATTCACAAAGATTATTATGGGACACGAATATTTGTTTTGAAAATACATAATATATTTCGATTCCATCCAGTGGCATTCGATAACTTCAGAATAGTTTGCCGGCGTCCGGCAGTCATATATTATGCCAAAGGGTTAAATATAGTTGATTCAGTATACAAAAACATTTTAATTTTTTTATAGAATAGTAAAATATTGGATTACTGGTAATTTGTACCAACCGGCTAACGTAACTGTAGAATTCTTGAAACTGTATCTGCAAACAAAGGCGACTGGCGTTCTAATCAAGTCTGCTTTTCTTGAATCAGAGTCAACACTGAGCGATCATTTCACCATGGCAACGGATGAAATGAGAGATTGTGTTGCTAAGGGTGGCTAGCTGCAATGGACGCTATAACAACACACGGTGTTTGTTCTGTGAGATGGTGGTACTGGTAAAACAGACCACCTTGGTGCCAACCGGTTTTTATTCGTATTGATTTGTTACTTAAATTACACCCAAAACAACCGGACCACTGCTCTAAGCTATTGCAATTAACTTTGTGCTGTTTTTGCGAATCGAACTTATAATTGGGGTGGTCTGTGAGGTTTGTCTCCTGAAATGCTTGTAGAAATTTGGATTTGAAAAAATGGGACAGGCACAGTTTGGCGTCAGAGAAGGCGTGCTTTATGTTTACAATTCCGCTGACTCAGTACCTTCATTTTAACAAATATTGATGCTGTGAGGGTGGATGGTTAGGGTTGGTGCGGGTGAAGTGTCAGCTGCTGTGGGGAAAAGCTCTAGATACTAATTCAAGTCACGGGGCCTTAACGACATTACCATGTTCCACTCTCGAACCTCTACGCTGATAAAAACGAGAGGGCGACTTCTGTATGAAGCCTACAGATATACGACGGGTTCTTAGGTTACATGATGTCTCTTTTACCGTGTGTCGGTGTGCGCTTGTATGAGATGAAGTGATTACGTGCGGTGGCTATGTAAGGATTTGGAAAGAAACCCTCGAGGCTTATGTCATCGTAACACATCAGCGCTTAATTCGAAAGGGTGAGACATAAATAACAACAAAACGATACAATATTATTAAGTGACTTATTATTGTACGAACCAACCGCCAATGAGAGGGTTAAATTCACAGAAACTAGTTCTAAGTGATCATGGCCCTATGTACAATCTAGCCATTTCCAATCGATTTAGTGTTGTTAAATAATCTATTAGGGAAACTTCCCTCAGCGGATGGATGAAGTTCACTTCGAGCGTGACTGCTCATGTGTGTACTAAATTGATTTCCGGTAATTCCACATTCAAATAGATTATATAGACTCTCCCGTCCCTGATTTGACAGCGTTCGCCAGTCTTCTCTTGGGATAGGCCTGGATTGAAGTCTGATTATCTGAAAGCCATCGTGATGGCAACAGACACGGTCCATTTATTTTGTTGAGGCTGTTTATTACTGGCTACGGAGAAAGCTAGATCAAGTTCACTCTCTCGCACGTCCCCAGAAGGTTGGGAATCAATTGCCGGGTATGTTGCGGAGAGAAACATTCTTGTCACTGTCGAGATCAAGAGACACTGCAACTTATTATTGTGGTATGTCGAGGGGACATTTTATTGTAGCACTGTCTCTAGTTCGTGGTTATTGGAAGATGAGTGGATGGGGAAAGGTAGAAATCGAGCTTTCATGTCAGATGTAAGGGTATGGACTGAATATAACTGTCTGGGTTCCATAAAGGCAAGGAATTTCTTTACTGAGAAACTGTAAGCTTCTCCAGAACGACTCAGATCCATGGAGATAGTATTTCACGTATCAGCAGCAAAGGTTGTATAGTGGTTCAGAAAATTTAACTGCGTCAATGCCAAAATAAATAAAACATGAAGATTTCCGTCTTCTGGGTTGTTGAGGTCATACTGCCTCCGTCATCAGGATGACGGAGGCAGTATGACCTCTGAAACGTTGGTTAACATCGACCAGACTACACAGCGCAACAACCCAGAAGACTGAAATCTTCATACTCACCGCTGTGAGAACCTCAAGTCTTACATAAATAAAACATATTTATAACAAATTCAGAAATGAAGTAATAATTATTTGGCTCTCGCCAGAATTTGAGCTCTGGCCTTTGCGATTAGTGCCAGTGATGTCAGAGATGTTTCGGTAGCTGAGAATTTCCCAGGTAGTCGTGGTAACCAAGGTAACCTTAGTCTCCAATTTAGCTGTCCTAGTCACTTAGCGCAGACGCGCGTAGGTCTTCGTGAAGATTTACCGTTAATGCTGTCCGATTTAAACCAAAATTTGATTGTGTGGACAGGTGTTAGTTTAACTCGCCATATGTCCGTCCATTCAGCGTTCCTGGAATTGTTACATGCGGACGGACGGACAGACGAATAGACATGAGGAATTTAATAGGCGCATTTATGAAACTCTTAGTTTCGAACGCGCCTAAACTATCTAGTTGATTATTTGGATGCCACCGAAACGTCTGTACATTGAATTTGCCAGAGAGTGAACAGTGTTCAACGTGAATGCAGCGCAGGTTTAATGATTTTGGACGTTTATGTTTGTGTACCACAGTTTCGTGTTACGGATCGTGTGGAAGTACGCCATCGAAAAGCGTTCCTTTAATTGGAGCAAGTTGGCGATACGTTGTTACTGACGTGCGTGGGCACGTAGTTGCGGTGTACATGTATATAAGCCGCTTTCAGTGAGTAAAAGTTTTGAACTAAACTGTGTGGGTTTTAAAATTCAAAGGTAAAAGCAATTCACTCTACTCAACACAGAATTAGTTTAATCCTGTATTTTATTCTATGTAAACTATACTAATTTAGTAATGCGGTGTGAGTGACGTTAAAATTACTCTTAACCTTTACTGGAAAGTGAATATTTTTTGAACAACTCTAACTTCGTAATCTCTGCGATTAATGTAAATTAGTTGTTCCCAATCTGTGTCCCGCGGTTCTCGGTGGGTCCCGTGGTTCTCTCTATTATCATATTTCAGTACGGAACTCTTGGGTGTTGCCGTTAAGCTGGTAGTACTCCTGCTTTGTATGCGGGAGGTCCCAGGTCGATTCTCGGCTCGGTTACCTGCAATATCGAGGTCATCCTTGGGTTTCTGCAACCTTCTAGAAAGTGGCTTTGCATAGTACACAAACCACGACCACTTCACCTTCTAGAATTATCGTTCCATTCACCTCTGTGTGGCCTGTAACAAATTCTATGAAGCAGAGACCTTGACAAGCTGATAGTAGTTCAGATCCTAAAACATCCTTTTTATGGAGACCGAAGATTCATTACTGTGTCACCTGATCAGGTCGTGTGATTCCACTTGATAACAGAAGCAGAGTCAATTTCCGAAACGTTTGTTCTGTAGCATTTTTAATTAATAGACGAAGGAAAATGTCTAAAAATGTGACCAGTTTAATGACACGCCTTCATAAGTCACTATAAACTATCTTGAATCAGTTCAGTGGTTTCACACGGTATCTCTTTCAGATTCATTTTAATATTATTCTCCCATCTACGCTCAAGTTCCCCCGTTCGTGGCACGGAACTAAGAGGCGAGAATAATAGACTTTACTGTTGTGTGTTAAGCCGCTTTCGCCCTGATTTATACACCCCAAGACCTTATTGTGCGCTAAGGACTGGCGAAGGTACCCATCTGCAGAGTAGAAACGAGAGCATGTTATCACGGCGTGACACTCCTGATTGTGACATTGATGGATGTGTCGTTATTGAGAAGGCAGTGCGTCGTTATTGCTCGGTGGAGCGTCTCTGTTTTAGCTGCTCCGAGCGTTAAAAACGTAGGTGAATACGAAGGAGACGGAATTACGTGCATCATCTGAAGAGTCTGAAATGACAGCGTGCGGAAATAATGAATCCTTGCTTCCTGGCTCGCTCTGCAGGGAAGGCGCTCAGAGCTCTGCTTTGCGTCTTTTCCTTAACAAAGGCCCCGTCACTCACATGCTTAGTGTTATATTCATAAAAGGTAATGTATACCTTAATTTTGTAGCGCTAAGCGTTGTGGCTCTGTGGAGCTAAAGCTCAACTTATTCAAAAAAAAATTAGATTTGAGCTGAGACCGGGAGGTTGGCTCCATCCGATGTCCGATGTGAACTCTGTGGCCGCGACAGTGATATCTGCTTACGCCAGTAATTTTACCTTGATCGCACTGCCCTTTAGTTTTATATTGCCACTTAAGAATCGAATGCTATACATCAGCTTTTCGCCGATGGCGATGTTGTTAATTTATTGAATTAAAACATAAATATTATTTGAAATCACATATAAAACTGAAATTGTGAGCATGTGTGTTCGGTTATAACTCGAGGTAAACCAGTGTGTGTTCAAACCATGTCATAATTATACCCTGAAAGTAGAAGGAAATTTTAGAGTGGCCAGAATCCCGAAAATGTATCCTGGGTTCAATTCTCGGTGAGGGTTTTTGTTAATTCGTCTGGGTTTTTGGTCCCGGTAAAATGGTTTCTGTAACTCGGAAGTTAAGCACCATAAGAAAGTGGCGCCAAGATTAAGTTGTTTATCTTGGCGTGGAGGATCCATGGCTACGATCTCGAAATCAGCAATTCATTTTCCTCCATAATTGTTCCTTACGCTGACATTTCTTGAAGAAACTTTCTGTTTGGAAAGAACTTTATTCTGATACTTCTCTACAAATATGTGTAGGGCTACACGTATCAAGTACAAGCAATAGTTTCCTCTAGTGTATAATCTATTTTAAAACTTGTCATACGAAATATTCAAGTGTAGTAATATTAACATAACCAGCATAACATTCATTACCACTATTTTGGCTGTGTTTTTAACACTTGTTTATTTGTCTACAAGATCGTTCATGCTTGACTGTGTTTCATTAGTTGTTGTTATCAGACTAAATTATATAAAAAAGGATTAGTGGGTAAGAAGTAGTTCACGGGGTTGTATTCAGAAACTTGTTGTTTTGAAGGATGAATATTAATGAGTTGGTCGTTCATTCGCATGGGAGCCTAGAGATACAACACCTACAAAAAGGTTAACAAATGACCCTGATTCGATATTTCACATTAATGAAGCTTAATTGAGTTTGGTATGAGAATAATTAATGTGGATTACTCCGGCCTATTCAAAATCAATATATTGAGGGCGCCGGGGTGAGAGGGTAATGGTGCCTGCAGCCGAGATTAATAAATTACTGTCGGATTTGCGCTGGACAGTTTACAAAAACACGTCATGGAGTGTCTTAACCTCGATTTTCGTGCTGACACAGAAACATATGGCTTGTTTATAGGAAGTTAAATGTTTAAGTGTTTTGCTGCAAAGGCGAAGAGCCAATGAAATATCAGTTTTCTTATTGTAGCTGGAGTGAATGAAGGAGAGACTTATAGAAAGATCGATTTTCCGCCTGAAGTGTGCGTACGAGTTACGGAATTCTGAACGCCAGTTTTTGCATTTCAGTCATTACCGTTCCATAATTAAACGATGATTTTGTAATATTTTTAATATACCAAAGAGTAAAAAAAAAATTTTACTTTAAACGTGTATTTGCGCAGAATTCGCCAACACTTTGATGGTTAATTATGCGCATTTTAATTAAGAACAAAGTATGTTATATAATAAATAATATTATGCTAGTGACGTCTCTTTCTGTTGGCAGCCTCGAAATTTGCTATCAGTGGATCGATTTATCTATAGATAACATCACCATTCTAGGTCTGATCATTCTCGTAAGCTCGCGAGCCTGAAACGCTGTATGTGTGTATTTATGCAAAGTGTTTTTGAAATGTTTAGATTATGCAGTCCCGCCCAATCTATTATTCTCTTGTGTTGATCTTTCAAGTGATTTGTATGTAAAAAAATTGTTCTACTGCAATGTACGTTGTGCTTTATCCGACTAAGAACCAGTTACTGGTTTGATTGTGTGCAAGTTGTAAAAGGATTGTAATGGAGTCTAAAAATGAAGGCATGGAAGAGGAGGAAGAGCACCCCAAATAAATACTTACGTTCAACAGTAAATGTGTGTAGCTAACGGTTGTTTTTGCGGGACTGCATAACAAAATGAAATCTTAGACATTGAACATTCCCTCTGTATATAACGCGTAATATGAGACAATCATTTGCATGTTACATAACTATCAGGGGTTGATTCCCCCCCCACATAAATGGCTTAGGAAAAACATATCCTTAGGAGTTCAAAAGCTTTTTACGTTCTGTTGAATCATTTAATGCTGTATTGTGTTTTGTTTTCCGTTTTATTTGCACTTGCGTAATTCTGCCCACAGTTCCACCGTCTCCTTTCACCTTTCTTCTCCACTCACCTGATGATTTATTTATTCAATTTATTTACAGCTTTAGAATCTTCTACAAATAGCACTGCAACGCGTGGGACAGACTCTAGAGACAAAGATAATGGTTAAACGAGCGCCTGAACCGGCGGCCTGCCATCTGATACTATTTGTATTTCAAAACAGACGCTCCGGAGGCAAACTTTGTTGTCTTAAGTGTCGACGTACACAGCCAACTACGTTATCGACAGTTTACGCTTATTACGAAACCCTGTCCCGTTCTTTCTCTGGTTTAGCGTCGCTCACTCGCCTGCCTCCATCTTGCAGCTTGCGGAAAGAGAAAGATGGCGACGAATGAAAGTAAACGGGCTATATGCAAATTTAACCCTTACTTCATATCTGTCTCTTTCTCAACCCCTTTGTGACGCTTAACGAAGGCAACTGAACCCTAAACCCATTTCATATCCTCCTTTGCTTCTACTCAGGTCCTCATGTTTATGGATGAATTTTCTTCGTGTACTGGAAAGAGAAGAAATAAGGATAAGAGAGGACTTGTGATGAAGCCGGGGCTTCAAGAAAGATGAAAATGTTTTCATCCGACGTCATTGTATTTTAGAGCATGTGACAATATTTGTAGTTTACACGTTGGCAGATGAATTTATACCAATTAATTCTCCTGTAACCACAATCCGTCACTGTGTGAATGATGATAAAATTCTGCTGGCATGTAGCAGTTAATTACAATACATCGACTGCAATTTGTAAGTCACAGAAGTTGATGTACGCCATGAATCCGTAAGTTAATTGTGAGATTTGGAGAGAAAGAATTGCACGAAGGAAGAAAGGACAAGGATCTCCATATTGTTTGCTCGCCCTCTGCGCCTTAAAAGAAACATCTCGTTTGCCAGTTATAACGCCGATGTTTTATGATAAGATAATATGTAAATGGGTCTTAAAGATATTTAATAGAGAGATAGGAGTTATATTAAAGTTGATTTCCGTCTTCTGGGTTGTTGCGCTGTGTAGTCTGGTCGATGTTAACCAACGTTTCAGAGGTCATACTGCCTCCGTCATCAGGGCGATTAAAAATATGAAGATTACTGTCTTCTGGTTTGTTGCGCTGTGTAGTCTGGTAGATGTTAAACATTAAATAGGTCATACTGCCTCCGTCATCAGGGCGATGAGTATGAAGATTTCCGTCCTCTGGGTTGTTGCGCTGTGTAGTCTGGTCGATGTTAACCAACGTTTCAGAGGTCATACTGCCTCCGTCATCAGGGCGATGAATATTCATCGACCAGACTACACAGCACAACAACCCAGAAGACAGAAATCTTCATACTCACCGCTGTGAGAACCTCAAATCTTATATATTAAAGTGGCTGTATATTGGTGTCATTGCCTTGTATTCGGGATAATTAACATTCGGGTTAGTTAACAGATAACAGTAGGTGCTTATAATGAAGTCAATGAACTGAATTTGGCTATGAAAGTGTCTGTTTGTTGTATCCTTCGTTGCAGCTACGATGATTGCATTTGTTCATGATTGAAGACTCGAAAGAAATGTTACTTGACAAAAGCTGATGCAGGTTACTGAGGATGTACTGAGTTTTGGTGGTGGAGGTGAAGTAAGATGACGTAATACAATTTCCGTCTCATCCTTTGCGGAAAGACTGTTAGGCCTGTTTATACAGCAGTTATATGCACATTTTCTTCTTTTAGCAGCGAGTTTGAGTGCTTTAAGTTAATGTGTTTTAGTGAGCTCAATTCTACGCAGTTTCTTTTCGCTGTGTGGAACGTAATTTATAACCCTGTAAATTCACCTGAGCCGTGGGGGTCTGAAGGAGGAAATGGAGTTTCCAGGAAGTGCACATCAGAGATAAACAAAGGACTACTTTAAAGAAAGCATTTCAGTCATTTTGCGATTCTGGAACGTTTTCGTGTGGATATGGAAAACAAATATAGAACGTGTTCTTTTTTTTTTCTTAATAAATCAGGTGATGGCTGGTACATTTCACACGTGCCAGATATATACAGTCAAAACACGTGGATTGGAGAGTATTTATGTCCGAAGTAACGAATCACAGCCACAAACTGCATTTTGCATAGCAGTACCTGATGATACGGTGACCTCCGAATGAAATTGACGTTTTTTGACTTGACATCGGGGTCAGTTGGATAAAAAATTCTGTACCACGTATCGTACACGAAAGTTTGTGACAGTTTCCACAAGAGGCAGCAGTGGTCTTTTATCCTGAGCCAGATGAATCCAATTCACACCCTCACGCCATAGTTTTTTAAAGATCAATTTTAACATGATTTATTTAACGACGTTTTCATTAACTCTGTAACTTATGTTTAATTTACTCGGGCATGGCACGTGGACTGTCTCGAAACCTTGAACATTTCTTAACTGGTCAACAAATTTAGGATGTAGCTAGAGTAGCGCACAGATCTATCTTGAGTTCTTGTTTTTGATTGGAGAATTTTCATTGCAGTCACCCGGGAAACGTGTAACAAACGACATACGGAAACAATGCTAATAAACGTGTGTTACTTCAGCCATAGTATTCTGAATAAACAAGTTCCTTTATACAAAATCACAGTCTTTTAAAATTGTCATAATATTCTCCCCTCTTCCTTGAAAAGGTAAATACAAATTAATAGATTAACTGTCAGTATTCATAGAATTGGTTGTTATCCATAGTATTCTGAATACTTGTAATACTGGGGTCCCGGGTTCAATTCCCCGTGGTGCTCAGATTTATAACTTGTGTTGGGCAAGGCCGTGGTATAGGCATCACGGAGTTTTCCTCCGGGGGCTTCCCCGATTTCTCCGTGGCATCCCAACAATTACTCCAATCACACACACACAGAAGAAGGCAATGGCAAACCACTTCTGATCATCTCTGCCAAGAATGTATATATGTATGAGCAGGTCGCTTACAACCTGAAGGGGTTGGAAGGATCCTGTTCATAATATATGGACCTGTCATAAGACAGAACACTAATAATAATAAATAACTTCAGCACAAATAAAAATACAAGTATTTAGCAGTGTAGGTGGACAGGGGTGTAGGAAGGATGGATGGATAAACTGTCAATACCACCACGTCACATATGCGTTGAATTACGTCATATATTCGTCTGGTAATGTCTGTCAAATTCGTTTAAAAAAAAGGAAAGTGGAGGTTTTACGCGGTATTGAAAAGGTGCTGACATCTTCGTTTCTCTTATGGAACTACTTTAAGGAGGTGCTGAACTCATAAAACGGACATTTTTTCCGATATTAGATTTACCACATTATATCACTCCCAGTTCTGACACAAGGTGCTCTTGGCAGCACGACTACCGCCATTTTCTTTCCTCTTGGAAATCACCTCCTCCCACTGTAAAGATCTATGTCCACAATAACAGCGGAAAACAAACTTCTTCCAGGTTTTTGTTCTATACGGGTCGACAAATCAAGTCTCTCAAGATTTCATTTTCACGTGTTGAAAGCCATTGAAACCCGTATTCAATCTTCTTTCGTCCTTGTGTGAAGGATCACTGAAGACCGTGTTCTTCTTCAATGTCGATTCTACAATAAAGGTCCTCTGAGCTGGGCGTAGAGACTTTCTTGATTTGCTCTAGTGGGTCAGGACATGCCTGGTGAACCACAACGTAATTCGAAGACAACGACGTTCCAGTAGCTGAAACTTACTTCAGTCCTTCATTGTAAGTTGTTTCGAACAAGTAACTTCCCGACGTTTAATGCTTCAGACCAGCCAAGCTCTCGATCAGGGAAGCCCCTAACTTAGGGCCTAGGGTATGATAATATGCTACTTGTTCAGGGGTATCGCACACCACGAATGTAATTTTAAACATCCAGGAATGAAGCCGGTTCTTTGCGATGAGAATTCGTTGTCCAAGCTGTAACGCGGTTTCTGCTGTGTCAGGAAACATTCATTTTTCTTGAATTGAATGAAATTTTTTTCGCTTTTGTTACAGAGTTACATAAATGATGAAAGACAAAAACAGATATTCATCTGTACAATTTTTAAATAATTACAAAGTCAAACTGGAGCGGGTAAGAGGAGCATTCTTCAAGCATAGGAAAGATAAGAAATGCATTCAAAATTTTAATCTGGAGGTATAATGGGATGCAACCACCAATAATCTTGTAGAAATAGATTTTTTTAAGATGTGGACTGGACACGTGTTGTTCGAGACAGACTTTATTGTCTGTCTCTGGCAAATAGGGTACTGAAACTTCCTTTTCCATAAACGATCGGGAATATGTTTAGTACCTGAATGGCTGTTTTTCAAAAAAGGATTCAGCTGTAGGTTTATGTCTCGTAATTAATCCTTCTTAAACGCGTTTATCGGTTAGGACGTCACACCTATTATTTTACCACAAATTTTGCAGCAAATTAATTGATGGAGCTATTAGCGAAATGTGATCCTCATTTGTTATCGACGACTACTGTCTCCAACTAGTAGCAGTTTATTATAATTGTCACAGAACAAACAATCATTAATGAGCGCAGTCTATTGGGATGCAACACAGATCGATTTTCTCCTGAATTTACTGTTTATATGTTAATTATTAATATCGATTAATTTTAGAGGCGCCTAAGTAACAAACGGCCAACAAATAATTCTCCTTGCTCTGAAATAACAGCCGGTTTACTTCAAATATCTATTGTATGTTACTGCTGGCGTTATTAGAAATTGCGTTGTAATAGCGAAGTTAGAATGCACGCTGTTTGAATTCTAATTGCTATAACGAGCCGTTTAAATTTATGATTCACTGATGTTTTAATGCGGCGTTTCGAACGGAGCAGTTAATTTGCGCTGATCTTGTTGTTAAGAGCAAAAGTTCAAAAGCATTCTAGGATTTTTATCAACAGTTTTTCTACGTCTTGAAATTGTAAGCTGTTTGCTGACTTTTCATATTTATTTTATAATTTGCCATGTGAGTATGTAATAAAGTAGAATGTCTTTTTATCAAAGAGCTCGGCGTTGAAGATGTTACAGTTTTTATCATGGACAAAGTGTACAGTACGTTTCATGAAACAGGACTCTCATTTTATTGGGTGCATTCCTTCAGTTAGTTTCATCCGTTCTCATTTCTTCTGGACTTGAAATTCTTGAACGTTACATACCGCTTAGTTCTTCCACTGTAATTTCGTGTTAGTTAATTATGGAAGCAATTAAACAATTTTTACCGTGATGGTGGTTTTGTGCAACCTCGGTTTGGGTTATGGAAATGCTGTTCCTAAATGTCTCTCCCCCTTCCCCCGTTTTCACCCTAATGCTTTCCTATTTA
>NW_019060592.1:123365-153902 GCF_000696155.1 Zootermopsis nevadensis | reverse complement strand
GGGGGGGGGCGAAACACCCTCATTCTTAACTCGTTGCCCGAGTGAGGAGGAATAAGCTAGTGACCTAACTGAATGCTAAATGGTGGGGAACAGATTCAGGCCTACAGCAGTGTGTAGCGACGACATTTTGAGTTCAGATGCGTTCAGCTGTACGTCGTAAAAATGTCTTATCGGCAACATCTCTTTCACCCTTTTTTTTAAATTTAATCTGTTTTATTTTTTTTAATTTTTGCTGCATATACGTATATATTTGTTACAATCAAGTAGGATCAAATGCGCTTGGAATGTAGCACGCATGGGACAAATGGAAAATTTCCGAAACATTTCAATATGATAACGTAATGTAACGAGACCACTTGGGGGACATAGATGGAAGGATAATATTAAGAAATTTGATGTAAGGAATAGGCAGTCATGTGGCTTAGTGGCAGGCTGTTGTTAACGCTGTAATGAATTCCCTGATTTTATACAAGGGGTAATTTCTTGAAGGGGTAGGCGAATATTCGATTCTTAACAAGGTCTCTGCTGCGTGATGTTATGTCATGCGGCGTTTAAATGTAGGATTTTTTTAATTTTAAAAGATTTGGGTACATGAGTAGGAATGAAGGTACTGAGGAAAACAATGAGATTCTCAGGATAGCCATTCTCTGAGCAAGATATCAAAATTGGCACCTCTTGAATATCAAGCTGGAGTGTTAGATCTCTCACCCTATGTGATTTTATAAAGTTTTAATTTGAAGGCCTAACTGTTCTAAAACTGGTTAGGTTGTGCTCTGAAGAAAGTTAGATTAGGTAGCAGGATTTTCTCTGCTCCAGACGTGAACCACCACGTATGTTGTTTTTTGAAAAAGGCAAACATAAGTGATGGATTTAGATCCTTTAAAAATTGCACATCGGCCGTGGTTGATTCTGTGTACGAAGCCGTAGCAATGTTAAGTGCACTCTGCAGTTCAAACAAAGCTTAGAGTATAATTCCATGATAACAAGATGTTTGCTCCCGTATCTGTAATCTAAATGCATCCCCTTTACGTGTTTCTAAGAGCGAAAGGTATTTTTAAAAAATAACTTATTTTCACTGACGCTTGAGGTAATCTTTCCCTGAGTCATCCCTATAACGTCGATTTTATCTTTGTGAAAATACGAGGGTTGGGGAGGTGCATTGATATAACCCACTCTGCCCCCATATTCCATTGTCTGATTTGTTTCTTGGAGTGTTGGAATCCCACATTCAAATCTCCCCCCTTCCCCACTTTCAGTGGAGTTCTGTTTCGATTTCTGGAGAAGATTGTCTTCCCCATTGGATGGCCACTTCCTTGCCTGAAAACATCGGTCTCTCTGCCCTGTGCGTGATTTTCTTTTTGCCTTCCGGTCGGAAAGAGGCGTTGCTTTGTTGAGTCTAACTAGATTAACTGAGACTGACTCAAATAATGTGTGTGCTTATTAGTTACTGTGTACACAAAAGTTACAGCACAATTTATTATTTTACCTTCAGTTCCAGTTCATAGTCTGTGAGGTATCAGAATTTCAACATTTTTCGATTAATGTCTACGTCATGGCAATTAAGGTTCAGTTAATGAAAATTTAATTGTATTCTGACTATTATTGCATAAATCCTTTGGTGCGAAACGAAATGGAACGAGGAAGCTTTATGAAGCACCGCGAAATATGGAGGCTGTAATCTTCATTGAAAAGCTGGTGTGAGTTTCCTGCAATTCGTTGTGTCGCCGGAAATACGTCAGCGAATTTGGAATATTCATTGTCACTGTTGAGTGTCACATTTTATTATGGCTTCATGCAATCTCATGGCACTGATAGATTGTAATATATTCTGGAGACATTTCTTGTTACTGTATTGTTTTGTGTGTATTGAAACGCTACGTTAGTTTGATAGGAGAAATCGTTAAGTTAAAAGCTTGAATAATTATACAGTCTTCTTATAAGCATGGAAACGCTAAATTTCCCTTCAACTTACAACACATTCGATCCACAGATATTTAAGTTTGCGTAATTTTAACTATCTAGAATTAAGTACCTGTGCTTAACGGACGTTTGCCTCTGATCGAAGAAAGGCAAGTCTAAAGATGGCTCATAGGTGCTTGCTGCCTCCATCATCAGGGCTATCAGTGAGGCAGTAAACACCTCTGAAACGTCGATAACCAGATTGCACGGCGCAAAGGCCCAGAAGACAGGCTTTTCACACTCACGCCGTGAGAAAATGAAATCTCATAGGTGCTTGCTGCCTCCATCATCAGGGCTATCAGTGAGGCAGTAAACACCTCTGAAACGTCGATAACCAGATTGCACGGCGCAAAGGCCCAGAAGACAGGCTTTTCACACTCACGCCGTGAGAACCTGAAATCTCATGTTCAGGTACCTTTCGGTTAAATTATAAGTGGGTTTTGCTGCATTATGAAATGTTGTTTGTTGTTTCTTGCAGATAAGTATTTCAAAAAAAAAAAAATTCCCAGAATTTTTCATGATGAAGTGTTTTGTGTTCGGACTTACGCTCCTTGAAATTTCCGTTGAACGAAAGTTTCTTTTCTCCCCCTTTTACAAGTTATCGGTGTAAGAAAAAATCTCGGGCCCCCTCGCTCCTCTTCGTCTCTTGGTTTATAGTATAGGTTTCTGAAACTCATTTCCTGGACCAATATCCACCCCCTCCCATTTCCTATTACTGTTGTCTTCGGCTGTCTCGCTTTTCTAATGGCCCGCCGTTATCGAACTTCAGCAAACATGAGCAATATTGAGCTGGCATGAAGTCAGTGCTAAAGACTGCGCCATGGCGGATGCGAGGCTTCCATTTATATATCGGATAGTGTTTACAGAACTGGAGGAGGACTTATACTTCTTAGTATGCTGTCCGGGAGTCCAGACATCAGGATAAAAGTAAGCCGTTTGGACAAGCAACACTCTGTGGCTTACATCCGATATCGGATGGCCTCTGAAAGCAAGTGAAAACACAAGAAAGAGGTTCGCGAGACAAAAAAAAAAAAAAATAGAATTCTTGCCTCGGGCCCCCTCGCTCCTCTTCGTCTCTTGGTTTATAGTATAGGTTTCTGAAACTCATTTCCTGGACCAATATCCACCCCCTCCCATTTCCTATTACTGTTGTCTTCGGCTGTCTCGCTTTTCTAATGGCCCGCCGTTATCGAACTTCAGCAAACATGAGCAATATTGAGCTGGCATGAAGTCAGTGCTAAAGACTGCGCCATGGCGGATGCGAGGCTTCCATTTATATATCGGATAGTGTTTACAGAACTGGAGGAGGACTTATACTTCTTAGTATGCTGTCCGGGAGTCCAGACATCAGGATAAAAGTAAGCCGTTTGGACAAGCAACACTCTGTGGCTTACATCCGATATCGGATGGCCTCTGAAAGCAAGTGAAAACACAAGAAAGAGGTTCGCGAGACAAAAAAAAAAAAAAATAGAATTCTTGCCTCCTTTATTGTTGCCTGCAATTGGCGACTCTCGAATCCATAGCCCGGATCATATTGGATTTTCGATACTTTTTATCCCCTATTCCGTCTGCAGAATTTGCACGTATGGATCGCATCGTCCTCACAGCTGTTTCAAGTAAATGGATTTTAGAGTATAATGTGATCGTTATTCTTTATACCGGCGTCTGTAATGAGTCAAAATTGCATTCAGTTACTTCCAGTTGATCAGTTTTTTTTAGTTGTTTAACGACCCTGTTTCAGCTGCATGGGTTCTCAATGTCAAGCGCATGCGTATAAGATTATGAATGATTAGTAGGTGAAGATTTGTGAGGTCGTGGCCTATTTTAACGTATATTCTATATATACTGAATGAAACCATTAAACTGTTCAGTGAAATAGTTAATTTTTTTGAAAAGATATCTAACGATATATGGAAATTGTGACACGAAAGAAATTTTTCGGCGTTGGTTTTTAGCTTGTTGGAGTAAAGAACCCTTTGAATAATCATGCTGTGGCATTGTCTGTCCGCTGTAGAGCATCCATTTTCCTCCTTTTAACGCTAGACATTTTTTTAATTTAATTCCGTAACTTTTCACTGAACTTCTATTTCCGCGTAAACCTTGAAGGAAGAAGACCAACTGAGGGACCTTGCGTAGATGAAGGATACTATTAAAATAGATCTTAATAAATGGGTTGAATTAGCTTGAACTGAATTCAAGCAGCTGATGATAAGAGTCCAGTTGTGGTCTTTTGTGAAAATGATGATGAAGTGTCGGGCTACGTGAAAGCATAACATTTATTGACGAGATGAGTAACTATCAGCTACGTAACGAGTTTAGTTATTTGGTGGGGTGCCAGTTAGTTCGTCAGAGGGTAAGATTAGAGATATAGTTATTTATACCTGTTATAACCTATTTATAATACTTTGAAAGTGAATTTGATTGATTTACTGGGGAAAAGTGAGCAGTTCCGATAGGCTACCCGGAACATTAATTTTAGCAGCATTAAATCTCTTCAGTGGTACATGTAGTACACTACAGGTAACGAATATAGAAGTTTTATGGCGTACATTAGTCATATCCATTAATAACTAATTCTGTTTAAAACTTAGTTTGATGAAGGGCCGCGTTGTTGTTCTGTTTTGATTGCCATGTTCATTATAACCATAAATATGAGTCCATTTGAAGTCACCGCTGCCTCTAAATGCTGCCGACTATGTGAGTCCAAAGCATCGCTGTTAGTAATTTGCATTCGGGTCTGTAGTTTAAAGCAGTTAAAAATAATAGTAATATATAATTAAAATAAAAATCCAATTTTAACTCTAATTATAATTAATTTCAACATTCTGATTCCTATTCATTTTATATTGGTGTATAATTTTCATTCTTTTAAAACAGACAATGAATAATGTCCAAGCAAACTATAATAATACTGCCACTGCACGACCGTCAATAAATTTTAAATTGCAGATAAAACTACGTGTTGAGAATTTTCATAATTTGTAATTTTTAGGGTGAACAGATAAAGGAGTATGGTGTGAGCAGGACGTGTAAAACACGTGGCAGACTTGAGAAAATGGACATATGTCATTTCGTGGGCGTAGAAACTAAAAGACGATACCTCTTGTTAGAACTAGGCGTAGATGGATGGCAATATTAAGATATAATTGTATAATTTTGCTCTAGATGTGAGTTTGTGAAAATTGCGCCGGAAATATGATGTAATTATGATACTGTCTAGATTTCAACCGTGTGACATGGACAGTGTCGAATTCTAGATCTGAGAAACCTAGATCCGGGACCGTTGTGTTCATTTCTACAAGACTGAACTAAATCAATACTAAGCCAAGCCATATTCCATGCTTTCAGCTCTTCTTAGGGACACAAAAGCATCTTGTTGCTCATAATTGCAGCGGATGGGCACAGCGTGAGCGGACATCCTGTTTAATGATTGTTTCTTCAGAAACGCGACCAGTTTCTTTGCTGCTATGTCTTTCGGAACCGATCAGACAGCACGAGGTGTGAAGATATCCGTCTTCTGGGTTGTTGCGCTGTGTAGTCTGGTCGATGTTTACCAACGTTTCAGAGGTCATACTGCCTCCGTCATCAGGGCGCTGAGTATGAAGATTTCTGTCTTCTGGGTTCTTGCGCTGTGTAGTCTGGTCGATGTTTACCAACGTTTCAGAGGTCATACTGCCTCCGTCATCAGGGCGCTGAGTATGAAGATTTCTGTCTTCTGGGTTCTTGCGCTGTGTAGTCTGGTCGATGTTTACCAACGTTTCAGAGGTCATACTGCCTCCGTCATCAGGGCGCTGAGTATGAAGATTTCTGTCTTCTGGGTTCTTGCGCTGTGTAGTCTGGTCGATGTTTACCAACGTTTCAGAGGTCATACTGCCTCCGTCATCAGGGCGCTGAGTATGAAGATTTCTGTCTTCTGGGTTCTTGCGCTGTGTAGTCTGGTCGATGTTTACCAACGTTTCAGAGGTCATACTGCCTCCGTCATCAGGGCGCTGAGTATGAAGATTTCTGTCTTCTGGGTTCTTGCGCTGTGTAGTCTGGTCGATGTTTACCAACGTTTCAGAGGTCATACTGCCTCCGTCATCAGGGCGCTGAGTATGAAGATTTCTGTCTTCTGGGTTCTTGCGCTGTGTAGTCTGGTCGATGTTTACCAACGTTTCAGAGGTCATACTGCATCCGTCATCAGGGAGGTGTCACTGTTGTGTTCGTGTAACAGTCTCCGGTGGATTGGCGTTGCTGGAGTGTGCTTGTGATCTGGAGAAAGAGCCAAATGGCACCGGAACGGAGACACCCGATAAATTATGCAGCTGGGCTACATACGCCATGGAACAAAACGTTACGGCACGTGGAGTTAGGAGGAAGAGTGTCTCAAGTTTTCGCGTTCGACTTTATACATACCGGACGCTTGGACAGAGTTGATAAAATAATTCGGATTAAATTGGAAGAATGTGTGAAGAGGGTGAAATGTTATCTAAAGAAACTGCCCGTGCTAAGTTAGGGGAGACCAGGAGAGGAGAGTAGGGAGAGAAAAGTCGAAAGGAAACAGATTCAGTTAGTGGTAGAGAAATGTTGGAGGGAGGCAGCAGGAAGAAGCATATGAGGAAAATCAGGAAAATGACAATAAAGAGGAAGGAATAGTGTGTAATAAAGAGATGGATGTTTAAGATGAAGTGACGGAGGAAGATGGGCATTAACAGGAGAAGTGATATGAGGAGATGATTGAAGAGGGCGAGAAGAGATTTGACAATTGAAGAACAGACAGAAGATAATAGTGAAGAGAAACGAGAAAGAAGGAGAGTATGAGGAATATGAATAAAAAATCCACCTGTGAAATTTTGTATTGAGATACAAGATAAACATATTTAAAACTTTCTCAAACATTTTTTGTCTGTTAAAAACCACTGTCATGGTGTTTGAGGTTATGCTTCATAAATTTATGTTTTAATCTAAACAAGTAACATTTACGTTCGGAAAATTATAATTGCAGTACATATTCCTAATTGTTTTTTTTGTTTATAGTTTCTTAAGTCGTTGTTGTTGTCAGACTTATCTGTCCCTACGATCTCGTATCGCCATGTCAATTTGAGGGGGGGAAAGGGCGTTTGAGCCCTCCTGTCCTCGATATCAGGGTGTTTAGGGCACAGCAAATGACCCTAACAGTCGGGAACTGCAATAAACGGTTGACGTGAAATATGCTCTTTTTTTGTACATTAGTTTGTATGGGCCCGATGTTGGCGAAAACTACCCCCTTCCCCAAACCCCTTCATTGCGCTTATTGTGTTTTATCCCTGTGATGACGTAACATGCAACTATTATATATTTTTACACAAACAAAAAGCTGTGTGACCTCGTACATTGGTGCCCGCTTTATGGTTTTTGCTGGGAGTGGTGCTGTAAGTGGGGGGAGGGGAGGTACTGGACTGAGAATAAATACTGCAGCTCACAATTACCAACACGTAAACGCATCCATTACTCTGAGGAACTACGTGAATTGGAGGTTGTTAGAAAATAAAAAGTAACGACATGTGACTGAGTGAGACAGCGTCTCTCGGCGAAACAATGTTTGTCGGATTTTTTACGTTTGATGACGACAAGTTAAGATACTGTCCGACGGATAGATCCTTACCCCGATGAGTCTTGTGGCGCTTAAAGTTGCGAAGGGCGATGGGACCACAAACCACTCACCTCTATCAAGTGCTGAGGTTAAGAATACATGGAGCTATACCGCCACTTCCCTCTACGTCTTCACGGTGTCATAAGCACAGCATTATGCCTACCTTACCACTGTTGACTGCTTTGATGTGTGTGTAGCAACTCGTATTTTTTTCATACGAACCGGGATGATTCAGTGAGCAGAGCGACTTGCTACGAGTTGGACGCCTATGTTACCTGCTGTCGTTAACCTTCGTGGTATAGGAGCAGGGGTCGCCGGCCGGACTTTACCTCCGGGACCGATCGGCGCGTCGCACGGACGGCAAAAGTTTAATATTGATGTTAATCTCTCAACTTTAAAACTTCGTTTAATTGGCTTTTACCGCAGTGTTTTTTTTTCCTCCAGTTATTTCAAACGTGCTTTTGTCGTTTATCAGATCCCGTTGTCTTGATTGTCGCCTGTAATCTACACAGTGTGTTAGAAGTGACGCTAGTTCCTGGAACGGCGGAGAGACTTCAGCAGTCCTGCAAACTCGTGTGAGGAGTCAGTGGAAAGGATAAAGGGATCAGTGCATCAACGGCACAAGTTGTTTCCTCTTTGCAGTCACGACTAAAGCGCTCATAATCCCTTTGACAGTTTTAAAACTGTACTTCTTACACGGAACTTCGAGAAGTGTTCTTAATGCCACGTCGCTGACTGTGTCAGCATGGCAACCAAGGGAGTTGTTAATGCAAGAGTGGTATCAATGATCAGGACCAAGAACATAAAGTCGTATTCGTAACTATGTATTATGCTCTTCGGAAATATCTACGTGCAGGTGTCGGGCAAAATGCGTTAGGCTAAAAGAAATCTTAAGAAAACAGTCCACTCTCTGCGTGCTGACAGAATCAAGTGTCTCGTCTTTGGAATTCAAATCAGAAAGGAATTTAAAGGTTCGTGGTAAAACCCTAGGTGAAGTTAAGATCTGTCACCTGTTTGGGGGAGGACGGATTACTGTGTCATATCTCCGCTGCTGAGTGCTCCGTGGGTAGACGATAATGGGGTTATAATCGCGAACCAAATCCTGTCACAAATCTTACAGCTTAAAAGTAAACTTTAACTATACACTTCCCTGAATATCCCTTTTTCTCAGTTATCAGTAGGTTTATCTCCACCTTCACCACTTCAGTGGCATTTGAGGGCAATTTACTTTAATCTGCTGCATTCAGCAATTTATGCAAGATCGAACTGACGGTTTTGTATCTTGTCCTTCAGAAAGTTGTAATTTATATTTTATGTATATTATAGTGGCTTTTTCAGTGTGCAGCTACGCCAACCGTGGGTTGAGGTTCAGTAGCCACATTTGGTCCTTGATGTTATTCTGGACAATACAAATTTGCAAAAGTGTTTCGAGTACCGCTGAGAGTATGGAAAAAGTTTTGAGGGCTTAGCAGGGGAATTGCTCATAAAGACTTAATGTCAAATTCTTTTGTGGAACAAAGGATTTAGCTGCTGGCTTCGGGTTGGACGCTTGTGGTTTGGTTTTCTAGCAGAGAAAAATGATATATTTTTTATTTCTTTGCGTAAAGAAATTTTCTGAACGCGGATGGAAGAGGGCGGAGAATCATCGTATGCTTACAACTTTTCCCTTTTGTATATATATATATTTTCAGTCCATCTTTTCTGTATTGCTTTTATTTATCGATTTGTGTTTCCCCCCACTGCACCATATTGTAATTTAATTCAGTCATTTGTGCAACTTTGTCCTTGCTTATGCTTTCGTGTGTGTTTTCATCTCAAGTCTTTGCACGATTTCTCGGGTTTAAATTGATCAGATGTATGTACGAGAGATGGAATTGAATGGAAGCGTAAATAGAACTAGAAATCATTCTGTCTGTACAGATGGGAGAGATCAACGTAGCCGTAAGACGAGGGTCCATGGCTAAGAGGCTGAAAGGGAACTCTGAGGGATGTGCTGGGAAACTAGAGATAAATTCATTTGCTGCATTAGGTGATGTCTTATCCTTGTATTTCACTGCTGTAGTGGGTAAGTTAGATACTGACTTATGGACAAATTGATTTAATTAGTTTATACGTAGTTGACTTCGCTCCCGTAAGTTTAGGCCGCCCTCTGCCAGCCCATAATCTTACACAAACGAAATATAATAATTTAAATGTGCGAATGTACAGGTTCCACCGACGTCACTATGGAAACCAAAGCTTTAAAATTTCACGTACCCTTCCACCGAATTATAGAAATCTGAAAATTTATAAAATTGTAGTTACTGTCGTATGCCCATTTTTATATTATTACAAAGCAATTTAACATTTGAAGATTTCCGTCTTCTGGGTTGTTGCACTGTGTAGTCTGGCCGATGTTAACCAACGTTTTAGACGTCATACTGCCTCCGTCATCAGAGTATGAAGATTTCCGTCTTCTGGGTTGTTGCACTGTGTAGTCTGGCCGATGTTAACCAACGTTTTAGACGTCATACTGCCTCCGTCATCAGAGTATGAAGATTTCCGTCTTCTGGGTTGTTGCACTGTGTAGTCTGGCCGATGTTAACCAACGTTTTAGACGTCATACTGCCTCCGTCATCAGAGTATGAAGATTTCCGTCTTCTGGGTTGTTGCACTGTGTAGTCTGGCCGATGTTAACCAACGTTTTAGACGTCATACTGCCTCCGTCATCAGAGTATGAAGATTTCCGTCTTCTGGGTTGTTGCACTGTGTAGTCTGGCCGATGTTAACCAACGTTTTAGACGTCATACTGCCTCCGTCATCAGAGTATGAAGATTTCCGTCTTCTGGGTTGTTGCACTGTGTAGTCTGGCCGATGTTAACCAACGTTTTAGACGTCATACTGCCTCCGTCATCAGAGTATGAAGATTTCCGTCTTCTGGGTTGTTGCACTGTGTAGTCTGGCCGATGTTAACCAACGTTTTAGACGTCATACTGCCTCCGTCATCAGAGTATGAAGATTTCCGTCTTCTGGGTTGTTGCACTGTGTAGTCTGGCCGATGTTAACCAACGTTTTAGACGTCATACTGCCTCCGTCATCAGAGTATGAAGATTTCCGTCTTCTGGGTTGTTGCACTGTGTAGTCTGGCCGATGTTAACCAACGTTTTAGACGTCATACTGCCTCCGTCATCAGAGTATGAAGATTTCCGTCTTCTGGGTTGTTGCACTGTGTAGTCTGGCCGATGTTAACCAACGTTTTAGACGTCATACTGCCTCCGTCATCAGAGTATGAAGATTTCCGTCTTCTGGGTTGTTGCACTGTGTAGTCTGGCCGATGTTAACCAACGTTTTAGACGTCATACTGCCTCCGTCATCAGAGTATGAAGATTTCCGTCTTCTGGGTTGTTGCACTGTGTAGTCTGGCCGATGTTAACCAACGTTTTAGACGTCATACTGCCTCCGTCATCACCCTGATCTAACGCCTTGTCGGTAAGACATGAGCTTAAGATGTCTCGAATAGTGTGTCGTATAATGTTTCATGTGGTTCTTTTCCTTTTGGTTACAGTGGTTATTGTCTTGGCCAGACTCTTAAATAATGCATTTTCTTCCTTCGTTGCAGGGCTATGAATACAGTGAAGAGAGAAAGAAATACAGAGCTCTTTATACATTCTGTTAGCTTTGAAAATATTTTTTCTTAAACACCGCGTCAGTGAAAAAGTGGAAGAGAGAAAAGTACATAAAGCAGTATCGTCTGTATACAGCGCCACAGACTTTCTGTGCGGAAGAGTGGCTAATATTCTGCTAACATTTATCTGCGTTTCTTACTTTGTCACATGTCTGTCTTTTAGCTACACTAGAGACGGGCTGCGGTCGGGAGTACACGTGTTACCCTAAATACGTGGGATTTTTGAGACACTGAAGATGCTTTGCCAAATGAGGTAGAGATATTTTTTTACGCGCTCATGTTACCCTCTTTGGAACGCCTCTTAAACCCAATCCGTCCGTATGTACGTACGCACAAAACAGCTTTAGAAAAAAGATAAACTGGTACCGACTCAATTTGGTATCCGGAAAGTTTACCAAATTTTTTTAGATATTTTATTTTTCGTAGGATTTCAGATTCTAACGGCATCGAGTCCGAAGATGGCTGTCTTCTGGGCTGTAACGCCGTATAGTCTAGTAGAAGTCTACCAGCGTTTCAGAGGTCCTTGCTGCTTCCATCATCAGGGCTATGATCAGACTACACGGCTTCACAACCCAGAAGACCATAATCGACATCTTCACAGCCATGGAAACCTCAGATTTCCTAAATTTATATCGCTAGTTACATTGGGAAATTCGACGGACCATGGGTTTGAGTGTATTTTGTTTTAGTGTTTGGCTGAAGGTCCTTTAAGAGACTTTATTTATTCTGGGAGCGTTTTGAGCATTTTACATCCAAAATTCTTATGATATATATTCATACAATTGAAATCAGGGTCGACAAAACAGGATAATTGTCAACACGCATGTCAGATACCGGCACCTTCACAAACTTTGATTGGAGTCGTTTATTGTGAATTTAAGTTTTGTACTTAATATGTTAAAGCATTTTTCATCCGTTGCCATCGTTGATGAGAAAACTTTTACTTCTGAAGGCACTGAGCTGTAAGAATCGTAACAAATCAAAGATAAAGAATTGAGCACTGGGATGGAAGAATTGATGACAGCAAAAGGAGAATACAGTACTTGCTAAGCGGAAAGCAAAACGAAGCAGAGACGAAGATTATAGATAGCAGAGCAAAGAAAATATGTCCATGTTCATCGAACATGCGAAGCAGGAGGGAGATGATTTCGGACAAGAGATAATTTTATGTACGAAGGCGCCTGGAGTATGGCAAGAATTCCTATAGTTTTAATAGAAAATGACATGTTCCTGTTTTTCCCATAAAAGGATGTGATATTTTCTGTGTTGGCATCACTGTTTTCGTTAGTCGTAATACGAGATAGACAACCTAGATTTTACTTACGAAATTAGGGTGTGAATTTGTTTGACAGAATCTCGGTTAATTATGTAGCCAGTTCGGTAAACCTAGAAGCAAAGGGAACAGTGGACAGGTAAGGTTTCAATGTATTAGAATATGTCTTTAGATTCCAATTGATTCAGTATTGGTTTATCGTGACAGCGAATTTTCAACAACTAAGTGAATCTTAGCCACGGTGGTCTAGCGGTTAGAACGCTGGCCTTGTAATCCTGGGGTCTCGGGTTCGCTTCCTGGCGGTGCCCGAATTTATAACTTGTGTTGTGGGCAAGGCCGTGGTCTAGGCAACACGGAGTTTTCCTCCGTGGCATCCCAACAATTACTCCATTCACACACAGAAGAAGGCAATGGCAAACTACTTCTGGATCATCTGCCAAGAACGTATATGAACAGGTCCCAGTCCGAGAAAAGGATGGAAGGATCCTGTTCATATGGCCCTGTCGTCAGACAGAACACTAAATAAAATAATAAGTGAATCTTAAAAAGTGTCGATTGTGAAATATGACTTGGAAGGTATTTGGAACAAAGTGTGGAGATACAAATTTAAGTTATTTACTTGGAGGGGGATGAGGAAAGTCGTGAAATTTGATATCCTCGGATAGGCTATGTCTGGAAAGAGATTTGAACCGCGGACTTATCAAATACGACGCAGGACCAAACACCACAAATAATCTACCCCATTATATAACCTCTGATCTGTAGCATCCCTCCCATTATCTCTGTAATTACAGCTGCCCCAAACCGCGTCTCTCATAACAATATGTTAACAGTCGAGTGTTTGTTTTATGTGTCACTGTGCACATGTGATTAGCTCTTAATTCAAATGAAGTGTGAGGGGGCCACGACTAATTGGGGCGTGGTTGAGTAAGAAATGGGCGGACAGCAAACGGCCCCATTCCCTCCTCCCTCAGTCCTCGCTCTCCAACCCTTACAAACTCAAAACTTTGAGACGGGGTAAAAGGGGGAGCGAGTTTTTGATATTAGTACTCAGTTAATGGCTCCTTCGCCTGAAATAAACGGCATCAAGTTTCTGTCTCTGAGGGACATCCGACGTCCCATCTGCTCTGCTCTCACTTTGCGGTGGAGTTTAATGAAGCCTCCTTCCCTCTTCCCCTCACAACCTTATTAACTTGCGTAGGCTTCTAGTAAGATATTAATTTTGACCGAGTGCGCATGTCCGAGTTTCGATTTGGAATTGTTTGTCCTTATGTCATCTACGTGTCGACAGTTGCATTTAGATCGAAATTTCATTGACGTTTTGGGCGGTCGTGGCTGTGGTACGTTGGGCGTCACGTACGCTCATACGCACATACGAACGTTACAACTTGCAAGTGAACTTAGCCGATGTGGTCAGCTCTACAAATGAGGAAAGTAGATTGAAATATGTAACTTGTGAATATAACGAGTATATAATTAAATGAAATCTCCCTTACTAATACTCCAATGTCAAATTTCTCTTACACCAAACCCCTCTACAGGATACAATCCACGTCTCATAAAATGTATACCTTTAATATCAATTTTAATATTGGATTTGATGTTATAAAGGCGGCAAATATGAAGATGGCTGTCTTCTGAGCTGTAGCGCCGTGTATTCTGGTAGATGTTAACTGATGTTTTAGAGGTTCTTGCTACCTCCATCATCAGTACTCCTTGCACGGCGCTACAACTCTAAAGAGAGCCATTTCAATATTATCATCCAGTTTCCCAAAATAAATTGTGAAAATTTTCTTTTATTATTAGTGTCAATTCAATCAGTTAGTTCCTGTAACTCCGAATTATTATTAGTGTAAGTCAATCAAAATATTCAGGCCAGTTATTATCGTGAAGAACGTTTCTGTAGAACATTTTTATGCGTGATATAAAACCTACAGAATAAAAGGTGTGGTCGAGGCGTCCGAGGCTTAGAGATGCTTCGTCTTCTAACACCCAGTCCTTGCTATTCAATCATCCCGGACTTAACACCTTTCAGCATAATCCTCTTAATGCAATTTCAGTAGGATTAGGTCTTCTGAGAACCAGGTTTACTACAAGTTGCGTTATGGATTCATCGTGGCGTTCGCGTCTGAACTGGTGTTCACTTGACTGTGAAGTCCAATTACTAAATCATCTGTCAGTATTTGTCACGTTTCCTGAGCCGCCTGTCGGTAGGAAAAGCGTTTTGAGTCTGTTTGTAAGAAGCAGAATTTGAGGTTCTCACGGCGATGTGTATGAAAGTGTTTACACTTCTGCGTTTCAATGTTTTATGACTCACCATTATCGCGTAATTACTGTAAAGTGTTTATATGGGAGCATGTTTGTGAACTCATGCTTGCGTGTGTTCTTGTAAACTGTTTTGTTGTCTGTAATTCTCCATTACTTTTGCATGTTTTAATTCGAGATTAATAGAATTTTAGGGATGACCGAAATTATATAAATGAACACGTGAAATATCAAGGTTAAAGATCTTTGTTGTAAGGGGGGTGTACTGTTTTTAAAAAATGTGAATAAATATGAAAATATGTAGGTGGGAAGAATTTAACAAATAAACTGCAGTATAGTCCGGCGAGGTGAGTAAACGGATCCTTACACAATCCACTGTTATCACGACACAGTGAAGTTTAATGTTCTAAAATATACCATCTAGTTAATCACAGGCTGGTAAAACATTCAAAAGGAAAATTATAAAATTATACATATTACATACTACCAAAATACGAAATTTAAAATTACCAAAGATTTCATGCTTTAGCATAATTTTGCTTTCTACATTCTGATCGCATAAATAGCGAAGTTCTTGTATGTGACCATGTGTTCGTAGTCACACTGTAACAGGGTTTTTGAAACTTCAACCCCAACCTGTCGTATGGACATCGCCGTGGTCTGGAATCGTGATTGGCTCGTAATGAATGCAAACCATCCAATCCCATCCCCTCCATCACTTGGGGAGAAGACGAGATTACAGCATCAGGGGTCGGACAACGTGCAGCGAAAGGGAACGAACAGGGTTGAAACGTAGGGGATGGTTTTAGTGGATAAACAGGGGCGCGTGTTCTTGACGAAATATTTAATATTGCATGTGTGTTTTTATTCCATTTTTGCCTGAAGTGAAATGTATTATTTTCGTTGAGCAAACAAGGTTGGTGTTTCGAAACGAAATACGTCGTTTGTAGCATGAATGTGGTGATGATATTGAATCGTCTGTTTACTTATGGTTCATCTCGGACCACGAAGCTCCAAATGATAGGATGACTAATGAAAATGAAAGGATGTGGAAGGACGCGTTCGTTGCCTAATTTATGGTACGTACATTTTCCTGGAGAAACTGAGGAAGATCACAAAGGACCTCATTCACGATAGACGGTCTCCGGGTGGCAGAAGTGAATCTGAGACCCCCTCTAATGCGAAGCAGGAATACTAATCTCGGCCGCAGGATCTTTTTAAGGACGTACGTGTTTAAGTTGGTAACATTGCAGAGGAGTCGTATGTGACCATGGAATTACGTGTTTCCAGAACCTAGAGCGGTCGGTGTGTATCTTAAGCCGTTGCGAATGATTCCGTAACTGGTTGGAGCAAAGTCCTGACTGTGACGAGCGTAAGTGGATTTGAATAAGTCGTGTTTGTTGCGGCGAACCGGGGTGTGAGGGGGAGGGGAAGGGAGGTAGTTCCGGCAACCGACTCCCACACTTCACGGCATTCTGATCTGTTTCGATCAATATTCAATCCATGCCTCATCCCTGTGTTCCACACTTCTCTACCCACCTCTTCGTAAAACTATTCGACCGGAAGGAGACCCGCAGTTCGTCGACACGGCCATACCAAAACTTTGCATAACGCTATTCACTTGACAGTGCAAACATGAACGTTCGGTCGACTGTGGTCCCGTAGGTAAGGGATGAATTTAGTGTGTGCATACTGAGGGAAGGAAGATAATACATAATAAAAGGAAAAGAAGAATTGGGAAGAAAGATGGTAAGATGGCGGGGTTGAAATGGGGAAGGGAAATAAACACGGTACGAAGCCGAAGGGAAACAAGAAGGAAAGAAACAGAAAGAGACAAGAAGGGGAAGGAGACTTGGCGGAAAAGATAAGTAAGAAATGATTTTGCTTTTCTGTATTTTATTTCACTGTTTGAGACGCAGGAGGTCTTTAGCATCATCGAGTTGCGACTGTAGCAAAGTGCAGGCGGAAATAACTACATTTCTTATGTATTACGACTCACTTAACGAATATCAGTTTCCTTTGGTCTATCTTATAATATTTACCGTCATTAAGCCTCATAGTGGGCGATTTATGTATTAAATTGTTGGCAAGGCAACCGAACGTTTGCGAAGATCGAATAATTCTGCTTTTTAAGGCCTGTTGTAACGGGACTAGAGGTGAATGGAGACGAAGAAATCTAAGAAAGGATTTTTACATCTTTACGATGAGGGATCGATAGCTCCCGCCGAACTCCCAGACTGAACGACTACCCGTTGTCCGCGACTGATTATTCAATTTGTCCTCAGGTACCCTCTACGTCTGCATCCGCAAGTTGAGGGCGCGTCCTGACATGATGACAAGGGACAAACTTTAATAAGACTAATAAAGGGCTAAAATAAGGGCCACTAACAACGGAAACAACATATCTTGAGGATGATATTAATTAACTTAGATCTTTATTAGTTTATAATGTGTAGTGAATTACAGAGATAGGGTTTTACCCTGATATATATCAGGATACCCAGTAGAATGGTATAAAAATAATGTAGTTCAAAATTCAATTATTTTATTGTAGTGTTTGTCAACGACAAAGAGCCTATGACAGTCAAACACAAATGAATACATAATATAAACAGAGACAAGTTAAAATAGAATACGAAGTAGCTGTTGTAATTATATTTGACGCTATCAGGAACCGAGCTTATGGAGCTCCGTTCTGTGTTCTCCGATGTCTGTACGATAAGCAGAATCTCACAAGGATGATAGTGGTAGCGCCTCATTTAACGAACGTCTGACACAAAGACGAGCAGAATAATTGACTTTGATAAGAAGAGTCGCAGTTGAATTGCTGTGCATTTCACAGTGATACTGAATGGGCGAGTCATGTCATCGGCTTGGCGTTCTGTTGCAGAATGTTTCACTAATGAGCGGCTTCTGTTGAGACAAGAAACCGCTTCGAATTCTGGTAAATTACGACTGACATGAATGAATTATCGTCTGAGTAGTTTATTATTTCGTATCGATTTTGTTATTTAAATAAATATCGAAGCAGTCATCGTTAGCATCCAGCAATTAGGTTTTTCGAAGAATGAGATGTTATTAGTGCTGATTTTTTTTTCCTGAAGGTCCTGCTGTAATGTGTGTAGATCTGCTCTGGGTTTTTAATGTGGCAGCAGATCGGTCTTATATATCGGTCAGTTAAACCCCGAATCATCGGTCGAATTCATCAAATCGAAGAGGTTAGTTCAGCGGTAACCTGTGTTCAAGAGATATCCGGTTCTAAATGAGATGTCAGGTTCTCACAGCGGCGAGTATGAGGGTGGCTGTCTTCTGGGTTGTTTCGTGGTGTAGTCTGGTAGAAATTGACCGACGGCTGAGAAGTCCTTAGTGCCTTCATTATCGTCCTGATGCTGGAGGAACCTCTGAAATGTCGTAAACTTCCACCAGACTACACGTCGCAACAGCCCAGAAGACAGCCATTGACGTATCCTGTTCTAGTCTTGGCTGAATTAATTTTGTTGAAATCGGACAGCTTCATCCGTGGTCATATTCGAACGTTCGATATGAAATTTAATTAAATGTCAGAAATTTGTCACCATGAGGAGTGCACTATTTGTGCATCACCTTTCCATTCTGGTTTTTTCTCAGACTCTCAAACGTTCCTGAAACATGCCTGGCTAAAGTGATCTTAAATAAAATAAAAGTAAGTAGGAATTAATGATTATTTAAGTAGAGAAAGGTTTCGTGTGCAAAACTGCGCACTTCTGTGTGTGATGGAGCTAGGTGGATGCGTCCACTGTCTGATTGTATTACAGACACGTTTGTAATATTGGATGAATCAGCAGCTGACATATCAATTGTCTCGTTACAGGTGACACGCCACTGGAACCAACTGATGTCGTTAAATGACAGTCCTGAAACCCCAGGAAGGTAAGATTACACCATTCATTGAACTGCAATTACACTATTGGAAAACTTACTCTATTTGATCAAGGTTCTTGCGGTAGTATCTCGTTTTTCGAACTTACAGTTAACGAATTTTTTTTCGTCAACAGATTTGTGATCCTGCCGGGAACCGAACACAGGTCGTCAGACACTTATATAGTCCCTATGCTGACTGAATTTATTCTACGCTCGTAAAATTAAGCGATAAATGTCATTGCTATGTGGGTAATCGTTTTTATCCCTTTGTTATTGGCATATTGAGAAAGCTTCTGTATTTCACAGAGGTCAACAAGTGGCTTTTTGGATGGACGTTCAAAACCCTGTTTTAATTCCGACACGTGAGTAATAGCAGGACTGTGTCAGTAAAGCCGGTCGCCCGAGGCGTCCTTTCCCCTCCGAATGTGAATTGATTCGGTTAATCTTTATTCTAGCAAAACAAAATCCTAACGGGGCATTATGTACTTTGTGTCATATAGGAGTCTGCGAAATATAAACAAGTTGCGATTTTAGAAATGGAAGGAAAATAGCCTAGCCTAGGTTACGTTTGTAAACATGTCCGTACCGTAACGTTGTCAACTCTTTTGTGTGAGTCACATGGTCGTATTTGAGGTTATGTCAGCGTTGATTGAAGTGGGAACGTAATCGCTGTTATCGAATATGCACGGATTTAAATAGAGAGGTAGTCGTGGATTACTGGAGAATTTTACGAAAAATCATTTTTTATCTACATCGGACAGTTTTAACGAATGCCTTACATCAGAGCTTACTTTCTGAGCGCAACTCAAATATTTCCGAAGTTATACAGATTTATTTTTGTCTTACTTGGATAAACATGATAAAAGTTGCGTAAATGGATTATAGCTTACTTCGAAAACATTCTGTACATTATTAATTATATAATTAAATAAAATGTATCATTATAGTCAAAGATGACTTGACGTGGAATTCAATTTAATTTTGGTCCTTCCTTTTGAGTACAAGTCACTCACGCCCAGAGTTGAATTGGGTACCTCCCGATACAAGTCTACGGCATCACTACAGCAATCCGATCAGAATTAATCTAAAACATAATGGCCACTAAAATGTAACGCGACGCAAAGACATTTCTCACAACTTTAAGGAATTTTGCTACTGTGATTTCTTCAATGAATTAAACTTATACTTCGCGGTTAATATTAGTGTGGAATAAATTGGGTCTTTCTTCAGTCCACAGAAGTTACTTCACGAGAAACTTTATGTTGTATTTGCCCATGTAAGAGTGTTCCTTCCAACCTACACTCAACGTTACAGAAATACGAGCATGTCTTGATTTTGTGTACAGAAATTAACTTTATTCGCTCTCGCTTTCTTTAAAATTCTGTTCCTCCGTCTATCCATTTCTCTACCTATTTAAAACTGAGTGAGGCGCCATAGAACTTTTCCTCGACAGTCGCTGGCAAGTAGTTACTGTGTTAATGCTCACGTAATCTCCACACCCCGTCGTACGGACTACTAAACAATAGCTTATCGCTCCATACAGCAACACTTCCAAAAAACGAAGAGAGAGATGACGCATTATTACATTTACATACAAGATATTAGAAAAGTTATAATGCTGTTTAAAAGTAGCAGGAAACAATAATGATTTGTTTTTTTCTTATTTCGTCTTTAATGCATAGTTTTAGACGCGTAAATGAAGGGAAGGCTCTAAGTAAATGTTGGAAAGTTAGACATTTAAAACAGGTCTTATTATACGAAAAATTTATGGACCGACGTAACGTCCCGGCTGAGTGGTTAGCACTCGGTCTTGGGTTCAAATCTTGGCCCGTGTACCGGCTATTCTGACCAAAGGTTTTCGTGGTTTTCGTCAGTCCCTCCAGACGAATAAAGGCATAATACCTTAAATTAGGCCACGACCATTTCCATCCTTGTGGTATGTGGTGTGTGAATCAAACACAGGTTACAATGATACACACTGTGTAAAAAGTCATCTGAGATGTTAATGATGTTCGGTACCTGACTACATATGAAAATGCTGGAATTATTATTTACCTTATTATTATTGTTGTTAGCGAGCTATAGGATAGCATAAAACTTGTGTGCCCTGCTGAATGTTCAGCACCAAGTGTCGCTTAAAGATTGTATTTCGTTAAACGGGGGGGGGGTGGGGAAATTGTTTTTGTATGTGATAACATTGCAGCAGGATTTACTACATTTCTGTTTTAGCGAGTTGTTAATTAGTTCACATGCGACTATATTTTCATGTTCGATGCATATATATATGATACTTCATACATATTTACATGCGTTATTGTATTTCAATACTCTATCCAGACCGTCACCGTTTATAAACCGACATTTGAACTGAAATGTAAACTCGTACCAACTGATTGTCTGTATTCGAGTTTTTTGTGTTAATTTAATATTATTTTCTATTGCCGCATTTTATTTAGCCAATGTTGATGAACTGACTTTTTATCCGCTTATGTCAAATATTGTGCTAGCTCTAATTTCAAAAGATTCTCATAAGGAACACCGTTCCCTCCAACCGCTTCTCTATCACCTTGGACCGCCTCTCCAGTAGCTGTGGCCTTACATTTTAACTTTGTGTTTTCGCCATCCTTGACGTCTGCAATTGTCTTCAGATTCGCTGTTTCCTGATCGTATACCTTAGCGACCAAGGAAGGCTTCATCGATCGCTCGGACCCTTACCTCTCTCTGCCAATATGACGTTCGTCAGTGGCGCTGACTAGAAACTCTTCATGCAGCCAATACGCTTCTTTAATCTTCAAAGCAACTTCCGATGCCTTTGTTTCGTGGGACTTTTCATTACTTGAACGTTCATTAGCTTCATTTTCGTACGTTTTGAAGTCCTGTCTTTTGATTCTGTGCGATGTTGGTTTTGTAAATTGGCTTCCTTTCTGAGTGCGTCAGTTCTTTTTTTGATCTCGTACTCGACGCTCAAGTAAAATAAATTTTGGCTTCATTTTCAAAATCCCCGAGCCCTAGACGGCGCGACGAGGGTTGGCCATCTCAAAATTTCTGCTCTCCTGCCTGGCTTTGTTCATGTATCCTGCCTTACTGATTCCAGTTTCACAGCTTCCTCGCTGGACGTTCTTGACTTTGAGGATTTATCCTCTTGTACTTGAACTCATGTCTGGTTTTCCTCTGATAAATTTCTATACTTTTCTGCCATTTTCTGAAATAAATCTACTCTGTTCGAGAACTGTTCTCCATAGTGTTCCAATGTTTCTGCCTTTGACTTTAATACTTTAGACTGTCTTCGTTGAGTTTAGCCTGCCGTCCGTACTCACGGGCCACTGTGCAGATTATAGCTCCACCTAAAATTGCTTTCGACTCCGACTTCATAGCCCTGCCTACATCTATTACTTTCTGCAATTATGAAAGTAATCGTACTTCATTCTGGCTTGAGTTTGAGTTTCAGAGATTTCATCAATCATTATTCTAATCCTTCGTATCAGGATATTAGGGCGGAGGAAGGAGTTTTGTCTTTTAACTGGTTTCCCAATACCTTCTCACCTCCCACCATGCATTAGAAATAACTCTAAACATCTACAGCAGAGGCTTCACTTATTATATCTGTCCTCCAATCATCCAATACACGTATCTCTCAGGTCCGCTTTTTTGTCTATCGCATTCCGCGTCCTCGAAAATAGACTTTGGATCAATAACGTGACTAGACGTAGATGGAAGTGAGTGTGTAAGATTCTTACCTCAAGAGAAGCCAGTCTCCGGAGTTCTTACTACGTTGTAATTCTTGTGATATGTGAGTACTTACGTTGATATAAGCTTGGATTGTCGTGTTTTGGGTTATTACACGTCTATCCGATGAGAGCGGTAAATTTCTTCAAAACGTCGGCCACGCACAATGAGCATTGAATGTTGAAGTCCATCCGCGAAAATCTAAAGACACGGCTTACTATAGTTATCCCGATAGACTGCTGTGTCGGAGGGAGATAAATATTATAGTTCCTTTGTGATGCCATAAATCCTGTCTTGAACACGAATGCAGTTATTTGGGCTCCGGTGGGATTTCTACAGTAGATATTAGTAATAGTGTCGTTTCATCTTATCTGCTATTTTACAATCCCAAAGAAAGATATTTCGCGATTTACGAAACAATTAAATGTGTCTTATGTTATCTCTGAGCTTCAGTTATTTAGGTGGACGTTATTTAAGAGAGAAGAAATCCCCGTGGATTAAACGACACATATCTCTTCCTTATCTTCCGACTATTTCTCATAGGCTACGTTATTTCCAACTTGGCTTTGCCATTTATTTTCATTTATCTTCTTTTATTTTTTCATTTGAGCCCATACTTTACTCCCTAATTGTAATACGAGTTCGCATGTTGTTTGACGATGTATTAACAACACCGGAATTTATTTAACGTGGGAAAACATGACATTACTAGCATATTATGACCCGTTAAAATTGACGGGAATGAACATAGCACTATTGACGTACTAACATCTTGTTCGGTGAATCTTTTTTTGTTTAATAGATGATGCTCGAGTAGAACATTATTTGAAGTAGGATTACTTTGAACCGATTTAAACCAAAATGAAATTTGCTAGAGAATTTTTTTTCTCGACCGTCAATAAGAAAGAAGTTTTATAGAAATTCATCCATTAATTTTAGGCCTGAAACATACGGTTGCTGAAGCAGAAGGCTTCCAATTTGTGGTACACTCACTGCGTAAATAACGTACATTAATCTATGATTTAGCATGCGGTTTCAGCCTATGAAACAGATACTTGTGTAAAATAAGATTATTGATCTCCAAACTAAACTGAGTCCCAGCAAAGCAACATTTTTGCGCTGACCTCAGCTCTGATTGCCATCCCGTTAAGAGGATGTAGTGAGCTTATAAACCGCCTTGTGATAAAAAACCATTCAAGAACGAATGTAGCAACCGTCCAAAAGGAAGAGTTTTTAGAGTCGCTTCTTGCCTCCATTAACTCCCCTTGGGTTTTGAAAGGGGGTAGAATGTGACCTTCTTCTTCGAGGGAAATAAATTACTTAGCCCTTACGTCACCTTTGGTTGTTGTAGCAGTGGAAGGCTTTTGGCAGATCTGTAGAGGACATGGCGGTGGAAGTAATCCTCCATCCGCCCTAGAGTGACAAATAGGGTTTCGGTCACCTGCCGCCCTTTGGGACATCCCCTGTACCTCCTCCTTCCTTCGCCCTTTGTTACTGACCTAGCTGTACCCCAACTTCATTCTTTACCCTGGGGCTTTGTATCAAAATGTCGACGATTCTTGTTTGCAGAAGATATTTTTTTTATCTTACGTGTCGCGAAAATAAAAATCCAGTGAAAAATCTACTCTGGGATGTAATCAGCTAGCCTAGTTCCCGGCCATCCTGAATAAAGTTATTCGTGATTTTCCTTAATTTCTCCAAGCAGATGTTTGGTTAGGTTGTTTGAAGTAGGCCACTACCATCTTCTTTCGAATCATCATTTGTTTCATTCGACACTATAAAATGTCGGCCGTTTGAACTCGGAGCGATGATGATGGGAGCTGTAAGCTTCTCTGATGTTATTATTTGATCCAACTTCTGGGTAAAGAAACAATATGGAAGTTTCGAATATATAGTACAGAATATTAGAACTCGCCTAATCTTTCAGATGTACCAGCTAGTTTCAGCGAGTAAATTGAATGTAAATCAGCAGCGAGATTAAAAGCGATGGAAAACTGGGAGAGACGCAGAAAAATTCAGTGCCAGAAACTAAGTTTATTTCATAACCGTGGCAGAACAACGTCAGAATAGAAACAATACAAAAATTGAATATATATCATAAATAAATATGTATGTTCAGTACAGTAGCACGTTTCTTGTGTTTTTGTATTGTTTTATTCTTTTTGAGTTCGTGATCTTGGCATAAGTATAAAACAGAACAAATTATGGTCGAAGGTGTTGGCAGTAGAATGTCTTCGGCTTGTAGCCTTACACAGAATAAAAGTGGAACGGAGGTAAAGAAAGGAATTGAAAGCAAAAATTGATATTTTCTTTTCACCCTTTGGGAAATATCTCTAAAAGAAGGTAAGGTGTGCAATGGTGCCACATAGAAGAAAGAGGTTGTAAGAAGGCAAGTCAATGTTTCATCGTAACAGCTGATTCTGTAAGATGAAGTATGACAGCTTATAAACTTTCTAGTATGAACGTTAATAAATGATACAGTCTTCTGTCTCCATTAGTGCATATTATCCCCAGCTTCTTAGAAGACTGTATTAGGACTGGTTGCCGAGCATGACAAGCCAGTCATTAAGGATTCATGGTGTACGCTGACGTGAGCTTCCGAGGTTTCTCGTTTCTTGTGCCATTTAAATTCCCGCCAGTACAGTAATCGCTTCAATAAAACCAGGAAAGTAAGGGATTACGTACTGCGAATCGATTTACGCCCATCGGTAACTCTCTATATTTGTGTTCTGATTGTACCCGGTTAGAATCTTGGTCAGATTACTTGTTATTATTCTTTAGAAGTTTCTTCGTGTTTTCAGTATCTCCGAGCTAATCCCAGGACACCACCAGTTTTATTATATAACTCCTTACCCACTGATTATTCTTGATTATCTTTACATATAATTCGACGCTATGTAATCTCGTCAGTTGAACGAGCGTCGTCTATTCGATTACCAGCGTTTCTCTTTGTGACCAATTCAAAAATGTCTTGCCAGCTCAATGTTGTAAAAGTGTAGGCTTCGTGCTTCGTCTTTCGTGGTAAACATTCGTTTTTAAACTGTTTATTGACGTATTATCAGCTGAAGATGTTAATTCGTAGTTTGATCACGTGTTGTTAAAACGTATACAGTGAGCTGGAATGATGAAGGAACAAACCTCTTTGAAGGTTATATTTTTTTTTCTCGGAGGAAACTGAAGAAAACCACGGAAAGATACGATATAGTTTGTGACGAGATTCGAATGAGTACGCCACTGGTGCAGTGGATATAACAAGTACGTATGGACTAGTCTGCGTCGCGTTGCTCCTTTGGCTGGGAAAGTCCCCTGAGATCAGCTTATACTCGATAGACCATGACACCTCTTCCAGCAAAGTTGTTTCGGTACGTCTCTAGGACTTTTATCTTCTTCACCCATCTTCTTTATTTTGCTTCATAAACTGTTTGGGAAGAGGAAGGAAATATATTTTCGAAGGCAGGAAGAAAAGCCGGCACAGTAGTTCTTTTTAAAAAGTATTTCTTACAGATTGCCATAAATTTTTAAAAAAAAGTTACTCTTTTTATATTTTCACTCATCCCCCCCGCTCAACATTTTGATCAAGAAGTTCAGTAATTGCGGTTGAAATATTTCTTCCCGTAGTTCATGATAAATGTTCTTGTCACTTTTCGTAGTTATCCGGAGTCGTATAAAGCTGGGACCATCGCCTTGTAATATTTTTCTCCACTACCGGAAACATACAGATGTCGGAGAAGATGCCGTCTGTCTAAGGGGAACTTGTGATGATAGGTTTTGATACTGAAACGTCTGACTTTGCTCCAGACGTCACTGTCGAATCTAAAGGCGACGAGAACGCAATTAAGTTATTTCGACATTTTCTGTGTGATTTATAATTGTTGCTATCATCATGTGTTTTTGGCAGATGATCCAGAAGTGGTTTGCCGTTGCCTTCTTCTGTGTGTGAATGGAGTAATTGTTGGGATGCCACGGAGAATCCGGGGAAGTCCCCGGAGGAAAACTCCGTGTTGCCTAGACCACGGCCTTGCCCAACACAAGTTATAAATTCGGGCACCGCCGGGAATCGAACCCGAGACCCCAGGATTACAAGGCCAGCGTTCTAACCGCTAGACCACCGTGGCAGATCATCTGACTACACCAGTTATTAATTCCATTTGACCGGACTAAAGTACAATTACTTTTGCAATTTATCTTACCGCTCTGATTCTCTTGGCTGACGAGGGTAATTTCCTAGCAACTGATACTTGAGAGAATTTAGAGTATCCCATTTAGGAAATGCACGTCAAGAGCAGGGGAAGCTATTAATAAACTATATAGATTTTTGTAAATCGTATGGACGGAAGACGGCGCTCCAGAGATTGAATGAAACGAGATCATGACAGAGAAAAGGGGTGCCTGAAAGTGACGGGTCATCTGAATTCCATTTCTTTTTACAAGCTCATACAGTTGACCCAGCATTTACCTTCTACATTTCTCCGTCTGTGCTCGTAGTTTAAATAAATCATACGAGACTAATAATTTATGAATAGAACAAAAATTACGCGCTCTGGATCGAAAATCAGGATCTTTTGTCACGCTGATGGCGGACAGGACGTGTCCTGTCATCTTTATCTGACGCTATTTCATACTGGCAACGCGTAACACTGACTTATATCGTAGTCATATGAACATAAATTTTTTTAAACAGTTCTTGACATAACGTAGGCCTTCGTTATCCCACTTCATGAAGTACCGTGTGTGTGTGTGTTCATTTTGGCACTTTTAATAGTGAAAGAAACTGACGAAGATTGATTTATGATTCTTGCATTATTTAATGACTCTTCAAATGCGAAAGTAATATAGAGGCTAGTATGATGATTTATGAGTGGTGAAATACGAAAGGATGTGGAAAGCATTACATGACAAATTAACACCTTTAATAAACGTGGAAGGAAGCTGTGATTAGGATGCATTTTCAGCATTTTACTACGAGACGATAAGAGTCACAAAATGTCAGTCTGATGGCAGATAAAAAAAAAATAAATCTTGATTTCCCTAGTACGAAGAAAGTCGTGCCACGTTCATTTTATTTAGTATAGGGGGGATCACATTTGTGGCAGCCGAGGAAAGTATTTAGCCCTTATATATTTTATTTACTTGGTAAACATTTGACAGTATCTAGTTTACGGATGCTGATCACTCGGTTCATTTCCTTTCCTAACTTGTTTGTATTGCTTTTGAACTTTGATTATTCAATCTGTTCCCTACGACCTTAAAATGTTTTATACTTTTTGTTCTTTAACGTCTTTACAGTGTTTTCCTTTGTCCCAATTTGTGAAGCCTTTCATTATGTAAATTCTTTTATCTTCCTGTCGCCTGATAGTCTCCTCAGGGGGTCGTAATCTGTGTTTGATACCCCCGTTTGATTTTTGTATCTGTGTATTGTCTATCATATGCCACTTGTGTCGCTCTAGCTGCGACCTCTCACGTCCTCCCCACACCATTTGTATTTGAAGTGGAAGACAGAAGCGGTCTCTTTGAAGCTCTGCTGTGGCCCCTCCTCTCCCACAAGGTGTTCTGTCGCTCTACGTGACGATTTTGCATTCCACGTGGCCTTGAACTCTATCCTGCCACGTGAATCCTCTGGAGCTCAGCTCACGGCTATGTACAATACACGAATGCTAGACGCCTCCGACACTAAGTAACTCAGTACTCTTGAGAAGGGGGGGGGGGGGTCATAGGTTAGGTTGTGTCTGTCGAAGAAGGAGCAGCATTTGTATTTCCTCCGCGTTATAAATTGTACAGTACACTAGGTGACTGTCTTATTCTTGTCAATTTACCTGCCGAGTTCCTAGAGCGAAATGACGTTCGTGGGTTTGCGGGTAGAATGAGGACATGCAGGTTGTCATGAAGAGCGTGTTCCTGACAATTTTCTCACAAAAGCACAAGGAACGAGATGTGATGTCCGGAATAAGTTTTCTCGCCAATGTGGGTTCTCAGAGGGGCCTAGTTTTTATACGCAGGGATAAGAGGAAGGAAATAGGAAGACAGGGTGGGTGGAAATCAGGCAGGAAGGGAGGAGTGAAGTGAAGAAAGAAGACAGGGGGGCGAGAATGAATTTAAGGAATAAAATAAGAAAATATGTCAGGAACAAAGTGATGATGAAAGGAGAAGGAAAGTAAAAAAGAACACAAATAAGTAGAAATAACTTAGGAAGCGAAGGTTGATTTAAAGAAGATAGGGGATGAATAAGTAAAAGATGGTAAAGAAGGGTGGATTACAAAAATCGGGAAGGAATGAACTGAAGGTGTTAGGAAGCCAAAAACGAAGAAAGGAATGAATGGAGGAGGAAATGAGAAGATAGAAAAGAGCAGGAAATAATTTATGAAAGCAAAATATGAAGAAATACTGCATGCGACAAACTATTTGCGGTAGTGCTGTAATTTGAAACAAGTAATTGCTTCAGCTTTGCGACACATGAATGAAGTTCTAATGCTTTCAGAGTCGCCGCAAAAGGCGGGAATCTTATATCTGCCCTTCGATGAAAGTGAGTTTGTTTACCGGTTCTGCGCGTGCTGACCTCATAATTTGTTGTCACTAGGTGTTATGTTACCGCACGCAGTTAAAATAAAAACAACCGATGACGGTGTGTTGCAGAAAGCGCCGCGCGGTGATGCTTCAAGTGCTCGGAATGCGCCTTCTAACGCGGTTGCTGCTGCTCGTCTGTTCGCTCAGCCTGGTGTCTCTCCTGTTCCTCAGCCGCTGCGGTCTGAACGTCGAGACGGAGACCCAGATCGACCCCGGCATCGGTAAGTACTCAGACACACTACCTAGTCACAAAGCAAGCACGCGTAGAGATAAAGTCCTCACTCACGCTTAGACTTTTGATGTTGCTGTCGAGTTTTCGAGAGACACAAAGCTGCTGAGATGGTTACCAGTATTTCTGAGGTCCTTGCAGCCTTCATCGCCTGGGTTGCAACCTTTCTACTCACCACCATGTGAAACCCAAATCCTGTTTTAGAGAATGATCAGGTCATCATTCCCATGCCAATATTTGTCTCGTCTTTGTACAGTGTAACGAGATGCATAGGAGAACATAACAATGCCTCTTCAGACTGGAGGAACGACTTGTAGTTCGAGATTTGATATCTCATATCGAGCAATCGATAGCTAGCAGCTGGTTTCTGTGCTGTGGTACTCGAGATTTCTGCCTCTGTTCTCAAGGGCTCCCACTCAAGATATGCTGCCTGTTCCAGTAATGGTAGTAGCTTCAGGAAAGGAAAGTCTTCATTACAATTTACAGCTGCATTTTTATGAAACTCAGAAATCAATTCCAGAACGGATACCGGCACGGAAGATATTTCTTCCGAAAATTGAATTTATGCACCTGTTACATAACGTGAAGGACGGTCTAGACCAGGAGCTATCAGTAATTATTTAACGGGGATTACGTTAACAGGTACATACTGGAAAATATATTGCAGTATGCGGCTTTACAGAGCGAGTTTCATGATGCCCGCCTGTTGTGTAGGTATACGGTACGTTAGTTTGGACGTAGTTTTCGAAAGAGGCTAATTGTTATGAAATACGAGCACACATCAGATCGACCTGATTACATAAATTAGGTCGGTAGCAGAAACTCGCAAGTTTTCGATACAGGCTACAACCTTGTCAGAGAATGCCAAAGGAACAAAAGCAAGACATAGGAAGACGTGAATACATTGTGAATAAGCATTAGAAAGAAGATAGTGTAGAAAAAATGGAAATACGGATAAAAGTGAGCTATAAAACAATAACATGAAAAGAGAAATAAATAAATAGGCCTGAGGCTGGTACAGTGGCAAGTTAAATTGGAGAAAATGAAGAAGGAACGGAACTGGAAGAAGGAATAAGGTAAATACCAATAAAGAGGAAAGTTGATAAAATAAATGAAAATAAGTTGAAAATGAAAAAATTTAAATGCCGTCTTACGGCAAAACGTGTGAAGGAAAGTAGTGAATTCGTTGAACGTGATCTACAGCGCATACTTACTTAAAATTCCTGCTCAGTTATATAAATACTGATGATGAATAATGTACGGATTATAACAGCGGTCATCCGTATTTCCTCTCATGAGATCAGTAAAAAGAGTTTAGCAGCTTGTGAAACATCCTATAGAGAGTTACA
>NW_019060592.1:111484-123205 GCF_000696155.1 Zootermopsis nevadensis | reverse complement strand
CGCCCCCCCCCCCCCCCCCCCAGTAATAAGCGGTTCTCAGAATGAGTAATGAGCTACGTTTGAATACGCAGGAAAATTTGTATTTACCCCACCCCACCCCAGCCGACATATTTGGTTTGTTGCCCCGTGTGTCATATTGGGATATGACTGGATTTTGGCCTGGTTTGGTAGCAGGACAGCATATGTATTCACGGGAATAATAATTTATATTTTCTAATAGAATGTGATTTGTGTGGTACATAATGACTACGGCTTTTGTGTGTGTGTGCAGAAGTTTGCCTATAGCACGGCGTGGTTTGAGTATTTGTGTCTAACAGTGGGGCAGTGAGGGGTGAAGAGAATTTTGTAGTAAACTGGCTTAGGTCAGAGTTCGCAGTCCTGGGCTCGATTTCATTATAATCCTATTAGTATTGTTATTAACGCTATAATTGAACACTTTAATAACATGTTGTAGTACGTAGTCCAATTTCCTATACGCTGCATGATTGTATCTTCCACGTGGGATGCAGAAAATGCTACGATATATATCATTCCATGTGATTCGATTCCTTGATGTCGTGTAGAGAAACGCACAAATTGTTATGAATGTTTCACAGGAGAATATAACTTCTGAGTCGCTGTGTCCCTAGCCTAGTGTAAGGTAGACTACGAAACAATTCTATTTGATAGCTATTTTATATGTTACCGTATGCCGCAAAACACGGTATAATCACAAATCGTGAACACATTTAACAAACTTCCAGATATGGTTTGGGCTACTGTTTATTTTTTTAAAAAAAATACAAAATCGTGGAGAAATACTATCATCATTTTCTGTGTAATCTTCGAAACGATGAGTCTAATGTAAAAACGCAGACGCAGAGTGGAAAACTATGTTCGCTGTTTCGAGAGCTTTCTGAGGCTGGCGAATGTATACAAAAAAGCAAGATGGCTACCACGAAATAGTAAGGATTATGCACTAGTGAACATCGATTGCCAATTTCGCTCTTAACAGCAGCTAGATGTTACACAAACGAGAATTCTGAAACAGTTAAATTTATTTAAATCCGTTCAACAACTTTGCAATACATGTTAATCCGGGCCAGTCCGCTTTCAACAACTGATAAAAACTACTTGTTTGCCATCCTACTTGTATACGCGATATAACGACTACAAAATAGGGGAGGATGGGGCACTGTGTTCGATAGAATCGATGTGAGACCCAGACGGAAGCAGCCCTACCGTGAATAACTGACAAACAGCGAATAAGGCTCCCTGCAGACCTGCAGAGGACTTTCATCGATATCGGATGGATCCATTGCGAATGCTTGCCCTATTTCTTACAAAGGCAGAACTTTTGCGAATGAGGTAATTGGGCCTACAACGGAGTTATGATTCCACATTTAGGAGCAGGTCCCATATTTCGGTCATCATCTTATTCTGTGTCATTGTACAGTCGGGTGTAAAATTGAACCCGCTCACCCATAGATACTCCCATCTGAAAATTGGATTCCGGTCTTAATTCGTGTAAACGAATCTTTTTTATACCCTGTTATTTTGAATTTCTTTCATTATCTCTTAATTTGTCTTTCTTCTCTTTTGCCCCGTCTTTATTTCATTCGGTCTTTCTTGCACCTAATCATATGACTCATTTAAAAAAATTTGGCACAAAAGTTGTAGAATGTAGATCTTATGGATAAAATAGTAAAGTTTATTATTAATGCTGGATGCACCATAAATGTTCATTGCATATTTTGTAACTGTCTAAATATGTTAAGATTCGCTATAAGATGTGGTACAGAATTTTGAAATTATACGAAATTACCTAACTATCGACGTTTACGTAGGTCACACGTCATGTGACACATATCTTAGAATACGCTGAGTTATCTTGACCCATCACGTGTGAAGGTTCAGTTACGCCTGGTCTGTCAGAGTAAATTGTGCTTTTTTCAAAAGTCCGTATAAAAGGAAAAAAAAAGTATCAGTCTGTAATGATATTAGGCGTTGATTCTGAAATTCTGGGCCACTTTGTGTAATTCTGTGTGATATTAACACGGGCTGTAAAGCACACACAGGTTGTATGCGAAACAACAAAGCAACGGCGTGCGCAGTTGGAAATTGGAAAACTAATTATCACGTGAGAGCTGCAAATTACAACAGACTAACCGGTGTTAGTGCACACACACACGTGTCTAATTTCTTGAAATCAGCCATTTCCTGTTCCCCGTTTCGCAAAACCGTGTGTTCCATATTTAAGCAACATTTACGAATAAAATTATACTCTATTCGCCATTTTATTGTATTTTTTTTCCTCTCGGATCACATAAGATGGGCTTTTAATATGGTGGCTGTCCGCATATTTGTTTTACCGAAATATCACACGGATTTTGATAAAATTTCCCACGCGCCTTATTCTACTTCCAAATTTAAATTTACATGGTAATTTACCCCCATCATCCTTATACTGAATTTCTGGTGGCTGGACACATGCGTTGTTATCATCATTAATATTTTTTTGTTTTTTGTTTTTGTTTTAAGCACTAACAGTAGAGTCCGTAGCTGTGGTACTTGTAGCTGATATTGATTTCTGCGTTACTCAGACCCCACACTGAATGTAATTCCTTGTTGCGCGGACTCTGAGAACGTTAACGTTTCGCTTTGAAACAGTTTGCAACGTTTAGAAATGTTGCTTTATTGTGGCTAAGGCATGCAGCATTGCCTCTCTCGGCCACGCTGTTCGAAAATGTAAAATTTCTGATGGGGAGACAGCGTTATGATTATATATATATACGTTGGCCTTGTAATCCTGGGGTCTCGGGTTCGATTCCCGGCGGTGCCTGAATTTATAACTTGTGTTGGGCAAGGCCGTGGTCTAGGCAACACGGAGTTTTCCTCCGGGGGCTTCCCCGGTTTCTCCGTGGCATCCCAACAATTACTCCATTCACACACAGAAGAAGGCAATGGCAAACCACTTCTGGATCATCTGCCAAGAACGTATATGAACAGGTCCCAGTCCGAGAAAAGGATGGAAGGATCCTGTTCATATGGACCTGTCGTCAGACAGAACACTAAATAATAATAATAATATATATATATATATAATTATCAGATACTTAGACACTCGTGAGTTCTGGTCATAGGGCCATTACTTGTAAAAAAGCAGTGTTTTAAATTGTTATCTTATGCTCTTTAATTCCTCTTTCTTGCCTCATTCCTTCTTCGTCGCTTTCCTTCCTCAGTTTCTCTTTTAATTCTTTCCTTTTCCGTTGTGTATTACTTTTTTCTTTTTTCTACATTTCTTTCATTTCCATCTCTTCCTCTCCTTTTTTTCTACATTTCTTTCATTTCCATCTGTTCCTCTCCAATATTCTTATTCTTTACCTCTCCTCTCCCTTCTTGTTTTTGTTTTGTTTCCCCTCGTTCGTCATATCTTCGTCTCTTTCTTTATGTTGGTTTCTCTTACCGTCTTCTCTTTCAATTTTCCTACTATCCACTTCTAAGTAATTAAAATTATGAGTTCTGCCCTGCTAATTGGTTCTGTTCACGGGAATACGACACTTTGTAAATGGAAAGGGTCAGAACCACAGGACTTCGCTTTCCAGCAAGAACACGTTTCGCTCATCGCACTGTTAAATTGGTTGTGTTTTGTTTCGTATACAAATTTCAGTACCAAATATTCCCTCCGGCCACTCGAACCAGAAACACACCGTCACGGCTTGCTTTTAAAATAAACCACCAAACCCTTTTCTGTTAATCTCCGTAAATGTCTCTACAAATTTTCTGTACTCATTTGCATAAATTGCTGTTGTTTCCTGAGGCATTTATTCGGGGAATGCTGTTTCGGTACAGCACTGACTAACACATCGTGCATCAGTCGTTACCATTTGCGCTACATGCGTCCAGTAATTATAATATGTAATTTTTAACCATTTGTTGAACATGGATTCTTCTTTTTTGTCTAACGTAAATGAAGTGTGAAGCTGACAATTCACTAATATATTGATGTTCATGACAAACTCCGAGGAACACAGTCCTCGGGAAGTTATTGGCGAAGAAAACATTTGGCTTTTATGGAAACCTAAGGGTCATTATTGTGTTTTCAAAAGTCCCATGATGGCCCACAAGACTGCTCTCCATTATAATGTTTTTGAAAATGCTGTATACAGTCAAATAAGAATTTGGCTCTTAGTCGGTTAATGCCCTGCACATATTGAAGGAAAGACTAGGATAAGAGACTTTAATGTATTGTGCAGGAGTGCGTAACAAAAGAAATCGAAGACATCGAACATTTATCCTGTTTGTTTATAATGACTATAAAATTACCTTCACGTCTCTATACACCTTCATGGTTTGTTGCTCAAGCAATGGGCCCGTTTGGCATTCTACTGCAGAAAGTAAGGTACTAAACTAGCCTCCTGTTTACCCGGTCTCCTAAGTCGAATGCACTGCGGCAACTTCTCCCACATCACTGTGTCGCATATAGCCTATGTTGCTGGCGTTACAATCGGATTGTCCGCTGCCCGAGCTGGCTCTCTAATACCAAACACTCAGCTGTAGAGTAGAGAGAGTGCCCTGCCTTTGTGAATGGTCCCCGAAACGCTCTGAGTGTAGCACAATGCTTCAAGCCGAACTGTGGCCACACGATAACAAAATTCCCGAGTTCGATTCCTGGCTACTGTAGTGGTTCACGCCAGTACTTCTTTAGAGGATCCAGCGTTATTTAAATCAAGATTAATTGTATTAATTTCTCTGCTGAAACTAAATTTAATATTTTTACCAATCACTTCCATATACCTGGCTGCAATACAGGAACAAATAAAGCGGTTAGATACATGGCGATCCTTTCGTAATTGTTGTCTTTTGTGCTGTATTTTTCTGTATATTTTCCTTTTACTTATTCTTTACATTCCTTTTCATTATTATTTCGTTTTGTGTACGTACTTTCCTAGGGTTCCCCTAATTCTTTGGAAAGCTTCAGTATTTTTTAATTAGGCAAAAATGACGTGAAAGCGAATCGTCACGTGTAACTGAGATATCTGGTAAGGAAGTGCCTTGATCAAAGTAATTGCAAGGATGAAGAATATCAGATGAGATGTTTTCACTAATTCGTAAAGAGAATGAAATGAAATATCACTGTGTTTAAGAAATAGCAATCTATAATTAGTACGGTTTTTAAACCTTTGTCTGCCTTCGCTATATTTCACGATGGATCGTGTTAATTAGAAAGGATTTCTGCAACATACATCCTTTTTCATCGGTGGAATTATACACAGCTTTTACATTTTCAGCTGCGTGTCTTTGCTAAGTTCGAAACTGTCTTGGCCTCAGAAAAACCGTGGAGAATTATGTAGTAATTAATTAATATTGAATATCAACATTAAAGGACTGACTTCGTTTGTTCTTGCGCATGGTAAGGTGATTATTTTCTCTTGCTGTCACATGTATATTCAAATTAACCCTTTTAAAGTCCAATGGTAACTGTATATCCCACCTGCCGGAAATAAGTACGTCGCAAGATCTTTAGAATAATTTAAAATCTCGCATTTAAATATGCAACATTTCCTTTCCTGTATAATGTTTAGGAACATGAGTTTATGTTTCGAATTTCTGAATATAAACACGTTGCAAGAGAAATATTCCGCACCTGATACTCAACGAAATTAATTCCGTCTGCGATAATACACAGAGAAACGTGGAGTTAGAGACAAAGGAGAGAACATGTATGTATGTAGAAATATAAGACGGATCTCACGAGAACCAGTAGCGAAGCCTGAAGCGGAACTGGAACAGGATTGGTGGAAACAGAGGAATGCAAACGACAGATGAAGGACAGATATTTGTTACAGTGGCAGATGGACGTAAAACCGTGGCATTCCCTGAGCTGTGACGAGGTTAAGAGCTTACTAACAATTTGTAAGACATGCGTAAGGTTAGACGTGTTATTTGTGTGTTGCGGTATGTTCCTGAGACAAATGCTGGAAGTTAGAAAGTTTTGCCCTCGTCTCCATGTGCATCCTTTTCACCCCCCACCCCCTTAAATGATATATTTTACCGTTTCGAACTGTGTTGCAAACATGTATCGATTTTATGTGCTTTTCATATTATTTTTAATAACGTAGACATCCAAGTATAGAACACTCCAAGTTTAAATCTTGTATTGTATGGGTGTCAAACTTGGCCCATCACATGAACAATACCAAAGTTCTGATCAAAGCATTTGAATTGAGAAGAAGGGACAGTAATATAAAAATAGTGAAAGTTACGCAGCAGAGGAACTTATAATTCGTACTTATCAAGTAATGTTTTTGGGGAGATTAAGTCAAGGTGAATGAGATGGACACGGCATATAATAGAATGCACGGAGAGGAGGATATTGATGTTCGTACTGCGTACCTTAATTTTGATCGGGATTCTGTAGCGTTACAATTTGTACTTGAATATCAAAAGAGACGGCATGAGGTGGAATTACTTCTGACTTTAGTTTGTCCATGTACGATAATGGGGGTGGGGGGGGGTGGAGGATGCGTAGTAATAGGGGGTGAAGTTAAAATGAGAAGGCTCGGTGGCTGCGTTCATTTTTATGTTCTTTATCTACCCTCTACCTCCCCCCACCCCCGCCTTCCCTCTTTTCTGTTTCCTTTTGAATGGAGTAGAAATGATGGGGAACATAGCTTACTGAGAGCGGGAAATGGAAAGGGGTGGGGTGAGGGCGGGGAGCGCAATGCGTCACAATAATTTAATTAAGTGTTTTACAGTTCACTAAAAATTCCCTTTAGGGGATAGTGTGTGTGATGAAGCGAGAGTGAGAACAAGAATGACACACGTTTGTCGCGCGACGCCGCTCCTAAATGAGGAAATATGTTGTGTGTTTAAGTTGATCAGCCTGTCTGTCAGGAAGAACCTTTGTATTTTCCATTTCGAGTGATGGTCCTTCGCAAATTTTTAAGATAACCGTGCTTTTATCAGGAGATGCGTGTCTTTGCACTTAACTGCCTGTTTCTCACTATAAACTCACAGGCGCTGTGTTGTCTCAGTCTAATGCGTATTCCAGTATTAAATTTGATTCATTTTTCTCTCTTCGGGCGGAAATATAAGACGTGCGGTGCTTGGAGTCGAACCGGCGTCTAGCGATCTGCAGGCAGCTCGCTGCTAGATGGGTTCTGGTAGGTAGACCGACCAGCCACCTTCTGACCGGGTTGTGATGTCGGCAGATCAATACGGGGTGAGGGAGGGATGCAGGCTGCACGGCGGAACAAGAGTGGGTTATGAGACTGCTCGTACTGCTTGTGCAGTGGCGTGCAGAGAAAATGCACGTGCAGTGCCGTGACTCCACTATCGACTGACAGAAAGAAAAAGTCTGTCCCTTGTCTTTCGTGCTCGAGTGTCCGAGTGCGTCGTTCGTGCGATGCGGACAAAACTGAAATTAAGTTCTGACAATGGCGACTTTGATAGCAAGAAATAAAAACGGGGGGCATGGTGGCGTCTGGCGGAGTCAGAATTTATCTGGAGTATGGATTTCTAACAGTTTAATTGATTACAATTTTGTGTCAGCTGAGAACTTAGGGAATCACGGCCAGAGACATTGTTACGTGAGCTAACTCATGGAGTTGGAGCAGGTTTGTTCTTGAGAAACTGATGGTAATCTCATGTAGTCGAGATGATTTCCGCCTGTGCTGTGTTCACGACACCAGTTAAATGTTCTATTTCGTTGAATTTTGAAATTTTATGAATTTAATGACGTCAATTGAACCGGTTGAAATGTTAATACTCATTTTTCGATACTGCAATTGCCCCGAGGTCAAGACTTATAGGTGCACCGGGCTAGTAGAGCTCTCTAGGTGTGTAGTCATGTAAAGTAAATTACCTTACTCGAAAACCATCAAAGTCCCCGAACTTGTGACTGAGGGTGCTACTTGGTCTGATCTATCGCACACGTCGTGGGGCGGTGATAGATGATTATGGAGCGGTTGTGGATTGGTGATTAAGAGCTCTGGGAGAAACCTGCTTCAGTGCCACTTCGTGCACCACGAATCTCATTTCTACGTCGCCTGGGATTAAACTCAGGTGTCCGCGATAAAATACTATGGTATATCTGCTTCGGATATAGTTGTTTTTTGTTGTTGTTGTTGTGACAATCGGTAAGATTGATTTTGGCGTATAATAAGGATATTGGCTACTAAAACCTCTGGCTCTCCACTCTTGCTATAAATTCTTTTCTTCGAATAAAAAAAATCTGGTTTTTGTGGGAAGAAATGAATTTCGCACATAAACTTCCAGCATTAATAATGGAGGAACGGTGTACCGAGAGCTGCAGTATTTTTGTGCCAGTTTCCTTTCTCCCTGAGGACAGCCTAAACCCGGGTCGTGATCTAAAGAAATAGGTTTCCGGCTGGGTGACTTCCGTACAGTCTGTGCAAAGTAAAGTGGGCATAAAACGAATATACTTATACGTGTTGACCTGTTTCTGTAATCCGAGCGGTGGTAATTTATTTCTGCGATATTTAACCATTGGGTTATTTATCTAGGAGTAATACTGCTTTCGGCTTTTTACCTGTTCATGTCTAGTCTTCAAGCACTGAAACACGATCTTTAAACAAATTTGAACAGAAGAAACTACCAGGGAAACGATCTAAGTATATCAAAATCGAAGGCATACACACCACCAATCTATGCTAAATATCACAGAGAGCAATATACTTTCTGATTTCATAAAAGGCTCAAAACGTCTTGATTAGCAAAGCGACTGTCAGTTTCTGGAGAAGTACGTAGAAGCACCTATCATTGCTGTCAGGCTTCGCGTGACTCCGGCCGTCACATTTGACGGCGTTATGATGGAACGGTTTGACCCTCAGCTCGTCTGCAACCCAAGTGGACTTCAGGATTGATGTGTAGCCTAGTGGCAAGGCGCCTGCTGATATATCAGCTCAGCCTCACACCTTCACCAATAACAACGTTAAGCAATTGTGAATATTTATCAGATTTTTCCCGTCCGCTACACCCTCACCGTGCCAAAGGGTCGCCGGTCCAGTAGATAAAACAACAAACAATAATGTAATAATTAAAATGTGAATTCAGTGAGAATAGACAATTTTTGGAAGTAATATTCGAGTTGTGCCACTGTTGCTCAGAGGCGCTCTGCCATTAGCAACGTTTCGGAAGGTCCAGGTTCCATCAGTCAGGCGGAAGTGAAGTGCGTTCCTTGCTGCAACTTGTCTTCGTAATAGGCGAGTTCCCTACAGGTTTTAGTCATTCTCGTCACCACTCTGCCGCTTTGTTGACGGAGTGTGTACATCCTCTGTGACCGTCGGTTAATTATGAAGGGTGGTGGTTGGGGGTTGGGGGAAATGAACTGCAGTAATAATAGAGCAGTTGTTTAAGATGGATGTATCTCCCGTTGTGTATCCATGCTGTACACACAGAACTGGGGTGGATGCGGTTGTTATGTAATTTAAGGTACTATCCCACCATTCTATCGGAGGCAGTGAGAGAAATCGTGAAAGTATTTAGTCAATATTGCCCGTGCTCGTGTCGAGATTCGAACTTGGCAATTCTCTAATACGAGATAAAAGATTTTATTTTCGATTTGAGGTTTTCACGGCGGCGAGCATGAAGACAGCTGCCTTCCGGGTTGTTGCACCATGTAGTTTGGTAGTTTACAGACATTTCATAAGTGCCTTCGTTATCCGTGCCCCCTGAACACACTGTTACAAAACAGTAGCCGGATATCACATTAATAGAAATTTACTGTAATACATCGTTCTTGAACTATGATCTCGGTTGACATTTGTGTCACAATTACCTGCGTGGTGTGGCCTGAGAAAAACCTTTGGAATGTCATTGTACTCGAAAGAGTACATTTTTTCAATCTTGTTTTGTCTTGTGCTGTCCTGTATAGGAAGAGACCTTGTGATGAGACGGTACTCCCATTCAAGTACTCCAACGACCGACTAAAATTTCAAATCAGACGTTTAAAAAATATTGCTCCGGCCACATTAATCTTAGAACCTCAGAACAAATGTATTCTAAAATTAATCTTAATGTTGTTTTTCCATACCTTCTCAGTCTTCATGTAGGCTTCCCTACATCTTACCCTTATTTGCCAAATGCTCAACTCGTCTAAGCCCACTCGACTTCACTGTCGTATCAATAATAAGTGAGAAGATTTCTGTCTTCTGGGTTGTTGCGCTGTGTAGTCTGGTATAAGTTTACCAACGTTTCAGAGGTCATACTGCCTCCATCATCAGGGCGATGAAGATTTCTGCCTTCTGGGTTGTTGCGCTGTGTAGTCTGGTATAAGTTTACCAACGTTTCAGAGGTCATACTGCCTCCATCATCAGGGCGATGAAGATTTCTGCCTTCTGGGTTGTTGCGCTGTGTAGTCTGGTATAAGTTTACCAACGTTTCAGAGGTCATACTGCCTCCATCATCAGGGCGATGAAGATTTCTGCCTTCTGGGTTGTTGCGCTGTGTAGTCTGGTATAAGTTTACCAACGTTTCAGAGGTCATACTGCCTCCATCATCAGGGCGATGAAGATTTCTGCCTTCTGGGTTGTTGCGCTGTGTAGTCTGGTATAAGTTTACCAACGTTTCAGAGGTCATACTGCCTCCATCATCAGGGCGATGAAGATTTCTGCCTTCTGGGTTGTTGCGCTGTGTAGTCTGGTATAAGTTTACCAACGTTTCAGAGGTCATACTGCCTCCATCATCAGGGCGATGAAGATTTCTGCCTTCTGGGTTGTTGCGCTGTGTAGTCTGGTATAAGTTTACCAACGTTTCAGAGGTCATACTGCCTCCATCATCAGGGCGATGAAGATTTCTGCCTTCTGGGTTGTTGCGCTGTGTAGTCTGGTATAAGTTTACCAACGTTTCAGAGGTCATACTGCCTCCATCATCAGGGCGATGAAGATTTCTGCCTTCTGGGTTGTTGCGCTGTGTAGTCTGGTATAAGTTTACCAACGTTTCAGAGGTCATACTGCCTCCATCATCAGGGCGATGAAGATTTCTGCCTTCTGGGTTGTTGCGCTGTGTAGTCTGGTATAAGTTTACCAACGTTTCAGAGGTCATACTGCCTCCATCATCAGGGCGATGAAGATTTCTGCCTTCTGGGTTGTTGCGCTGTGTAGTCTGGTATAAGTTTACCAACGTTTCAGAGGTCATACTGCCTCCATCATCAGGGCGATGAAGATTTCTGCCTTCTGGGTTGTTGCGCTGTGTAGTCTGGTATAAGTTTACCAACGTTTCAGAGGTCATACTGCCTCCATCATCAGGGCGATGAAGATTTCTGCCTTCTGGGTTGTTGCGCTGTGTAGTCTGGTAGATGTTTACCAACGTTTCCGAGGTCATACTGCCTCCGTCATCAGGGCGATGAATATTCATCGACCAGACTACACGGCGCAACAACCCAGAAGACAGAAATCTTCATACTCACCGCTGTGAAAACCTCAAATCTTACAATAATTAGTGACCTGTTAGCATCATGACTTTTGTAAAGTTGCCCATTTTATCTTTATTTGTTCCAGATATTTTGCTGGTCATTTTTATAAGATTCTTTGTCTTGGAACTTATTATGACAGGCCAGAAGAACTTACCAGTTACAGCTGAAAGAATTTTTTTTTTCCGTTTGTCCTGTGTTAGCAATTAGACTGAAGATGTCTTATGTTACTTCAGTTTCCCACTGGCATATATATGTAAAATGTGAAGCTTTTGTTGGGTTGATATGACTATCTGCCTACATACAGC
>NW_019060592.1:86825-100266 GCF_000696155.1 Zootermopsis nevadensis | reverse complement strand
GAAGTGGTTTGCCGTTGCCTTCTTCTGTGTGTGAATGGAGTAATTGTTGGGATGCCACGGAGAAACCGGGGAAGCCCCCGGAGGAAAACTCCGTGTTGCCTAGACCACGGCCTTGCCCAACACAAGTTATAAATTCGGGCACCGCCGGGAATCGAACCCGAGACCCCAGGATTACAAGGCCAGCGTTCTAACCGCTAGACCACCGTGGCGGATAAGATATTATAAGCATTTTATCTTCCTCCCATTTCCCTCTGCTTCTTGTTTTTATTCAAATTTTCCTCTTGCCTCTCCCTGCTGTTTCACTTCCTCATCTGCTTCTTAATCGAAAACCTTTCTTCCTTCCTCTTGTACTGTTTTCTGTTCTTCCCATTTTACTCTTCAATCTGCCTCTTGGTTACGTATCATGAGCTGATAAACAATACTTTTTTGGTGGAATATGGAACCGTATGAGTGGATAGGAGGATGGGATCAAAATGAATCTTAGAGGTGTGAACTAAGCTGATGTAGGATAGGGTCCAGGGGTGGGCATTTTTTAAGGCGGTGATGAACCATCAGAATTCATAACAATCGAGTCCCGTTATCGGCTGAGTACGCTGACTCTAATGCCGGGTGAGGAGTCTGTGTATTGTTGGCTAGTCAGACAGTCAGCGAGTGATGTACTGAAGTTATAATTTAATAATTGCGTCAGTAGGCCGTTTAACCTAATTTAATAAAATGACATTTTTGTGGGTTCATGTGTTAAAGTACAATATTATTTTCTGCCTTTTAATATGATCATCCGTTTGAAACTTATAACGCAAATGTTTCCTCCTTTGAATCCATAGTAACTAAAACAGGATTTTAAATTATGGTAAGACTATAATATAGAACATAAAAATGTGTTTAACCGAAATAAGTAAACTTAAGAAACATCAGAGCGAGCAGTCGTATTTCTAAGCGATATGTCTTGTCGTTAGCAAAGAAATGTTAAAGAGGGGAGGTCATGCAGATATAATTTAAGAATTCGCTTCCTACCGGAAAGATATAAAGGCCTATCATCCCTTCGTAATGATGTGTATTCTGAGAAACAAACGAAGGCATCGCTGCACTCTAAGGGTAGAACAGCAGATCATATAAAAAGTTGCAACTGTGATATAAAGGGGAAACGTCGAGCTACGTCCGCTTTAAGGTCGTGTTGCAATCATGTGATGCCTCGGACTGTGTAAGATTAAAGGCAGCATTACACCACAGTCTCTTGTATAAATGGCAGGAGAAATGAGAGCAATTTATACTCACAAACAGAAAGAAACGGGGTGTGCTCCTGTGTGAATCAAAGATTAGAAACAATCCTCCGCACTCCGGTTAGAAGCGTCTGGATTAGAAGCACGCGGGAGATTTCGTGGGGATCCATATGCAACAGTGAGTGGCCTTTTCGCTTTACTGCCTTCCAGATACACAGTTTCTCTTAGAAGCGTCTTGTCTTACTTTCAAAGCTTCTGCTTGTTACTGTTGTGGATGTGCTTAAGAATTTCAGCTCTTCTATACCAAACAACAGATTTCTTTTCCTTCAATATGTTACGTGTGTATCTAAAAAATGGTGTATGTACGTCTCATTCGATTCGTGCTTTTTAATTCGCTTACGACCGTCAAGGAGTGTCCCTACTTCTTAGGATTGGGGGGGGGGGGCTGTGATAGGGCTAATAACCCCTCACCGTAAAACAATGTTCCGAAATGTGACCCCAGAATATTGGGTTCGAAGTTAGTGGGAACAGAAACTACAAGGTTTTGGTTTACTTCTTGTAATATTAAATGGTGAGTGAGGCCAGCAAAGCCCCTGTCTTTGTTTAATTGAGGTGAAGATGGAACGGCGGATAAACGCAAGGAGCGGTGACGCGGATACCTGTAGGTGAGTGTCGTCTCATTAAAATGTATAAAAGCAATCTTATTCCGCTCGAAAGATAAATATTACACAGCTCTGTGCCATCAAATGTCAGAAGGAGACAAACGAAGAAGAAATTGCATAAGGAAATTGCCAAGGAGGTTAAACGTGGAATGAGTCTTGCCCTTTGTGTGAGGACAGTGGAAATGTGCAGGATGCATTTGACAACAGTCAGCGTCGTTCTGATCCTGTTACTGACTCCACAGCTCACGGTTTTCCTCTTCCTTTAAATGCTGATAGTCGCTTAGGTTGTCAAGAAAGACCTTCAGTTTATGGAATCTTAAGAGTCAGCACCGCATTCACAAAATCCAACTACTGAATCGAAGTGGCTGAGTAGATGACTTTATGCTTCGTGTTCGTGAGTTCCTGGGTTCAAATCTTTGCTCGGGGATCTGCTTTCGTGGCTGAGAATTTCCGTGGATTTTCTTGGGATATTGCCTTAAAGTAGGTCATGACCGCTTCAACCCATATTCTCCGTCATTCATCCGTTCATTTTATTTAATCATCAGATCATTAGCCACTGTATAGTGTCATCAATGAAGTATCGTCGAAATGGTCTGGATATAATAGAAGTGTTTTAAGGGTATTGGAATTAAACCATGGGGGAGATGAAAAAGGGTAATAAATTACAAAGAGGGGGAAATGGGCGGGTTGTAGACCATCAGCCCAGCCTCCGACTCTTTCTTATTTATACTTATATCATCACTCGCCACAAAAGTGTTCAGAGTAGTAGCCTGTATTTCTTACGAGGAAGAAATCTGCGTAGCATCGAAAGGGTTAATTCAGATGTTCTGCACAGATAATGATATTTTTCGAGCGCGTATTACTCGTCACATATTAAAACAAACTTTTCTGGAAGCGACGCTATTAATTTTCGTACCAGTGACTTTTGCGTAGTTGTCAAATGAGACATGATGTGTACTTCAGTGCAGTATTACTGACGACACATTTACGTATTGAAAATACGAAATAGGAAGCAGTTTGTTTTGCGTGAGAAGTTGGTGATTACGATCTGATTCACAGGGCGATGGGCTAGTGACCACTCCGTATCCTTTGAGACCATGTAGTATCCAGAGACCATTTTCCCATGTTCTGGAAGAAGCGAGTTTTCTGCTTGAAGAAACTCTCTAGTACACTGACGTCATTTCAGTGAAATACAGACTTATGTGACGTCCGTTTTCCCACGACCTAACATTTACTCACCGCATGACAAACTTTCAACATGGCTGAAGTCTTTCTGCTGAGGAACATCTCCACGCGTTATTCACCATAATAGTAGATAGAAGTTAACAGTGAGCTTTACGGCCGGGTAAAGAACCCCGTACCCATTGAACAGGTTCCTGGGTAAGCCCCAGCGCCGTTCTGGACACAGTGGCGAAGAGATAAATCTCCGCCCGTATTAGGAATCGAACCCAGGTCATCCAGTATGTAGTCAGTGGTTATTCTGAGTTAAACCGGATTCAGGACCTGTATATAACGGAAATCTAAAAGACGTGACATTATTCGGCTTTGAGTTTAAGTTACAAGTTAAAATTGTTCCAATGAGTAGGATACTTCATATGTTTGTGATCACAAGCCAAAAGTTCATGCTGTATATGTGCACCCCACTTTGAGTGAGTGCAAATTTATAGGTTATTTCTTAAGTTTTTACTTTTTCCTTATTTATCTTGTTATTCGTTTGCTTGTTTGTCTCCCATTCCGTCTTAAGAAGTCCATTAAAGCAGTCTACGCAGACTTGTTGATAGTAAGATGTCATTTTTTCCCTCCTTGTGACAGGTATATTTCTTTGCAAACACATTTTAATGAGTTCAGTACAAAGTTGTAGACCTATACGTAAATATGAGAACAACATTTAAATCAGTCTTGCAGGAATATGGTATGAAGATATGAACTGGATTCATCTGGCTCTGGATAGAGACCGGTGGCGGGCTCTTACACGTAATAAACTTTAGATGGGCGACTACCAGCTTTCAGAAATAACTCTGTTTCTTGTAGTTAGTTAAAAGTCGGTAGAAAGCTCTAATTTGATATGAGTAGAACGAAACAAAATAGGAATAGCAGGAGTTTCTGTAACCGAATATAATACCCGAGACTATTTGACCTATACGCCACTCTTGCTGGACATCGATACCGCAAACTCACAACATTGGACAGCCCAGGTCCTCGGCTTTCCCTCTGTTTAAACGAAGCTTGTCTAATTCGACGGATTATACGCTTCCCTGGCTACGAACCCTGGACTTGAAATAGCACAATTTTATTATTAGGAGCAGAACAGGGTTGTACAGAACCACAAAGATAGAAAACCAAGTGCGTGTTATTTGTCGTTTCAAATACAGCTTTGACCTTTAACCTCTCGACATGTTTGCGTTGTACATAACAGCACTAACTCGTTTTCACTCTTGTGTCTTCATGAGCACATATGGGCCTATTAGCTGTCGTAGTTACATACAGAGATATAGCCACACCCCTTCGTGAAGTTCACACTTAGGTACCTAAAATGTTTCACTTGTATAAAGACTTAGCGCGTCGGTGAACATGGCGGTTTCCTTCTGAGTCTGAACTGTGCAGTGGTCAGCTCTCTAGTTTATGATTATGAACTCTGACCCGCGAGACCCTGTATTGCCATCCCCTGTACTAGTCTAATGGTTGAAGGAATCTCGCACTGTGAACAACTTTTTGGGTCTGGACGTGGCACCGTAAAGAATGGAAAATGAGAAGTTTGCTTGGAGTCTGGAGATCATGTACTCGATTCTGATTTGATGTCAGAGCCACGCAGAGGTTTTGCTACTGTCAACCCATTCATCTCCTCTGTCTTGTTAAATTTCCTGACAAGGGTGACTCGTGCATGGTCGTTGTTGGACAGGGGTAGTAGTGTCATCTAGGGTTGAGGGCTGACACAAACTCCAGCCGGTATACTGCGTTCCATAGTTTTTGGCCGCTGAACTTTGTGAATTGGAACCTCGGAGCAAGTCACTTACCAGAAGTTTTCTGGAAGAGACGGCAGCAGGCCGCGTACAGTACACTCCAAATAAAATATCACCACGGTATGTGACACAGGAAAGTCGATTTCACTACACTACAGATCACTAGAAAAATGAGCACTGCAGAGAGTATTAGATAATTTTATCTTCTTCACAACTCTTCGGTCCTCTCCCAATTATTCCACTCATCAAAGACCATCGCTTTCTGACATCACTCGATTATCTGCTACCGCAGCTGCTGTATACTTCATTGTCTTCAATTATATATTATATGTGATTAGGCGTAACCTGCTATAAAAGCGTGACGAGAGGTCGCCATAAATGTTAAAATATGTCGAAGATTTGAATATTGTGTCTAAGCGTGACCAAGTGTGCTGAAGCGTGACAAAGCGTGACTAGGCGTGACTTACAGTAAAGGCGTGACGAGATGCGGTCAGAAGTCCCGACACGTGACGAATATTTACAACGCGTGACAAAGCGTGACATACTGTAACGGCGTGACGAATTGGCGCCATAAGTGTCAAAACGTCACAACAATTTTCAAAAATTTACCTAACCTAACATAATCCACCAACCTACCTAACCCAACCCTACCTTACCTAACATAACTTAACCTAACCTAACCTAACCTAACCTAACCTAACCTAACCCAACCTAACCTAACCTAACCTAACTAACCAATGCTAACCTAACCTGTCGTAACTTCATCTGACGTATTGCAAAGCAGGAAACATTAACCGAGCCGTACGTAACATAACTTAAGCGTGCCGATACGTGACTTAGTGACCACGCGTGCCCAAGCGTGACTAAGCTTGACTTGGGGTCACGTCGTAATCGTGACAAAACAAATGTGTCGAAACGTGAAGAAAATTTGTAAAGCGTGACAAAGCGTGACTAGGCGTGATGATATGTCACCATAAGTGTTAAAATACGACGAATATTAGAAAAGTTTGTCTAAGCGTGACGAATCGTGTATGCTTTACAAGGCGTGACTAATGGTGACGTACTGTTACGGCATGACGAGATGTGGCCAGAAGTATCGAAGCGTCATGAAGATTTACAAAGCGTGACAAGGCGTGACGTACCGTAACGGCGTGACGAATTGTGGCCATAAGTTTGACGTCGTCATAAAATTTTTGAAAACTTTACCTAACCTAACAATATACACTAAACCTTAACACACCCTAACATAACCCAACCAAATCTAAATATAGAACAGAGTTATGTGTTTAATGTTTTGAGACTGTCAATAGCTCCCATTGTTTAGGATGCGACCATGTACAAGTCCGACATATATCGATCGATCGATCAGCAGAGTGACGAGTGGCAGAACCGTCAGCTGCATTACTCTTGTCAGTTGCTAATTGCTCCCGTCATTACTACGGTCTTCTGCTCGAAGCACATTTTGCCCTACGTCGCCGGCTAATACACAATATTTTACATGGCTCGCACTCCGAAGCCTGTCGCCGACAACTTTGCATACCACTCGTCGTCTCGTCGAGCCAAGATGTGGATTCTTTGACATAATCAGCAAAAACATTATCTCCTGTAAAGGACACTTTCTCTGTGTGGCTAGATTTAGTTTAATTTTGTTTTTTGGTGTTATAAATTATATTGTTTTTAATTATAGGCTTTTTATCTTTGTCAGACATTCTAATAAAATAATTGAAATAGTAATAATATTGGCGTTCAGTGAACGATGCTTCGTCACATCCTGTCCGGACTGCATGTGTGGCTTGTGATAAAACCTAATTTGACTCTCCTTCGGGTTTCTTGTATGATACAACCATAAAAGTGTCAAGTCTCTCCATGTTTTACGCCCTTACAAGATACAATGGCGGGGGCAATTCAAGCTGCCCATGACGTCATAAATTTTATTAACATTTATCAACTGCAAACAGCCAGCTTTGAGCTGGATATGGGACTCAGTAGGGAGCAGATACAACTCAGAGCTGTCCACATTTAGGAGCTATAAACCGCTATCACTTCCACTGTCTTAGAGCAAACGACGTCTATAAAAGTTTTATATGGCGAAGTTAAACTGAAAATAAGAAGACATATACTGGGCAAGAATTGGATCCACTTTACTTTAATTAATAGCGAGTCTTTTCAAGCTGATTTCTCGTTGTTTGATTCTGAGAGTTATTCTTTCCGTCCCGTTGTTTTGTCACAGCGTGTCCTAGTTGACAAACATAACAAATGCAATTTCACAGTTGAAAATACAGAGGTAATTCTATTTAATATTATAAAGCCGATTGCTAACTAGCGATGAAACGCATTTAAAAGTACGTGCGTCAAACTACGCCATTTGATCAGCTTACGCTATGGAACGAAGTCCTCATTGAGAAGCTGACAAACAGTATGGTAAACGATTCTAGAAATTTCCAGACTTTTTTATGGAACTCAAAGTTCATTACCGTGTTCACAAGAGCCCACCACCTGTCCCTATCCTGATTCATATGAATCCAGTTGGTACCCTACAACCACCTTTTCTTAAGGTCTATTTTAATATTATCCTCACATATACGCGTATTTATATCAAGCTTTGGGTTAAAAGTTTTGAAATACGTGGCACATTTCTTTCACTGATCTCCCTGAACACCGTATAAATCCAATCAGTAAGATATGTCGCGCGTAGCATCGAAACTGTTAACGACGCTGGTTCAACTGTAGGGATTATCGGATTATCGACCTCTTTTGTAACTTCCACGTTCTTTGCAATCTTCGTCTGGCAGTCGAACGATGCGGAATCTGTTTCTTGTGTTTTATGTCCATTTCCTCTTTCCTTCCTCGAATCTGATTCTGTGTCCCCCCGCGCGCCCCCGGACCGTAGCTCTGAACACCAATTAGATCTGTAAAAATTTCTGTCACTTCACGAACAGACTTCACTTCAGCTTGACATTAAATAAATTCAGGAACAGAAATTTATGAATTCGGAACAAGAAATAAGTTAAACAGCGAAGTGACGATGAGGGCGTCAGAGAATGGAGCTACAGTGCCCTTCCGCCATGATTTTTATGTTAATGCAAAGCGAATAAAAAAATGTCTGGATAATTGAACCATGTAAACATGGGCTCCTGGCTTCATTTCCAGCACCGAATGTCGCGGTATATATTTTACTACGCTGTAGCGTGTGAGGCAAATTATTGTCTGCAGGCCAAGATATTACGAGGTCCTCCTCAGCTCCTCCTGATATTTTCTGGAATGCTATCCTGTAGTAGGCCACTGTCGCGTGCTTGCACGACTTTTCTAATTCATCATTCACAGATATATAACCTCTGTAACTGATACAGTGTCATTTCCGTGTCATTTATTAATCACCGTGTACAATGGCCCATATCGAACCGTTCGACACTTCATTTAACCTGTGTAGCTGATACGGTGTCATCTCTCGTTACGCGTTTATAAGGACCCTGTACACATGAACCGAGACTGTGATGTGTGACTCACGGGCGTTTTGTTTTACCCACGATCTTGGGTGAAGGGCACCTTTTTCTGTGCGGGCGAGTTCCTCTGGGTTATACTCTGCATAATTTAATGTAGCCTGCAGTGCGACTTGCCCTTAATACGCGTGATAAATTTAGACCCTCGGAATTTACTGTACGAGGCAAGTCGGAAGTGCAGTAATTCAGAAGCCGGAGTTACGAAGCCTCCAGCTGCTTCTAACACGGTTCATAACTTTAAATCGGTTCATGACACGGATTTTAGAATTCAATTTCAAAAGTGTACACTTTCAAAATCAAAATCAGAAATACTAAGTTACAGAAAGAAAGAGAAATTGTAAAAAAAATATCAGAAGATTTATAAGTTATAATCTTCACAAAATATTATTAGTCTCAGTCCAGGAAGGATGAGATGGGCCGAACATGTAGTACGCATTGGAGAAATGCTTTCGAAATTTTGATCGAGAAACGTAGTGTACATGGGATGGTTGTATTATAACGTATATTAAGGAGCTGTCTTATTTGTATTCAGTTGTACTGGTTTCAGATCACTGAGTGGAATTCGGTTTGAAAAGTCGCACCGTTCAAACAAGTTCACTTTTCTCTACCGAGGTTTAAAAGTTGGGTTTTTTTTCTTACCACGTAAACTGAACCTGTGGAAGAGAAACTCATGTTCTCGCCCCTGTCGCTTTCCCAGTTCTTGAAACAATAGCCTTCCTCGACTTTAACTGCGTGAGCCTCTTCCTTTGTACGCTGTGATCCAGAAATCCTACTCTGCCTATCACACACACACACGCACCGCACCTCCCTTTCTACCCTCTTCATTAATGCTTTCCGTGCTTTTTCTAAAGCTCGCCAAACACATGGAGGTGAACGGACACTTCTACCAGAAGCTGTGGTTCTTTTGTCAAGTAAGAGGATTGGAACTTTAGCCTGTTTCTAAAATTACGCGTGACTCACTTTTCCTTCCTTCTTTCCATTATTTTTTCTCTCATCTTTCTGCATTCCCTTCCTTTCGCTTATCTGTTTTTCCTTTTATTTCCTTAACTTGTTTCTTCCATTTTTTTATTTTTATTTTGTAATTGTCGCGTGTGTAAGCCCACGAAGATTTTCGTTTATTGGCATTGTGCACAGTATTTTTTGGACGCCCTGTGCTGCACGCACTGCGAAGACGAAATGGCGCTATTATCCTTATCTTTGTTTAAACTTATGTTTCTTTTTAGAAACTAATTCTTGGCCCATACTAAACTTTTCAACTTCGTTTCGTATCCTCCTGAAGAGAAACGCATTTAAGGCTCGAGATGTGTAGATTGTATAGAATTTTATATGGAAGATGAAACTTAAGTGGCTGTGTAGCTTAATCGAGCGATAAGAATGTCTTTTGTATTCAGATATACGGGAATGGGGAAGGATTTAAGCATTTCGCATGCCCAGATATTAAACTAACTTGAAGTCGTCGGTCGCGGAAGGTGTGATGTCTGATAGGTGTAGCTGGCTAGATAATGTTTCTGTGCCAGCTAGAAGAATGCTCAGTCTCCATCGCCTCCTCACTCCCTGAGTCATATAAAATGGGAAATTGTTCTTCGTACTTCATTCGCAATGTAGACTTTTAATGTAAACTTGTGCATTATCCCCAGCCAAGAATCTAGTAAGCGAGGGTTGAGAGTGAAAATCCAGAGAGTGGCAAATTCTGAGTGGCCTCTCCATCAAGAACCACTTGAAATGAGAATTCATCTTACCTCAGTTCTGTTGTTTAATCGGATTTCTGTGTCTGTAGCTTGAGATGTCATCTGTGATGTCAGTATGAATGTGTTTTCCTCGACGGTAACATTTCTGCGGGGTTAACTCCCCACGGTAAACAGAGTTGAACCCAGCCCCTCTACTACCCCACCTATCATGTCTAACTCCCCCTCCCCCCACCTACCTACACACAAATGTGATTATCTTCATGGGGAGGGTTCCTCAACTGACGACCTCAGGTCTCGCTGAACCTTTTCCGGCACGAGTCCTTGTGGGATTTGTGGTGGACAGTTACGTGGCACTGGGGCTATTTTTTTCTCCTACGAGTCGTCATTCCAGAAATGTTCCTTGCCGTCATACATTACCTTTCCTCAGGAGTCTGGCAGGCCCAACAGCGGTAATCGGAGCTTTTCGTTTTGGCTGGAGCGAGCAGCAGACGGACTCATCATCATCATCGCAGCCTCCGTTGGTCTGAAGGACCCAGAGCCCTTTGTTTCTGGCAGCGAAGTTATAAGTTCCCCTCAACCTGCCGGGAATCGATTCTTTTTTGGGGGTATGCTTATTTATAGATACTTTTTCTGTTGTTTTTCATATTCTGTTGGACTGCAGATAAGCATACTTTGATACGACGAAACTATTCGCACCTGTCCCAGCGGCTTACTCTGGGACTAAGAAACGTGGTAGCCGACGTACCTTAGGTGTGTTATTTGTGTGAGATTGGTTGTGACAAAACGGTGTTTTGGGAAAGTCGTGATCTCAGAATTATTTTATTATTATTAGTGTTCTGTCTGACGACAGGTCCATATGAACAGGATCCTTCCATCCTCTTCTCGGACTGGGACCTGTTCATATACGTTCCTGGCAGATGATCCAGAAGTGGTTTGCCATTGCCTTCTTCTGTGTGTGAATGGAGTAATTGTTGGGAAGCCCCCGGAGGAAAACTCCGTGTTGCCTAGACCATGGCCTTGCCCAACACAAGTTATAAATCCGGGCACCGCCGGGAATCGAACCCGAGACCCCAGGATTACAAGGCCAGCGGACAAAGGTTTTAGCATCCCCTGCTTTGGTTTTGTTTACACAGGCGCGAAAATCTTTGTAAAACGTCAATTTGGAAGACCATTATGTAGATGGGGATACCATTGAGATAAACCTCATGGAGAATTGTTGAGGATTACCTCCAGTTGCGGGTCTCTGTGTTAACGATGTTTAACCTTAAGGTTATTCTATAATCTATAATTCTGCGCGGACAGACGGACGCGTTTTATCGATTCACTTTCATTTCACGCGATTTATGCTTAATAATTTTATTTCGCTCTGAATTCCAGAAGATTACATCTCAACACAGAGAGTTTGCAAGCCGGATGTTCGCCTACATCACTGTGAAATTGTATCATTTACATTGTCATTGCCCATTCTTGTATATTATAAAAGAATCGTCTGTAATATATTTCCCTTTTGTTCCTTTCATTGCCTTGTTCTTTTGTCTGTCCACTACTCTCGAATGTCATTGACTTTCTCTAAGCCTTACATATTTTAACACTTTAACTGCCACCTACGACTAACAACGTCAGAGCTAAAACATAGTGGCTTCTCCAAGCTGTGCCATCGAACTGTTACAAAGCGTACACAGAGCAGAGTACGAGTTTTTAATATGAGTAGACCCGTGTATCTGATATTCATTTCCTTAATGTCCGTTTTGCTGTTATCCTCCCATCTACGTCTAGATCTTCTGAATGGTCTCTTCCCTTCTGTTCGCGAATATGAAACAAGTAAGAATCTGAATGGTCTCTTCCCTTCTGTTCGCAAATATGAAACTAGTAAGAATTTAGGTTTTCACGGCGTTGAGTCTAAAGATGGCTGTCTTCTGGGTTGTAGCGCGTTGTAGTCTGGTAGACGTTTACAGACGTTTCAGAGGTCGTTGCTTCTTCCTTCATCAGGGCGATCATTGCAACAAACCAGAAGACAGTGATCTTCATAAAACAAGTAGGCTACGAAACATCCAGGAGTTAAGTAAATTGCCTTTGGTGGTCAGTAATGTTAGTGAGTCAGAAGTTGTTTTAATTACAACTTATCAGTGAGTCGCTGATATTTATTGCTTTATTTTATTATTTGCGAAAATATGTTGTAGGGCGTGCTCTGGGTTTCTACTGACACAAAGAAACCAGGTTGTCACCCCTTTCTTTATAAACAAGATATTGTCGAGGGTTGGTTCACAGTGAGTGGCTTGTTACATCACTTTATTTACTTTACTTTAAGTTGAAGACATACAACGGGCTCTGGGAGGGATGCGTGGACAAAAAGCCCATCATCTGTGACAAAACTGCAGTGTTGATCGAATTAAAGAGAGGAGCATGAGAAGCAAAGTGGCTTTAGTACAAAGAACTTAGGAACAATGCCTGTGTTACACTGGGGGCAGGAAGAGCTGTCACTTACGTGTGCCATAACACATAAAAAAGTTAAGACAGTAGAATTGTTTAGTGTATGTTTATATTCTTAGTGTACCGCTATGTAAAATCCAATAACGCTCGCTCAGTTAATTAAGATAATTTCTGACCATTGCTGTGTTCACAAGAGCCAACCACTAGTCCCTACCCCGAACCAGATTTATCCAACCCACACCTTCATATTATATTTTCTAATATCTATTTTAATTTTATTCTCCTATATACATCTAGATAGCCACGGTGGTCTAGCGGTTAGAACGCTGGCCTTGTAATCCTGGGGTCTCGGGTTCGATTCCCGGCGGTGCCCGAATTTATAACTTGTGTTGGGCAAGGCCGTGGTCTAGGCAACACGGAGTTTTCCTCCGTGGCATCCCAACAATTACTCCATTCACACACAGAAGAAGGCAATGGCAAACCACTTCTGGATCATCTGCCAAGAACGTATATGAACAGGTCCCAGTCCGAGAAAAGGATGGAAGAATCCTGTTCATATGGACCTGTCGTCAGACAGAACACTAAATAAAATAAATAAAATACATCTAGGTCTCCCAAGTGAAGTCTTTCGTTCAGGTTTTTCTATACAAAATTCTGTGTACATTTTGCATCTGTCCCATGCGTGCTACACGTCCTTCCTCATCGTCATCGATTTTATTATCCATATATTTGGTATTTCCAGATGAGATAATATTCAGTGATATCTGAGGCTTTCACGGCAGAGAGTGTGAACACGGCCATCTGTTGGATGTCGCGTCGTGGAGTCCGATAGATATTGAAAAAGTTTTCGGAGAACCTTGGTGTCTCTGTCTTCAGGGTGACGAGACATCGAGATAAAAGTCGTTAAATAAACCAAGACTATGAAAAATTGTAAAATGCGTCAGTGAACAGCCACGGCTTTGATAGTCGCCGGGCACCGGT
>NW_019060592.1:71257-86801 GCF_000696155.1 Zootermopsis nevadensis | reverse complement strand
GGTCGCTGACGGGGGATGCTAATTCCGAACACATGTCGATGTTTCGTACGGAAGTTAGTGAGATTCTGTTTTGTTATTATGAGGCTGGTTCCGGCAGTAGCCACAAGATGTTGTCTGTCTGATTCTCGTTAAATTTGAAGATGTATCCAATTAGAGCAGTCACAGGGCTGAGCAGTATTATAAATACATTCAATGTAAGAGCGACATAAGCTTGTGTTTTTGCTGATTCCAGTTAGCGAAAGTTAATACGAGCGCTACGAACGTTAAAGAGGAAGATATGGAACTTGTGTAATTTTAGATAAAAGCCTAATATCTGCAGATATTAATTTTTAGAGGACTTTATAGAATCAGGTGTTAAAGGGAAAGAAAGATGTATCGTGCTAAGGAAAGGAAGAGGATTGAAAAAATACATGGAATAACGAAAGGATGAAATGAACAAGTAAGGGAGAAACAAATGAGGAAGGAATTAGCCTTGCAAAATAACAAATTGAGATACAGAAATAGAAGGGGTGATTTAAAATTGTAATTATTCTTGTGTTTATCAGTACATTAATACTCGAAATATTTAATGTGTCTAAATGCTGAAATGCACCAAGCAGTGACGTATTAGTTGACAAATGAAAATACCAAGTAAATATTAAAAAAAAAATTTAAAACTTCGTTTACTCCACGGCAGATTTGTGTAACAACCGGGAATGATGTCGCTTAGCACAGTGTTGCAGGATGGCCGTCAGATCTTTCCTTTCAAAGTTTTTTTTATCAGTTTCCTCTAATATTAAAGATTCCTTTAACTGCGTGTTGACGAAATGGGACGCTGTTTGCAAGCATTTCGTGAAATACGAGAACAAACACTGAATCCAGAATTTAGTCTCGTGTCAATATTTGCTACTGGATTCTCCGCTCTGCTGTTGAACTTACCTGTCAGAGCCGCAAGACGAAGTAGAACGCGCCGTAGTTTACAGCGGCTTGATGGCAGTTCCCGGGAACATTTGCAGCCGACAGTAAGGGCAACAAACATCCTTGTGTACATTGATGGATGTTTTAATATTGGCTTATTTAACAACGCTGGTCCAGCTGCGGAACCACGGTCAGATTACGTAGAAAGACTGTCATAGAAATTCCATAAGTAAGGATTTTTGATGTACGTGGTCGTGGTATATTTAAAATCAATGTTCTAAAACTCTCTTGGAGAGACCGAGTAACACCACGAAATAACTCTGTCATGGGATTCGACTGAAAACAGCTCTAGAGTGCTACACATGTAATGTGGTAGTCGGTGGTGGAATAAAGTGGTGTGTTTGTTTGTCAGCTAGCTGTTCGGAAAGTTGAGAAGTTTACACTGAAATTCGAACAGGTCAAAAATAGCTTTTACGTTTTTTAAAAGTACAGGCCATTTCAATAACGTAAGTCGCACGTAGGTGTTGTGGTTAAATTTAAACATGTAATTAATGTGTTAGTGTTAAGCTCGGATGTCTGTTGGCTACTCAGTAGGCGCTATTGTGATGAACTTCCGGACATCAGCCAGTGTGATATATAGTGTCAAAGTAACTTGAGTAACTAAAAAATTGTCATCTCACAGTCATGTGACTGCTCTTATCGTGTGGCAGGTAATTTCCCTTGCTTTGACACTGTACCGGTTAGATGTTTCCCTCTGGTCGGAACATTGCAATTCAAAGCGTTTATTAACGTTGACATGTGTATAGCCCCTGCAAAATTATCGGAGACAATTTCACATCCGTAGCGTTTAAATAGCCGCAGGTAAAATCAAAGGCTGAAACTCGGAAGCCGTTCAGTCTATTTGATAAAAGCAATTAAGTTTCAAGCTGAATGTTTCAAAATGTACAGGGTGTTCTTTTTTGATAATGTGACTATTTAAAAGCGATGTAATATGTATCAGAATTCTAAAATCGAAGTACTCGACATAAATTCGTACTTTGTTGGTATTTAAATCAATTTCTCTGGCATCACAAGGTGAGGGATTTGTTGAAACATGTATTCGAAAGGAAACTTCCAATTTTAGGAAACTATTTGTAAATTTAACCTAATGCGTGCGCTCTTACTGGACGTCGCTGTGTAGTTATTAGCAATTCTATTTCTTATTTCGAATGCTTGGCCAGCCAAATTTGTTTTACTGATGTTTCCATCAGTCTCTCTACGAAAATTGTGCAATACATAACAGTAAATCGCAGTCGGTTCTTTTCATGTGTTTCGAATTTAACAGCCATAATTCATAATTCGACTGTTCGACGCTACATGATGTACTTAACTGGTAAAATATCGTACAGTAACCAAATAAAGTAACAGTTTTTTAATACGATATAATTATCAGTAACATTTTCATATTTGAATCTGTTCCTTGCGCGCACAGGCTTTCTGGAAATATTTGTTTCGGAGGAAACCCTTTAAAATGAGCTTTTAATGAAAATTGCGAACTTCGAGAGAAAAATTCCGGCGTTAATTATTTGTTCTCTTCTGACACAGGAAACGGCATTGGTTCTTCCGCCCTGGGTTCCCAGCAGCTGCAAGATCCTCCGAGCCTTAACTTCAACCTGACTTCGTCATCGTCATCCTCGTCCTCCTCCACAATGCAGGGTGTTTCCGGGGACTGTGGCTCCTACATAAGAAGACAGCTGAGTCTGGCCGAGATCACCAGAGGCCTGCCTTTCAACAACGAGTACGAGCTGATTGCCTTCAGTCACTTTACCTTCAGCCGGGTGTATCCTGTCGATCTGGGACTCGGAAAGCGTGTGGTCGAAAAGCCAATCGGATTCAAACGCAAAGACCTGCTGGAAGTATTAGTGAAAGCACTCGAGTCCTTAAACAAGAACGTAACGACTCCTTCAACGGTTACTAATAACAATAATCACCAAAATCAAAACTCAAGAAATTCACCGAATCGTTATACATTAGATGATTTTTTGGAAGGACTTTACAGAAACGAGCCCACAACCGGGACTCAATATGAAATGTATTTCAGGACTAAAAATACGAATAATAGAAGTCATATGGACCAAGTGGCGCCCGTTACCGGTGTCACCAAAGTTATCCTAATGAGGCCGTTTGCACCCCTACAGACTGTTTCTTCAGAGACGCTTCCAGTTGCGAAAGACAAAGAGTTGATTCACATTATACTCCCGTTGTCAGGACGGACAGCGACTTTTCAGAGTTTCATGGACAAATTCGTGAAGATTGCTTTGAAGAACGATAGACGAGTTCACCTAACTGTTGTGTACTTCGGCGAAGAAGGCTTGGCGGAAGCTCGTGGAATAATGGCAAGAGTCTTGATGACCAAAAACAGTGGTGGTAACAGTAACAATTTAAGGTTATTGGCTTTGAATGAGACCTTTTCTCGTGGTAAGGGGTTGAGGGTTGGTGCTGAACGTGCGTGGGATCAGCAGGGGTTGTCAAACAGCCCTCTTAGCAGCCGTCATAACGGGGATGTCCTACTTTTCATGTGTGACGTGGATGTCGTGTTCAGTGCGCGGTTTCTGGACAGATGTCGTTGGAACACTGAGCCTGGCCGCAAAGTGTATTATCCGGTGGTGTTCAGCCTGTACAACCCCCACGTCGTGTACACCCTCCAGGGCAAAGAGGTGCCAGCCGAGACGGATCAACTCGTCATATCACGTGACACCGGCTTCTGGAGGGACTTTGGATACGGCATGACGTGCCAGTACAGGTATGCCGACCACGTGTGAAACATTGATTAATACCTTGGTTGTTAGGGCTAAGCGCTGGTGATCCTTGGTTACCCTGGGATGCATATGTATGTGATATTTCAGTTTGAAGTAGGTCACTGGTGCCAGGCTTTGTCGACACACGAACTCTTCGTAAAACGTCATGCGCTTAGTTAATTGATTATCGCTGTGACATAGAGAAGCAAATATAGGTCGCCCAGTCGCCATGTTGCCTTAGTTGACAATGTAGAAGTATGATTCGGGTAGGGTTTTTTTAGGTGTTGATAATTTTGTACCAAGTTACGTAAAGGAAATTAAGTTGAGAATTATGTTGCCGGTATTTTGCTAGTGGGTGGGATGTCTGCCGATCGCATTGACCAAGTTGTCACCTGATTTTGGAATTCATTGTCACTGGGGTCTCTGGTTTGAATCTCGATCAGGGTTTGCGTAAATATTGTCATTCATCGGCCATCCCTCTTGAAATGAGCCGATACACCCTCACCGTCCAAGAACTCTTACCGATTGTCAAATTATAAAAGCTAAATGAAAGTCTGTGTACAAGTAACTAAAATTGTGTGGGGACCGAAAGAGAAAACAGAGGGAGAGAAGTTAGGAAGGAAATAAGCAAGGAAGAAGCAAACATATGAGATGCCATTAATCTTTTCTAAAGGTTTGCTAAACAAACCAGGTCGAGTTCTCTTCTCGGAACGAACGGCGAGCGCCTCAGACACGAGGAGACGCCCCCGTGAATGAGTTTTGCCCTGCGGAGTTTCAGGGAGGAAGGGAGACTAGGCATTAGACGCGGAAATATGCCCTGGCATCCTGGAATATTAAGTGCACGAGTTCCAGGCTATCCATGTGAATCTTATTCCGTAATGCGTTATTTGCTTTCCGCACTTCCCGAAATAAAGGAAAATATTCTCGTATTCAAGATGGATTTTACATTTTCAATTCATACTTTATAAATATAGTCAATATATATATATATATATAAATGGAGTCAGGGAATTTAGAGGCCTATGTTGTGTACGTATAAGGTACTATTTAAAACGTAACCCAAGAACAGCCACGTATTACGGTGCAAAAATTGAATCAGAAACAGGTGAATCCCGGTGTAAGACTGTCCCCACCTTCCCCGTGCGCTCGAGTCAAGGTCATCCTGGTTGCTAGGCCGCTGCTCACGCCAGCTTCGAGAAAGCTGTGCAGGTGCGAAAATGATTAATTTACGAGCAGAACGTGCGCGCATTCTCGAATATTACTTCGCGTCGAAATCATTTAGTAATGCCTGTCGTGACACGGAAATACGAATATGACAAAAATGCACCGACGTTTCGGGACATAGTAAGTGTGTCCTGCGACAGAAAACATGTCCGGCGTCGGACAGTTTTGAGACAGGCGAGACTCAGGCTAAGAAGAATCTCGTTCGTCTTGTTATGTTGATGGCACTGAATCTCAGAAATGCTATTTAAGTTAGGGTTGCCTCTTAAATGGAGCACTACGCAAGCCCCGTTTCTGCTAGTTTCTCATAATTTCTAATGATAATGAATTAGCCTTGATAATGAGTGTCTGTCACACAGCAGCGATAATAATTTGTAACCGGAGTCACTCAAGACGATAGCGATTAAACTTTGCACGCGGACATTGGACTTCATCATACGACTCCTCTAGTCTGTCGGGTTTATTTTTGGGGGTGGGGTGGGGGGGGCGGACTGACGGTGCTGAAATTAAAGGAACATTAGTGACACTCGTCTCTTCCTGCACCTGGTAGCCGCTGGACGCAAGCCAGACGCACCAACTTCATCCCCCGCCCCGCACCTCGGACAAAAACTGCTGTCACCGTAATGTCTCCAAGATACGCGGCTCTTAACTTGAGGGGCACGAACAGCTGTAGAACACGTGTAAACTGAGGTGTGGGGCAGGAGAGAAAGTCTGAAGGAAAATCAGAGCTAACTCCCTGGAGAGAGGCCCTTCTTCAGAAGCCAGATTTTTCTTCTACTCAAGAAATTCATCGTCTTTTACGGAAAATTTATTGCAGTGTTTTAGAGAGCCCACCACTAGTCCCTATCCTGGGTCAGATGATCCACAGCTTGTAACTCTATTTCCCTGATATGCATTTTAATATTATCCTCTAAAATACGCGTAGGTCATCTGAATATTCTCTTCCCTTCAGGCTTTTCAATTTAAATTTTGTACGGAATTCTCCGCCATGCGCGCTACTATGTGCCCCACTTACCCCAACCCATGCTCATTTATTTGATCATATGAATAGTAATTAGTGAAGAATACAAATAATGAGTCTCCTAATTAAGCAGTTTTCTCCATTTCCTGTTGCTTCATCCCTTTTACTTCTAAATATTCTCCTGATCACCTTCTTCTCAAACGCCCTCGATCACAGTAGTTTTTACTAATAACAAGCTTCGACTAAAATAGAGGATAACGTGACGAAACGTCGTCAAACGTCTGCCAGACTACACGGAGCAGCATCCCAAAAATCCGAGAAGAGTCATTTTCAAAGATAACATAAATTCAGAGACAGGGTTTATTTATTCCTTTATTTATTGTTTATTTAAAGACGCTGCCAAAACTCAGAAAATATTTCTTATAATATATTTATTAATTTTTAGTTTACACTCCCCCCCCCTCCCCCCGCTGGATGCTTAGTCTTGTAGGTGTGTGTTGAATAGTTTTGAAAGTAATAATACGAACAGATGAAAAGAAATATCCTCACATCGTGCGTTCATTTCATGAAGTCAGCGGAAGCTGTAGGAAGTGTCAGAGTGAAGCCAGCCTCCAGAAATGTCTTCAGAGTTCCGTCCCATGATACGTCATTGTTCAGGGTAAGAAGCTTTACCCTTCAAGGAATAAGCCTATCTTATAACTAGAAAGTCTAGGTGATACTTGACAAGTCCAGGGTGCGTCAGCCTTGAAACCCTTCCTATCCTGTCTGCCACAGTATTCAGATGAGGCGGAGTCACAAGAACAGCCCCCCTGGTAGTAATTTATGTATCACGCACACAACAAAACCACCCTTCAAGCTGGGAAAGTTATTCTCTCCCTGCCACAAGGGTTGTGTGCTAAGTAGCGAGGTAAGATGTGGACACGAAGTCTAGCAAGCAACGATGAGACTACTCAACTAACGCAGACTGAGTCCCCTTATGTTGATCTTTAGGCAGAAGTCAAATTTGTGGACTGACAGCTTTCTAAACATTACAGTTGTGGATAAGATATGAAATCATTGCCTTTGCTTTCTTGTTTTCTACTTATCTTTCTTTGTCTCGTCTCCGTTTTCCATGTCTTCATAATCTTTCATTTTTATTTTTGTTTCATGTTTCATTTACGTTTGCAATAACGCAAACACCAAATTTTCCGTGCATCTGCAGGTTGTTACATTTTAAAATGTAGCCGTAACTCCGAAAGCATTTGTAAGCTTTGATGACATTAGTGAAACAACACAGACGATTTAATTTTAGTTTTTATTTGTTAGGAATAACTTCCAGTAGGACAAGAGGTGTGCACCGGGTACTGGTTGGGAAGCCTGAGGGGAAGAGACCGCTGGGGAGACCTAGACGTAGATGGGAGGATAATGTCAGGCGGGATCTATAGGAGATAGGAGTTGAAGGAGACTGGATTTTGTTGGCACAGGACAGGGTCCGGTGGAGGGCTTTGGTTAATTCGGTGATGAACCTTCGGGTTCGGTAAGCCATCTAGTTGGTTGGGTCGGGAAGCCTGAGGGGAAGAGACCTCTGGGGAGACCTAGACGTAGATGGGAGGATAATCTCAGGCGGGATCTATGGGAGATAGGAGTTGAAGGAGACTGGATTTTGTTGGCCCAGGACAGGGTCCGGTGGAGGGCTCTGGTTAATTCGTTGACGAACCTTCGGGTTCGGTAAGCCATCTAGTTAGTTAGTTAGGACTTTAGAACAGATGCTGAAAATGTCCACCTCGTTCATGAAGGCTGTTTCGACCCTTTTTAACCCTTTTTAGCGTGTTTTCGAGATTGTCCTACCCATTGTCATTTATAAATATCTACAACTGTCTTGCGAGTAAAAATAATTATTGACTCCCGGGAATACGCTACATCCAGACGGAGATTAGGGAGCGGGGTCCCGTTAATTAGAGATAGTTGACTGCGACTTGCCCCAAGATGCGGTCAATCGCGTAGCAAGGGATAGATCTAGAGTGTGGATACGTGAGGAAATGGATAATGAATCATGTAACCTACCACCATCACAGATGGCAAGGAGAAAATGGAGGTGAGTCAGAGGAACTCGCGAAGCCGTTGTTACTAGGGATGCAGTCAATAACGGTCCATTGTCAGCTCTTATATTATTCGCTGTTCGTAGAACATTTTACCACACCATAAATCTAAATGACAGTGTGTAGCAAGAAGATTTTCAAGCGGAAACTTGTAAAGGTGAAGGCTGTAGCATGAGCCTACGTTTTGCTGCAGAAAGACAAATGACTAGCCTCTCCTGCTGAGAATCTTGCATATTGAATAGAATATTCGAATAAAATGGAAATTATCCTATTTATTATCCGTAGCAGAATATGCTGTGGGTTTGAAGCCAGGTTTTGTGTACTTGTGTAAGAGAATGCTCTACTGAACCCTCCGACTGACGGGCTAAGGCGGGTTCGTCGCTGTCACTCAATACCAGAAAATTTGTGCTATTGTCCCAACTCATGTGACGGGCTTCATAAAATGTTTGCGGAGGGTCACATGCGACCCGCGGGTTGTGGTCCCTGAGCTAATACATCGACAGTTAATTTAATGAACGTTAATATTCGCTTTCAGACAGTGACGTTTTAATAAAACTCTGAAGGCCTTCGTAGTCGAAACTTAAAAAAAAAATGCACGTAATAAGGGAAAAGTTGGTCTTTGCAGTTCTCCGTCCTTTGTGAAAAAGCGAATCGAGCTTACTACCACGAAAATGGTGTCAGCACTGTCACGTCCCGTCGTTATCGTCAGAGCTTGTCAGCAACTGCTGTAGGACTGATCACACAGAAGTGAGGTTTCTCTCGCCTCTTTAAATATTGATTCGTTATGACGCCTGATTAGCTGAATATAAAAGTGACCCAAGGGCTTCTGGAAACCGAACGGGTTGTTGTGGCAACGCTTCCGACTCGGGAGGTTCTCGGTTCCAATTTTGGCACTTTCGGCCACTCCAGGTTACATCGCGGAAAGAAGCTTTCAAATACGTAACCGTCGCTGTAGCCTTCTGGGATCTTGCGCCGTATAGTTTCGTAGAAGCTGACCGACGTTTTAGAGGTTATGGTTATGGACGCAGTGCACATCCCTCAAACGTCTGTCAACTTGCACAAGACGACAAGATCAATATCCCAGGAGACTGTCAGCCTAATACTTGAGAACCTGAAATCTTAATAAGATATTAATAATAATAATAATAATAATAATAATAATAATAATAATAATAATAGGAGAAATTTCTCGTGTTCTTGTCTCTACTTATATTTATATTGGTTTGTTGTATTTGATAACTCTGATAGTAGATCCTCACAACAAAAAGACCTATCTTAATGTTATTTTACCTTATCAGTTTTCGAGTGGACATTTTCCAACAGTTTTGCCACCAAAATTCTGTACGCTATTTTTCCCCCATCCAAGGTTTATGCCGAGCACATACCGCTATATTTGGTTACCTTTAGAATGCCAGTGTATTCCAAGGAGTATACATTTCCTATCTTGTTACTTGTATTTGCATTATACCTTGATTCGGTTTTCCTGTCAGATTAACAATATCGCAAATTGTAGCATCGATAAATGCATAATCGAAGTGATCAACATCAAGTATATGACTCTGCAGTAACACTAATGTACTACCGCACAAGGTTAATGGTTTGATCAAATGGAATGCAAGCTAACACTCAGTCGTGCCAACATCATTATCGTGGCCATTAGCTCAATTAGGCGGTCGCGGAATGCAAACGAGAGGATCTCTGAACTGGATTTGGAGGTCAGTTAGAGGCTTATAGAATCATGGTTCATGCAGAGTAATTTGATAATATATTGTAACCGCGTATCATAACGAATCCCTGGTTTTTTGTGCTTGTGTGTGTATTTAATTGAATTGTGAACTGATGTTAATGGAAGTATGTGTATAAAGGAACAGTTGTTAGTTCTGTTTTTATTCGTCTGGTACGAAATGTAGAGGTTTAATGCGACAAATGTAAAGACCCTACGAAAATAATGGCTGGTCAAAGTATTTACAAGTCAGGGAACCAGGAACAGAATGTTCTGAGCATGTTTTAATGAAATAGCTTTTAATTCGTCGACCATTTTTCCCTCTTCGGAGCAGTATCCTGATGCCAAATTCTGGCACCAGAGTGTGAGTTGCATGAGAAGTTCATGCTTAATGTGACGTGATGTTTCTTCCTCAGGTCTGACTTCCTAAAGGTGCGTGGTTTCGACGAAGAAATCGTTGGGTGGGGTGGAGAAGACGTCATGCTGTACCGGAAGTACGTCAGGAGTCACGTTAAAGTAGTGAGAGCAACTGACCCCGGCATCTTCCACATCTGGCATCCGAAGGTAAGTAGATGAATCTTTTGTTGCGTAGTGACGTTTCAGTGTTGTGAGGCTTTCTTAGTGAACCGAAACTAACGTCAGCATGTGGGCGTCCTCTGTAGAATAAGACCATTAGTCCTTACCCTTGCTAAACTTTAGAAATTTTGCGTTCATTTTAAGGACCACTTCAGGGCAGAAATTAACTTCTGAACTCATAAACATCATGTCTTTTGACAAATTTAATGAATTTACATTGTTTTTTTGTATTACCACTACGAGTGTACTAAAGCTGAAGGTTTGTGAAGATGTAATGTTAGAACAACGACCTCGCTGGATATTATCTTTCGTCTAGATTTTTGTTAAAAAAATACGACTTTTCGAAACGGATGTTTACGTTTCGTTGACATTAATTAATTTTAAGAACTGCTTTACGCATGATATAAGTTGACTTAACAAATGTTGAAGTCCTTTGACAGATTTTGACGAAACCACATAACACAGCTCGTAGATGTATGATTTTATTTCCTATTTGTGTTTATTATCGTCTGCCTTCCTCAAGGGTCTGATTACATTTTTGGGCGTATCTCGTGAAGTATTTATAAGCTATGAAAAACAGCCTCTCATATACGGATCTATGAATACGAATACTGTATTAGGTAATATTTGTCTGGAACTCGGTGAATTAGAAAGAAAGTCATGTTTGCTATCAGAAGCGTTGTCCAACCTCATGCCCTCGTCCTGCTGATGATTGTCTATACCACGCTGTATATATCTGGAGAATGGACAGTCCTAATGACGTGAACGTTGTTATTTACCTTCGATTTAATACATTACAGAATTTACATGAGGGCGAAACATCTGTTTGTTTTCTGTGTCTCAGACCCATAGTTACAGAAACAGCGTGGAATAATTTGTATTGGAGAGAGAGACCCTTCATTTCCATTACAGAATTATTTGGTTAAGGAAACTCTGTGTCTGGTTGTATGTGCAAGAGTGCCTTAAAATATGCCACGACTTATTCCTTAGACATCGTTACCAGTTTATCTCTCACAGTTATCTTTTTATTCGAAAGCAAATAACGTATGTCGTTGAGGAAACGTCGTTAAAATTAATCAAGAAACAAGATAACATGGTATTAGTTCTAGCTTTTAGCAGGTGCATAGAATGTCGCGGGCCAACTGAGGCCTTCGGACGCGTTTGATACATTAACTTTTCGAGTAGGTGCATATAAAACACCTACCTTACATCCATTTCGTAATAACGTGATAACCATATCAAAAATGAATTCAGGTGTTCTAATCTGGTGCATATCTTTTTATGTGTGAACTTATAATTGTGGTCTCCGCCATACAGTCTTAGGATGATATGCGTGTTAACATTTTGGTGTGAGTACCGGAAGGAAAGGGGTCACTCGGTAGACCTAGGCACTGATGGATTTTTAAGAAAACAGAGTGGAGGAGTTTGGACTGGATTCGTCCGGTGTCAGTCTGTCAGAACTCTGTAGTGATCCGTTGTGTCTCATATAATGCAATGGATTTTTTGATGCACTGAGGGATTATCACGTCGTCTGGAGGTGGTCTGCTCCATGGAGTTCGGAAAGCAGAATTTCGACAAAATAATAATAAAAACAATAGACGTTGTTGAAGAAAGCTGTTTAATTCTTAAGAACATCCGCGGTTCTGCTTTGAACTTTACTGCTATTGTCTGTGTATGTGTTTGGGGAGGGGAGGGGAGGGGTAGAGCCCTGCTGAGGCAGTTGAAACCAATTATAAGAGAGACCTCGGCTGTGGTCTGTGCAGGACATTTTCCAAATGGAAAGAACGTAAGATTATTTTGTTAGGTTTTTGTATTGGTGTGCCTGTATGTAATGAACTGGTTTTTTTTTTTTTGGGGGGGGGGCTTTTTCTCTGCTAATGGCGGCGGATTCGCTGACTGTGCTAATACTAGAAACCACAAAACCCACACCCACAAGTTTTTTGCAGCTGAAACAAACTCAGAGAATGTAAGGATAAAAAATTGTGCTGTCATCTGAAACGTTTCTAAAGCTTAATAACGACAATTGTATGACATTTTTATTCAGATTTTCACCAACAGCGAGCGTAAATGTGACATGAAATGTATCCAACATTTTTTGATAACCATCTCCACGCCCTTTCTACGTGACTCGTAACAATCAGCATACAGCTGCTTTATTGCAGCAATTAAAATGTAATCTATATACATTACTTTCAAACCAGAATATATGACATTTACGTTTGATTTCTGCTATCTTTCGTATTTTGCCTCATTTATAGAGTATCAATGTAATATCGGCTGATAAGTGAACCCTCAAGTAATGGATTCGTTTTTCTAGCATGCTCGACTATTGTTATCATTAGTTTTCAACCCTTCGAAATCCCTTCCCAATGGAACATTAATTAATGGATGTTGTGTCAGAACTTAATGGGGAACTGCGTCACTATTTGTCTGGGATTCGCTCTGTTATGTTTTTCCCTTCTTCTCTGTTTTTAACGCAATTAACTTGCTCGTTTTCGTTGACTGTACGCTGAGGCATGTGCTGAATGCTTATTTTATGACGTCCCTTGCTTTTACCCAGCGAGAAACGTCAGTGATGAGCTTGCTTGTTAAACGATAGCGTAGCGTGGTTAAAAATTTAACAATCCTGTTAGTTGTAGCAATGAAATTTCGTAACAAGAAACTTTGAGCGTCAGTTACCACCACGATCACAGCGAATATTAATAAAGTGATGATGATGATGATGATGATGATGGTTGTGTTAATAAAGTAATAACTATATTAAATATTTATTTAGAAGCAATCCAACATTGAACATCTATTTAAATTATGTCCTACAATTGACAATTGACAATTGACAATTCAGCATTTTAGAAAAATGTGTATGCTTACTGTTTTGATGTAAGACTTGAGGTTCTCACAGCGGTGAGTATGAAGATTTCCGTCTTCTGGGTTGTTGCGCTGTGTAGTCTGGTCGATGTTAACCAACGTTTCAGAGATGACGGAGGCAGTATGACCTCTGAAACATTGGTTAACATCAACCAGATTACACAGCGCAACAACCCAGAAGACGGAAATCTTCATACTGTTTTGATGTTTATTTATGATTATTTCTGCTAACCTAACCAGTGGGTTAGTCTCTGAACTCAGCCTGGGTGAAACATCTTAAGTTTTTTATTCATTGTAGCTAAGTTTGTGACGTTTGTGTTGACAGTACCCTGTAAATATTTTTTAATGTACTCGAATCGCATCGAATCGTCGGAAGAGAATACAAACTTCGGCGAAAAATTGATAGTCCAATCAATATTCTATAATACTAGTACATTTTTATTTCGGACACAAATTAGAACGTGTGAGAATCGTGCGCTTTTTAAACAGTTTGTTTTTATGATAACGTTTTAAGTCCGGAATGGCGTTTTATAGTTTCTGTTTGTATTGTGTTTTACGTTTCTGTCGTGTGCATGTTTTTGCTTTCTACCTCAACTTGATGTTATTTCCTGCAAGAGCGAAATTACACAAGTGGCTTTTTGGGTGTTTGGCATGAGAAGACTGTTCTGCGGAATGCATTAATCCACTCCCAGTTCAACTGCATGTGATGCAGTGCATGGAAGAACACACTGTAAGTAACCCATGCATTCATATTAGTAGTCATTAATGTAATTACTAGCCTTCTTGTACTACTAATACTACTAAGTCTACTGCTACTGCCATTAATTATGGTGGCAGTTGAATTCAGTCTTCTGTTGACCATTTACAATAATAATATAAGAAGCAACAAACACAACAAAATAAGATAAATAATTCTGTTGCTATCAGAATTAAATTCATGGCATCGATTTCATAGTATTTATCGTTTTCGAAAAAAATTGGGCTCGAATTTTGGCTAGGAGTTTGTTTGTCGTGATTGGGGTAGTTTTCCTCAGTCCCTCCAAACAAACGCTGAGATGAAGATTTCCGTCTTCTGGGTTGTTGCGCTGTGTAGTCTGGTCGATGTTAACCAACGTTTCAGAGGTCATACTGCCGCAGTATGACCTCTGAAACGTTGGTTAACATCGACCAGACTACACAGCGCAACAACCCAGAAGACGGAAATCTTCATACTCACCGCTGTGAGAACCTCAAGTCTTACAACGCTGAGATATCACCCAAAAGAAAAGATGAGCAGAGCGGTAATGGTAAAATTTTCTGTGTTCCTTGATTAAGCGTGTGATACAGACTAATGGAGGAGTGGAGATACAGCTCCACATATTCTTAACCTCAGCACTAGGTGGAGGTGAATGGTTAGCTTTACACCTGACTTCTTTACTACCTAGAAACTCATCAAATAGGAGGTAGGTTAGGTCCCGTCACCAGTTTGTTATGAGGACGCTGTTAAATTGATCTTAAATTGGGTGTGACTATGTAAACTGGATTCATCCGGCACTTGATAATTGTTAACATGAATGTTTGTTAAGTATCTGAGTAACTGTCAGGTTCTCAAGGACTGTATTTGATGTAGTTAGGCTGAGTGCTAAACACTGCATCTGGGTACAGAAATGTGTTTACATGCGCTACAATTGTAATGGTCTATCCCAGATATACTGGGCGCAGTGATATTCACAACTCTGTTGACGCACTGACCCCGGACGACCACAGAATCGCTACAGGTGTTGCCAGAGTACACTGTCCTGAGAACGTTAGCACTCGCCCGCAACACATAATTCATAAATAAAATGACCACAAACTGCTGTTTCTAATTTTATTGTTTCATTCGATAAGTGTATTTATTATCATTGTTCTTGTTAATGGGTATACTAACAGTTGTATTCAAATATATTTCATACCAAACAAGTTTCTCTCAATTGCATGTTGCGAAAATTAATTTTCTGTTATAAAAGACAAATATTTGACATGTTTACAGTAAAATATATGCAACCCGTGATTGCAGTCTGTAGTTAGTAAATGATTGATATTAAATCAAGCGAAATAAACAATTTTTGAATAAAATGGAATCCTATATTATAAATTTCGTTTGACGTGTTACTTATTCTTAAGTTACTGGATTTGTATTATGAGGGTACGGCTGATTTAAAAAGCAAATGTGAAGAATGTCCCCTTACCCTTTTAGATTCTATGTTTGTTCTCTGTCGCAGGCAGGCAACATTCTGGAAATTTATATTTTACAGTCTAAGAGTCATACAAGGTTAGTGGCTACAAGGCCTGAATTATTAAGGATATTATTCACAAAATTTACCCAGTATGACTTGTTTTAGCCTCAGCGTTATGCCTATTTAGTAATTTTTTAATGGTTGGGTGTCAGAAGAAATAAAACTTGGAGAAATCCAGACTGGCG
>NW_019060592.1:52045-71225 GCF_000696155.1 Zootermopsis nevadensis | reverse complement strand
TAATAAAAATGTTGACACAAAGTGAACAACAGGATTGAAAACAAAATAAAGGTGTAAAGCATATCATATGAGTGGACAAACGCTAATTATTTATTTAAATGAATGCTTTTAGCCCATATTTACATGGGAAATTTTGATGTGTTTGAGTTTATGTGTAGAATATTTGGTTATGTAACACAATGGACATTGTCATTGTTGTTGTTGTTGTTGTTCTGGTTTGTGAAACTGTCTGGATTTGTAGGTACATAAAATACCTACAAGTCCACATGGCAGCAAACCCCAGAACAACAGAATCTCAAATCTCACACTAGATAGCACTTATAAATGTTAGTGTTTTTATTAGATATGAATTTAATTTTCAATACTCATGAATTCTACCGCATGTCAGTAAATGTTACATTTATATTGCAGGTATGCTCAGGTGGTCCGGGCCATCAGAAACTATCAGCTGATCAGTACCGAGCCTGTATTCGATCTCGGGCCCTTAACGAAGCATCCCACGCCCAGCTAGGATTCCTTGCCTTCCGAGATGAAATAGCCAATCAGAATAATGTCAAAGGATCATTATATCCTTCAGTACATAAAGAAGAAACCTGATCACAATCCAAGAAGCACGGTCAAAGAAATGAATTTTAATTTTACCCCATCTGTTAAAATAATTGACATGGGATTTTGCCGTCTAGAGACTTAGGAATGAACCTTCATTGACTCCATAATGAAAAGTTAATCTTTCATGTGGCATATTTCATAAACCAAATGCTTATAATGAACATTAATGTGAAAATAATGTTTACTTTTGCATTATAAAGAGTCACTGCCTATCCAGATAAAAATAAATGTTTCAAGACATTCATCGCACCAACAAGGTCTTATGTTGGAAATATAATTTCTGTTTTTTTTAATCAGTACTTAAAATAAATCTTCAAATACGTGATGTGAACTTCTGGTTACGGAATTTTTGAATTAGATTGTCATATAAAATATGAAAGTATTGGACAGTACAAAATAGTGAATGGTGTTACTGGTAACATTTTGTACTGGCTGCTGCTTGTTAATGTAGCAACAGTGAGTATTATACCATAGCAAATTAATAATTAATGCAGTATTTGCTTGTAAAAGATTGAAAGGATTTTAATATGGATCTGAACTAAGGTATTTTCTTAGACAGTTAGTAATATGTATATCCAATATTAACTATGAAAATAAGACCAATAACAGTTTCATATCTGAGGTAACCAAACTTGTTCAGTAATTAATTCTCATAAATTACATATCCCTAAAATGCAAGATCAACGCATTATTCCTGTTAAAGGCAAAAAATAATTGATAAGCAACATATTCTCATTATCATTATAGTTTGAAGGACCGTGATTATGTCAATAAAATCAAAATTAACAGATTTTTTGCAGAGAATTTCTTACAGTCTTCAAATATTAACAATTTTTCAAAATCTAATTTCTTCTATTGTAAATATTTTAAGTTTTATTATTATGTACTACATTTCATAGTCTTAATAATGTGAAGCTGTAAAACCAATAAAATATTTTATGAAGAAAACATTAGAAAAAAAATGAGAAGTCAGTTATTTAAAAATTACACCAAATAACTCTTATAACCGTTTTAATCGAAAAGAGTTTTATGACGATATGTCCATAGATATTAGAAACTATCTTTCTGAAATATGGGAGTAGGGTGAGTAAATGTAGGTAAACCCAACATTTTCTATAAAGATGTGGGTGTATGCTTATAAGAACCTAAGGGTACAGTTTTCATCACATTTCATGGTGCAGGTATTTTAGATAATCCAGTCCTTCTTCTGTAAAGTACATTTTTGCAAGAGGAGCGAAGCTGTAAAGAAACTTACAAACCTCCACTTGTTAATATTAATAATGTGACTTGAGATAAATCACAAATATTAGTTGTTTTGTGAATTAAATATAATGTATGTGTTAATTGTTAATTTGTTGTTGTTTGGATATTAACTATACTTGTATTATTTATTTATTAAATTTGATATTCATGTATATGATTATATATGTTGAAATTTTAATTAACTCAACTTTTATTATTCTTTGTCTTTGCGTTGAATTTCAGCTTGTTTCAGATTTACTGTTGTGTGCATAAATTTGTATAGCTTCATCACAAGTCCAACAATTTTAGAATATGTACAGTTATACTTGTAAATTTGTTGTTATTCTTTTCAGGAAATCGTGAAAGAATGACATTCTGAGGTAAACTCTCGAAAGCGTTGAATTTGGCAGCGATTAATACGTGTCTGTTAACAAACATTTAATTGTAAAAGAAAACTGTTTTAATTGGAAAATTTTTCCTGTTTTCCTCTCCTTTAGTCATTATATGACCAATAAAATGTTCACAATATGATTTATTGTGTAGCTTTTAAATATGAGAAAATTCTGTTAAAATCTCAGTATTAGTCTGAATAATTTAGTAATTACTTTTATTTTACAGAATGTTAGGCTGACTAGAAAACTATTTACTGAAATTCATATATCAAAGTTCATGCAGTAATTCGTCTAGAAAAGCTGGTAGTCGCTTAGCCTGTTTTTGAACCCGAAGGCTAATTGCCCTGACAACCGTACTGGTCACTGAGCATCGACCAAATTAATCCGGTCCGTATCCTCACACCCTATTTCTCTATGGTAATTTTCATATCACTCTCACATTCACGCCTAGATCTTGCAAGTGGCTTGTTTCTTTTACTTTGATGTAGTAGGGGCTTTCTTCCACCTTTCTCCTTCTTCCTCCATCTTACGCTCAAATATTGACACTGACATTATTATTATTTATTATTTAGTGTTCTGTCTGACGCCAGGTCCATATGAACAGGATCCTTCCCTCCTTTTCTCGGACTGGGACCTGTTCATATGCGTTCTTGGCAGATGATCCAGAAGTGGTTTGCCATTGCCTTCTTCTGTGTGTGAATGGAGTAATTGTTGGGATGCCACGGAGAAACCGGGGAAGCCCCCGGAGGAAAACTCCGTGTTATCTAGACCACGGCCTTGCCCAACACAAACTGTAATCTCCATGGAGATTATCTGATATCTGCTTTTAATTGCAGATGCTTGAATAATGTTACGCTTCATCAATTTGAAAAAGAGAAAAGCTCTGAAGTAAAATTATTATTTACTTATTTATTTTGTGTTTATATCGGCAATGTCATTCTTTCTACAGATAAGAAGGATATGGTGAAATTTATTTGAGATTTACAGAATATCTCGACACTGGTAATTAATCATGTATTATTGTTGAAGACAATGCAAACGCCTAACGTGCTTCTTGTGTTCAAATACGTGCAGAATGTGTGAGTGACTTCAACATTGACTTAGCATCAAAATCGCATGAATGTGACAAATCTTCAGAGTTGAAAGCAACCATTTAGAATAGAGAAAATTCAGGAACTTTCAAACATGAGTGAGATATGTGGCCATAATATTCGTTATTTCTGTTGCTAATGACAATGGTGCTACTTAAATATTTGCTTAAATTGAGCAATGAACAATTTTAAGAAACATTGATTAACCCTTATCATCTGATGCAGCTGCCAAGGCCGAGCCATACTTTCAGTAGCGCCGTGGCACAAGGGGTTTACAGCCCTCGTTTCATATGACGTGTGACATAAATTTAAGGGATGTGACATCAGTACAGCTTTGTTATATATTAATGGCGAAAATATGAACACATTATGAAATATAAGACGTGGACAAAAATGGAAAATGAATATTTTCTGACAAATTTATCGACTTGAATCTTTCATCCTTTCTTATTCATAACAAGAGAACGAATGTTAGTTTTATTGTATTTAAAAATTAAATGTTTCGCCATCTTGCATAGTGCTTTCGGGAGACGATAGTTCTAACATGTTCTTGTAGATGACGCACTGAGAAGTGGCTGCCATCCTCGTGGAGCGTTATAAATTTCTTGCACCTCATTTTTGAATTAAACAAATGAAAACTGAATTATCTGATTTTCTGCGTTAATATGCACTGGCAATACAAAATCTTTGGTTTAAGAACACAGTAATAATGTGTTTAAATTTGATCAGTAATAACAAAATGAAATAATTTGGAAATTGAGTCGGTTTTCGATATTCAACATTTACAGTTTTGGATGCCTTATGTTAGACCCAAAATATTGTCTTCAAAAGTAAAAGTATTCAGCATGTTTATTGTTAATGATTAATTCAATAAATTGTAGTACCAGCAGACTTTAAAATGTTTTAGATCCATGCATTGTTTTTCTGGGAAATTTTTATATAGCCTATGCATTTCATTAGCAATTTGTTTAACTTTGACAGTGACTGCATTGTTTTTCTGGGAAATTTTTATAAAGCCTATGCATTTCATTAGCAATTTGATTAACTTTGACAGCGATTTTTTTATGACTTATTTTACGTCTTTATGTGGATTTTCCTTCTTGATCTTCCTGTGTATTTCCGTATTGGTTTAGATAGTAATTATGGTTCAGGAATTGTGCGCTTGTCATGAAACATATATTTTTATCTCTATCTGGACATATCTATCTCTCTGAAAATTGTTTACGAAGATTACAGTGTGTCCAGTTACCGAAGAACATTTTTCCATTTTAGACTTCATTAAATTTCCAAATTTTGACACAGCAATACCAAGACAATTTGAAAACGTGACAAAAGTTAATTGACTTATCTCATTCTTGGAAATAAGTAGTATTCCAAAGTTTCTGTCTAGTCAAATTTTTTTTTAGCAGTCAGCTGTGGACAAAAATTGCCAATGTTACCAAATAAAAAATTTATAGCACTAGACAGAAATAAAAATTAAAAAAGATAATTATTGTATCAAATGTTAATTTTATATTTGTGAATGAAATAATCAGGAAATCTGTTCACATTGCACGATATTTGATGTACGGTGCAAGAATTGTAAAAATAATAAAGAAATACAAGTCGATGTTCATCAAAAAATAGTTATTACACGATGTGTAACATTATATAATTTTACGGGTTGCTGAAGAGGAGGGTAGAGCTGGAACACAAAATTGTTTCTTAATTCTTGAAATTTTAGTTCTGTCTTCATATTGATGACTCAGGCGAAAATAATTTATGTGCAATGTGCTATAACCCACTGTTACATGGAGTTGCAGCTCAGCAGCTCAATGTCCACCACAGTTCTATCCTTCGAACTCTTTTCACCCTCTGTCCTCTGGTGCCTTTTAATCTTGCAGATTATGGACTCGCCATGCTGCATTCCCCTTCGTATTGCTGCCTCGTAGAGTTCTTTTGCTCAGAGCAAGATTTTTATCCAAAATCATTATAAAATTTAAACGTAGCCATGCGGAGTGCTATTCAAAGTGAAAAGAGGGGAGACAGATACGTGTATTATTCTGTGTTGATTCGGGGAATGCTTGTTACCCTGCAGTTTAAAATATTTTGTTGTCCCATCTTCTATCTAAAAATGTAAATATTTAAATATGCAGAACTGTAATATTGCCTGTTGTTTTGTATGGATGTGAAACTTGGTCTCTTACATTAAAAGTAGCATGCGGGTTGATTGGATCTGAAAGTAGGACCCTGGACTCGTCATCAGGTGAATAAAACGAGTAGGATGAGATGGGTGGGGCATGTAGAGGGAACGAGGAGGTGAGAAACGTGTATAGAATTGTGGTTGGAAATCCTGTGAAGGGAGGAGACCGATCGGACGGCCTAGATTCGCTTTTGTATAATTACTGACATCGAAATCTGCGACAAAGAGCCAAGTAGAGTGAATGGAGTATAACGAATGTCTTGTTGTCATAAGTACGTCACTCTTTTAATATGAAATCATACTCGAGAATGGTCAAAACAATATCGATTTCTGTGAAATTTTGCTGTAATTTGAGCTTAGGTTATTTATTGAGGGGAAAAATCAATTTTGATGTTTAATTAACATTCGTTAGTCTATTAATTCATCATTTCTTTACGTTCATGTCGATTGCCCCTGTTCATCTTCTTTCTCAGCCTTTCTTTTCTTCTTCTTTATTACGTCGTCTCCTTTACAGGAGGTTGGCGACATATTAATAACAGGATCCTTCCATCCTTTTCTCTTCTTGGACTGGGACCTGTTCATATACGTTTTGGCAGATGATCCAGAAGTGGTTTGCCATTGCCTTCTTCTGTGTGTGAATGGAGTAATTGTTGGGATGCCACGGAGGAAAACTCCGTGTTGCCTAGACCACGGCCTTGCCCAACACAAGTTATAAATTTGGGCACCGCCGGGAATCGAACCCGAGACCCAGGATTACAAGGCCAGCGTTCTAACCGCTAGACCACCGTGGCTTACCTTTTATGTATATTTATTATTATTTTCTTCTTTTTCTAATATTTTTCTTTTGTTTACTGTGTTTTGTGTAACGTAGTTTGGAAACCAGTGAGCTTCAAGAAGGTGTTAGTCGTAATATTGTGCACAGACGTAAATAGTCTGGAGTGTCGGAAGCATTATCACAGTACATTTTGTTTATGATGTGTGCAGTTTATGTAAATCCTTGGATGAAGTTTCTGCGCCAACTGTGGCACTCAGCAATGGCGAGAGGTTAAGGAAGTGGAGTGATCACTGCTCAAGTTTATTTCCCAAAGAGGGAGAGGGGGGGGGGTTGTAACTTGGAGACATCTGTCTGCAGGGAATTTGCATCTGGTATTATTGTGTTCTGCCCACAGAGACCAGGATACGTACCGCGTTCATTCGCTTACGTCACGTATCCAAAGGGATCAGGAGTTCTAATACAGGGCGTCGCGTATCTGATCTCCTTTCGGAAAGTCACCGGTTCTAACATCGAAACAGTAATCTTTAAAAGTTTTGTAGGTTATTTAGGAATGTTGCATGTCGTCGAATAAGAAACACTAATAGTGTTTTCGTAGGTAAACCGTTGAGCCAACATTAAAGAAACTGTACTTGGACAGAGGTTTTGCGGCGAGAGTTAAGTGTATGAGCGATTCAGTGAATTAATAAATTGAATTTAATGTGGCTTGGATAATTAAGCAGGAGGTGAATACAAATCAGATCGGAATTCGAACGACCGAACCCTGTAACTTGGACCGAACGTGCAGATTATTCGCACATGCAAATTCGATGCGTTGAACCCCAACCAGATTAATTACATTTGCTGAATGAATTGTTATCAGGAACGCTTGGACGTTTAGTTGATTGCACTGGCTGGCGAGTAATTACTTGGTTTAAAGCCATCACATGGCACATGCGCATTTCGCACTTGGTTTTACGAAACAATGCTGACGGCTCACTTGATCCGTAAACCTTACCATTATCTTAATTTCGTGCATCAAGCTTCACTGCCAAGCATCAGTTTTGTGGAGATGATGTGAAGCTTTCGCATTCTTCTAATGGCGTCTGTGTTCTTTGTATGGATTTGTAGGAGCTCTTCGTTTCGTATGCTCCTTAAAACGCGGCAATCACTGTAATTCATAATGATGAGCTTCCAGAATTCGTAGCCTTCACAAAATTTTAGGACGATGGAAGGAGGATGAGGTGGGCAGACATATAGCACTCAGGGAGAAATTAGAAAAGTCTGAAGGGGAGACACAACTCGGAAGACGTAGTCATATTTATTATTATTTATTTAGTGTTCTGTCTGACGACAGGTCCATATGAACAGGATCCTTCCATCCTTTTCTCGGACTGGGACCTGTTCATATACGTTCTTGGCAGATGATCCAGAAGTGGTTTGCCATTGCCTTCTTCTGTGTGTGAATGGAGTAATTGTTGGGATGCCACGGAGGAAAACTCCGTGTTGCCTAGACCACGGCCTTGCCCAACACAAGTTATAAATTCGGGCACCGCCGGGAATCGAACCCGAGACCCCAGGATTACAAGGCCAGCGTTCTAACCGCTAGACCACCGTGGCGCTGTAGTCATATATGGGAGGATAATATTAGAATCAATCTTTGGGAAATTGGGTTGCAGGGTTTGGATTGGATTAATCTGACTTGTGATACAGACCGGTGGTGGCCTCTTGTGAACATTGTAATGTACTTTTCCATAAGAGACGTTGAATTTCTTAAGTAGCTGAGCGTACACTTAGGCACTACGTAGCAACCCGTGAGTCCGGCATCGACAGTGTCGAGAACGCACGTCCGCTGCCTGGTGTAAACGCAGTTTAGGTATGTCCCTGTTTTTGAGTATGCGAATGCCTTCGTATGATATTCCGCAACTAGACTTTGGAATGTGTGATATGTAACCGCTAATGTTTTCCTATCTCATTCTCTGCATTCCAGCATAATCCCTTGTTTAAAATTCGCAATGCATTCCAGACACAGGTAAGCCAACCACAACACTGCGCCGATGTATGTTTTAGTATTAAAATCGCTAATGTTCTTTATTGGTTGCGTTCATCTGCTCTGTGCGTTACAAACGTGTGCTGTAACTTCGTCAGTGGTTCCAGGTTATACTTTAAGCTTTAACATGAGCCTTTCAACTCTCTCCTTCTTGAATATCTGAACGTGGTGCATTATCACTTAAATACGATTGGACTTATTCCGAGCGAAATATATACATTGAAGAATACACGGGAATTTAGTGGGATAATGTGAAAAGAAGAGACTGCTTGAGCTATCTAGCCTTAGATACGAATGTCATATTAAAATGTATCTTAAAGAAACTATGTTTAAGGACTGAATGCGTCTATTTCAGAATTTAATCAGAGATGAAGCTCACATCAATGCCTCAACAATATTTTACAGTATCAGAATAGCTGAATCTTTTGTTTACGACGAAAAGTATTAGCTGCTGTGTGGATTTTTCTTGTGAGGATTCACATTTTGAATGTAATAATGACGAGTTGTTTCCGATTATTCTAATCACGACAGTAAACCCATTAGTTGTAATTATATTAGTTCCAAGATTTTAGCCTTTTTTTTTTACAAACTCATAATTGCACAAACACGTGTATATTAATTGCAGACTAACACTGTATGTGTGTGGTTCTAACTAAGCCCGCTGTACGTTATAAACTTGTGTTTTACCTCCTGCAAACAGTAATTTACTCAAGTTATATTTGTGTGCAAACACATGCTGTCTCGCCTGTGGTGAATTCGCATTTTGCTAACTGGTTATGCTGTATGCTCAGAAATTATTTCGTAAAACGCATTATGACCTGTGATGACGTAAATCATAAAATAGGGGTCCCATTTAATTTGCTTAATTTGGTGTATCCGTAAGAATTCCGAAGCAGTTCCACAACAGCGTTTTATTTGGGATAAAAAACTGTAATCACTTTTGCTGGATTCACCATTCATAATCATATCCTATATCTTTGTAGGACTAGATAACATAGTAGTTGAATGAGCATTGTTAAATGACCTGCGTTTCCAAGTCGGTCCGTATAGTGTAGTTACATCACTATTGCTCTCAGTAGCAATATGATTAGCTGAAGCACATATGCTCAATACCGGGCTCCCGGTAATTGCCCGGCTAATGAACAATTAATTGATTATCACACCGCAACACATCTCTCGTTATGAAGGTCTGATTTTATGTTATTAACGTGAATCAGAAGGTTACAAATATTAGTTCAACTCTGTACTCTGTCTGTTTCCTAGCTTTTTGTTCTGTTTGATGATTTCACTACAATCCACGTACTCAGCTTGTCAATGGTACTCGAAAGTTTCTCTGTCAGAATATAACTGCATTCAGAGCGTCACATTTTGTGACAGAATGCAATTAGTATAAAACAACACACGCCCATGGGGGACAAGCAGATATGTGATGATCGGTATTTAAACGTTGTTCAGACGCATTGTGTGATTTATGTTACTGTTAGCATAGTAGACCCGTCAAAGTTGACGGGAATGAACCTTTTTCGTGTTAAACAATAATAGATTCTAGTACGGCATTATTTTCTGCAAATCGCTTTGAAGTAAAATTTATAAATGTTCTTATTTAAGTAAGTTAAATGTAAAAAAAAAACATCTTCGCAGCAAATGGGTCCAGATGCCTGTCAAAACGCAGACTCCGCCAAACCCCCACCATAGACGCCATCGTAACCTCGTTTGCATTTCTTTCTACCAGAGTCGCCATCTGACTCAGGATATGGACCACTTTCAGGTCCTAATGAACATGGTGATGAATCTGTTTCCATAAAAGGCGAGGAATTAATAATAATTATTATTAACCCTCGTCATCATGCATCAGGGTGGATACTTGGCCTTTTAAGTAATGAAACCATTACGATTTCCAGTTACAGCTGATATAATTAGGTTGCAGAGTTAGCTAGTATTAGCTAGAATTGATCGACTGGAAAATTGGAAACGGAAGCTTTATTGTAGCTGGTCGTATTTATTACGCAAACTTGCCAGTTAATCGGTACAATTGTCTGCCATTTCCACCTTGACACAGTTAAGCAAACTTTCTGATTTTCAGTGGCCTTGTCTTACGTCCAGCGTTTATCGCGATAGCAGTCTATTTTAATTTTATATACAATATACTGAGCTACTGTGTTCGTTAGTAATGCAATTATTTAAGTAGACCCCTTAATTAAGTTTCGGTATGGTGTCTGCATTGCATTGTGGTATGAAATTACTGAAATTAACTCATATTTTCACTAACGTAGAATGTACGATACGAAGCCATTGGACAGCTTCACCAGTCACGTGTGACGTTACATAAATTTTCCTTCTTGCTAATTAAACCGAACCCCTCTCTCGATGCTGTGTGGCAGGAGAACCTAGAATTAATACCCCCCCCACCCGGCCCCCGGTTGCTTGTGCAATCCGTTGTTTCAAGTAAGATGTATTTTCTTCAGTTTTATTTGATGTATCACTTGTAATATATGAAATGTATTGCCCTAAAGACTGGCGTATATGATTACATAAATCGTAAAATTCTGCTGAGCAACGCCCAAAAACGAGGGTTGGTTCTAAAAAAAAACATTAGAACGAGTCGGACAGCAAAGCAGATAATAACGAAATTTATATTACACTGAACAATTTTATATTCGCAATGAACAAAGTGCTATCATAAATAAAAGGGTGTATGTATACCACAGATCTCATTAAGAGATAAATATTTATTATAAACATTTTTGTGTTGAACAGTAATACATTTTATTGCATAATTATCTTTGAAAATCGCACTGAAAATGTAATACTATACTATTAATCACGTAATTGGTTCGCCACGGTGGTCTAGCGGTCAGAACACTAGCCTTGTAAGCCTGGGGTCCCGGGTTCAATTCCCGGTGGTGCTCAAATTTATAACTTGTGTTGGGCAAGGCCGTGGTACGAAATTGTGGAACCGATGTTAGGAGTTTCTTGTCGAAGTTTTTCATTTCACCTCAAGGATCAATACCAAAGCAATACGAAAAAATGTAATAGGCAGGTCGTGTGGAGACAATAAACATTTTACCAAGAATGACAGATTTGGTGCCATATAAGATGAAACAACATTTATTTTCGAATAAAATATTATGAAAATGCAATGAAACTCTTCATAATTATCAAGGAAATCGGTCTACACTATAAGTTAAACTTTAAATTGTTAAAATGTAATTGTTTAAATTAAATAAAAAACAAATTAACTAACCTGCTTCAGTTTTATTTTCGGGCGACAATTCGCTCCAACCTGGCACCACAACTGAACAAATCTCTTGCCAAAGTTCTCTTTTAACATTGATGTTTGCATAATCTTTTAATTTTTTGTCATAAAGAGCAGGGCGTCTTTCTACCTTTTCAATTAATTCACTTTCGCTCACTTCGTCGCATTCAGCCTCCCTTTTGCTACGGAGGGAACGGTTCGCCATTGTTAAGGGATTTGTTGCTGACTTTCTGCAGCAGCACTCAGATATAACAGGTCTCAAACCTTGTAGCCTTGGTGTCCCGTCTGTCAGCCGAGTGTCCTACACGCCCATGTGGTCGGTCGATGCGACGTTGCCACGCGTCTCGACATCCGAAGTTCGGGCCTTCTCCAACGTATCAAAGATCTCTCCTCGGAACGTACACACTCCGAATACAGGTCTGCCGGTGGCGAATTCTTCTCCTCGAAGTTCTGCGTTGCCGGGCTGCTTACTCTCCCACGTGCCTTGGGCGATGTATTCCTTCAGGTTATTTCACTTTCACCTTGCGGGTATGGTGACATCGACTTTTCCCTTCGATGTCCCACGTGGGGCGCCAAAACACTGTAACCGCCCTTCCACACACGACTCGTCTTTCTACTGATGTCGCCACGGATTCAAACACAGTAGCTTGCCCGGCTCTGATGCGGTTACAACTTTTCACACTTCGGTGCACGGAAGGAGTTAAAGGTTTTCTCGGGATACTTTGATATTGGGTTAGTCGGTGGGCAAAGATCTCCGACTCTCAGGGAATATACAGGGGAGGCCTTAATTGGAGCTGCGCTCGCGTGAGGGTAGCGAAGTCGTTGAGCTGGTGCAATTGGTAACGACACAGTTGTTGTTGAAATCACTAAATTTATTCACGAATTGAAACACACTGATGCAAAAGACACGATTATGTTGATATTTAGGCAGTGTAATGAACCGGCTGTTTATGTACTGAAACTTTGCGAACAGAACACGTCAACAACTTATAGGAATACACATGACATTGTCACCTTCAAACAACCTCTCCATGTTTGGAGTCGTTTGTTAAGTTCACTAGTTTCTCACTTGTCTAAGGTTTCTGTCACGCAGATTATATCTGTTGCAGTTTACACGAGATGAGGATGAGCCGGGTTGTATAGTGGTAGTGGTTCTCGTTCTGGGTTTGATTCTTGTCTTGATTTCTTCAATCACTGTCGGACAGCTTTTTCTGTGGAATTCCAGTTCCCGAGTCCTGTAAGAATTAAAGGCGGGTTCTGATTCAGACCGAGACGTCATTCAGAAAGGAGAATATTATACAGCGGTGATGATCGACTCCTGGCACTCCCGAAAGCTGGTTTGTGCCCGCGAATGAATTTCGCAAAGAATATTAAGCAGAAAGTACGAGGCGCGTCCTCAAAGTAAGTTTCCCACTCGTCCCACAGCTATCAAACCTTATATTGCGCGAAGCGACTGTGCGTACGTGATAGAGCAATGACGTAGCATGGCGCATGCACTAACGGTACTTCCCGCGTTCTCACAGTAGCATCGTTGCAGCTGTTGAAGATGGAGGTTCTTATTCCAGCTCCCGCCGACTGTGAAGTGCGGTCAGTGATAACGCTAGGCCGCACACGGCTCAACGGACAGCGAGTCTCCTGCAGGAGTTCAGCTGGGAGGTGTTTAATCATCCACCCTACAGCCCGGACCTCGCTCCCAGTGATTTCCATCTTTTCCTACACCTCAAGAAATTCCTGTCCGGTCAGCGTCAGCGTTTTGAGAATGACAGAGAGGCGGAGATGGCTGTCACACAGTGGTTCCAATCCCAGGCGGCAGACTTCTACGACACAGGTATTAAAAGTTGGTCCCACGGTATGACAAATGTCTCAATTCCGGTGGCGAATATGTTGAAAAATAGCTGGACACTTGCTGTATCTGTCGCAATAAATATTTCCATGAAATTGTGTTTTGTTTCGGTAAACGGCCCCAGGGAAACTTACTTGGGGGACGAGCCTCGTATGTTGTGTGGTTCAGTCAGGTTCACAACTCGCTTATCTGAAATATCATCATCCCATCTCAGTCCTTCAGGTGGTATCTTCCCCATGAGAGTTCCAACGTGTGTACTCGCTGTGTGGGATCTCCCAGTCAAGCACCAACGCCACCGAAAGGTGGATTTAAAATCGATACAATGACAACAAAGTATAAATTACACTGCAAACTTTTACGTAGTATTTCTTGAGCTAAATAACATCGTTCATTTTGTTTTATAAATCAGTAAATCGAAGGACTCACACTGCTCTAATTCTTCAAGAACGACTCATTACTACGATTTAGTTTTAACATTGCCCAATGGTGTGCGAGGTAAGAAGTCAAACATAAATGTCCATACCAACTAAAACTAGGTCCACTCCAAATTCCCTTCGTACGATGTTATCCGTTTCACTTCGTCTGCCCTAACCGCCATTATTCATTAAGTCAAATATTCGCTTTGATATCTTACAATCTAATTATCATCGAGGGACTATTTTAACGTGGCATTAAATTCCTAAATGCATGGAGATAACGAAGCTGTCGCAAAACATTTCTCAAGTAGTGTCAGTACGAATCTAGAACCCTACTACCCCGTCGGGGATCGAACCCCGGTCGTCCAGCCCGTAGCTAGTCACTATACTGACTGAGCTATCCGGTAAAATGGATATATTCCAGGCCTGATGAGCAAATATTAGTTTCTGAAAAATGTTTCCGCTCTGAGACAGGAAGCCAGATGGCCAGCTGTTGTTTGTTTACTAATGGTTTCGGCCTTCTACCTTAAGCGTTATATTCAAAAGACTTTAGTTGGAACTTTACTGCAAAATTAATAATGTAATGATATCGAAACACATCACTCGTCATAGTACACGCCCATCCAATATTCGGGGCATTGAGAGAGCGCCTTTAAGTTACCATAATGTAATGATATTCAGATACATCATTCGTCATACACATAAACGCACATCCAATATTCGGGACAATTTTTTCCATTGATAAATCGCATTTAATATAAATTACCACTTACGTTTTCACACAAATATTTCTTCTAAATTGTTTGTACAGAAGTCCTCTTTTACGTTCTTTTTAATTCAAGTCGTCCTGTTGGTAACACCAGTAAACAGTCCAACAATGCAACAATAGACTGCGACAATGGAAAGAGAACTTAATGTTCAAATAATTGAGAAGTATACATCACAATGAATTATAATTACTGACTTCAAATATTATGGACAGATAGCTAATTAAATGTCGTGTTAAATAGGCTGTAATTAATGGGTAATGTTTTTAAAAATATAGAGACACATCATTGCACACAAGTACATGTGATCCCCGTCCAATATGAAAGATGTTTCTTTTTCCGTAACTAGTATTTACATGAGTTTCGATTTCAAAGACCTTGACGTTACCTTTTCAGGATTATCCTTTATAAATTATTTATATAATTTAAACTAAACTATCGCTATCCTGTCTGTGCTGGTAAACGTCCTTGTGTTGTAGCTGCTTGTTAGGTAATGTTAGTAAACAGTCTACAACAATATATCAATAAGGTTTACTTTTGGTTGCTATGGAAATGTAAATATGTATACAGGCCTTTAATATACGAAGTTTACGTAAATTATAAAATAAATCTACCCCCACATATTCGATGCCGTAAGACTTGTTGTATTCAAGCAATGTTTAATGTGCGTGTTTGGTAAGGATAGCTTATGTTATTTTTTTTTATTATTGCAAAACAATTATATAAATAGTTGCCTCGTGATGGGAATTTGTCTCGCTTCAGATACCGAAGTGTGGACTCACAGAAATCGAGAGACTTGATAATTTCCGCAGAGTGTAATTCTCTTGTTTTGCATTTTGTAGATTCGTTTAACAACTTTCTGCCGATTTGTTTATAGGAAACGAATGCCCACATTCACAATAGTATAAAGTAATCAGCCGCGTTAACTGGTTACAGTAGTAAACCGACGTTTCGGGAAAATATTCAATAAAATCTTCTCGGGCAATCAGCCGGGTTAACCGGTTACCGTAGTAAACCCATGTTTCGGGAATAAAATCTTCTCGGGCAACCAGCCGCGTTGCTGATTGCCCGAGGAATTTTTATTGAATATGTTCCCGAAACGTCGGTTTACTACGGAATATGTTCCAGAAACCTCGGTTTACTACGGTAAAAATTTAACGCGGCTGATTGCCTGAAAAGATGTTATTGAATTCGTTCCCGAAACGTCAGTTTACTACGGTAACCAGATCCGGTATTCTTGGAGGGCAACGGCCGTGTTGGAAATCAACGAAAGTTCCGTCATCACAGGAAGTGATGTCGCCAGCCTCCGGGACTGTCAGGACGTCCATGGATGTAGGATGTACCAGAAGTCCGCTTAGGAAGTTGGAATCTGTGCCGAAATTGCTCTTCATTGTCTTTCATGAGTTCATGGAGTGGTACGGCGACACAGGGAGAATTCTATCCTTGCATATTTTTTGGCTAGTAGGACATCTGTCAAGTTGTCTTGAAACATCCTGCATCATCGATCAGTCTGTTAGTTAGTTAGTTAGGCCCGTTGTAATCCATTCGAATTCTCTTTACATTTCATTCATAGATGCCTCAGAATGATATTTAGTGTTAGAAGTCTGGGTCACGTGTTTTCGCTCGTCTCTCTCTCTCTCTCTCTCTCTCTCTCTCTCTTTGGTAGATTAATATTCACCAGGTTAATTGCGGGAAAACATAGCTACTTAATCCCTTTTAGTATGCATTTTCATTGACTGTCGCTGAGCTGGAGTAAGATTAATGGTCCATTTATCCTGATCTTTTCCATCTCTTCCCACTTCTTCCACCCTTTCTTTTGTACTGTCCTTACACCTTTCTTTCTTCTTTTTAACTTTCTGTTCATCATTAATCTCTTCGTTCCTTACTTTTAAAGTCGGTCTATTATCAGAGTTTGCCTACAGTCCATTTTCATTTTCCATGCAAACGGCCACTTCATTACGTGGATGTTGGGTATCCAGTCTCGTAATGACATGGTTTGTCAGCATACATCTTCATTTAGCCTCGCTTGCTGCAAAAACGGTATAAGACTATGCTCTGGATATCATCGTGATTGAAATTATTGTCTTTGTTTAGCATTAAGGAGAAAAATACAATCGAATATTTAAGTCTGATCATTGCACAAAATTTTACAGACGAACGCGTGATACCTAGTTAGTTTCTCAAAGTCCATTCACGTGTTTCGTGTTTGAAAATGCATGGTAGATTTTGATAACATTTTGTGTTGGGGGGGAGGGGGATTTCTCACGACACGTTTTGAATTATTTACCACTGTGGCACAGAATTGTGATTATGCTTGTAAATAAATAGATTGCTAATGCATTAAACAGTAGCCTGTGTGGTTACTTAGCGACGAAATGGCTGTGAACTTGCTTTATGAAATGTATCTCGTATGGTCCACTAGTAACCAGACCGGATTGAGCTGGCGTATTTATACATCAGCAGTGCACAATTAATGTTCCAGTGTAATTGTAAAAAAGTAAGGAGTAAACGTTCGTACACTACGCTTCAAAAGCTGTTCATTATAAGAACAGACCAGGAGTTCTTAGTTTGTAACGTTGATTAGGTCTGTGGATCACTGATTCTATTTTAATTTTAATTTCAACAGAAATGGGTTTTTTTACAGATGCATTAAAAGTAGTTTAGCCATTTAAAGGGACAGAATAAAAGTGTAGCTGATATATTTTTGTTCGTATGTTTTTTGTTTGTTATTCGTTAGGCCATAGCAATTTACATACAAATTACATTACGGAAAAACCGTGGTTTCTGCAGACGGAGTTTGAGTGAAGCTGGAATAAATTTTGTAATGCATCACAGAATTATCGTATGTGAAAAGTAACTTCGATTTCCTATCTGCAGTAACATACAGCAACGTTCTGTTGTTACATGTGATAATTATTTTGCAATTTTATTGTTACTGTAAAATCGATAATCGAATATCAAATGCCAAGTATAATTACTGCACAGAATCGTAACACATCTGGTGTGTTTACGAAATTTCACCGAAACGGGAAATTGACATTCGAATATTAATAGATTTCCATCGAAACTCAAGTCAATAATAAACTACTTTTGTGACGACATGTATGAAATTAAAAACACGAACTTTCGGTCGGAAATTACTCATGTTTCGTTAAACGGCTTTTAGTAGCTACCGTCATCCGCTGACAGTTTTGTAGTGTGTGAGGAATAAAGTTTCTTAGTAAGATTTGTCACGTCTTTTGAACCGGTACGACCGTAATTTGAGCTCTCCTATCACTCGATGGACACCTGTCGCAGGCAAACTTCCCGGGTGCCGAAATTTTGATGTCAGTCTCGGTGTGTTGTTTTCTTATTCGGTGTTGCTAAATGCTTCCGTGTTTACACCTACACAGCTTCTGCGCAACTGGCACGACCATGGGCCTAGCAACCAGGGTGACCTTGGCCCGAGTGTTACGAGGAAGTTTGGGAGAGTCTGTTACACGTGGGTAGATATGCTTCTGATTTAATGTTTTTTTTTCGGTATTAGATGATTGCTTTAGGATTGCGTTTTAAATTAACTCTGTTCATGCAGTACGGACAGACTTTAATTGTGATGAATTCATTTTAGTGTTTGGTAGCAAGAGAATCCGCCGGTGATAAAGACGGTCCATCTCTGAATTTATTTATCTAGAGGGCTGTCAGCGATACTGGATTCGGGAGAGTAATTGTGTGTTCTGCAATTGAAACTAGAAACCGTACACTTCAAGATCAGTGTTTGAAGAACATTTCGTGTTTGCTGAAACAAAGCTCTTTGTTAGAAACAGATCGTTTTATTCTGATAAAATTTCTGCTGATGTACAGGGGCCCCATGCGTCACGTTTAGATGCGGTTTTAAGTCTGACTGGAGACTGTTTAAAAAGCAGACATTATAGTTACTATTCTGTTTTATGCATTCTTTTGTTTATGTGTTCCTCTCTTCTTTATTTAATCCATTTCTTTCATTTATTTTATTTCTTCCCTTTTTATTTTATTTTACTAGAGCAGGGCGCTCCTTTCGGTCAAGTTTGTAAAACGCCACCAACCTTGTGTAAGAAACTAAACTAACCGCCCCGAATTAAGGGTTAAAACAATTGACCAACCCCCCTTCTGGTTGCATTTAAAATTCTTGAGTAAGACACAAAACCCACCCCCCCTTCGGAAGGGTTAGTTTATGTCTCATTCAAGTGTTTTAACCCTTGAGTAAGAAACTAAACTAACTCTCACCCCCCAATGGGCGGGTTAAAACTTTTGACTAACTCCCCCTTCGGGGGTTGGATGCGTTTTAAAATCTTGAGTAAGACACTAAACTATCCCCCTTCGGGATGTTAATTTAGTGTCTTATTCGGAGCACTTTCTCTAATCTGATTTTTTACTTCTTTACATCGCTGTTCAGAGGCCAATTTTCTTGGTCAGTCAGCTTTCTACGTCCAACCCCACCCTTGCAAATTTTCGTCTGATTTCTTTCCCTTCTGTTTTTGTTGAATACGTTTTTCTACCTTTGTCAATGTAAGTCTTACTTCGCTTTCCTTCATTTGTTAAATAGTTCTGATGTTTTAGTTCTTT
>NW_019060592.1:38501-48504 GCF_000696155.1 Zootermopsis nevadensis | reverse complement strand
TCGACTCCAATTCCAAGTTCAGATTTCTACTGCAGAATATCGTAATGCACGTGTTTTATAAATTCAGTGATGCTCAGTATTTATCGCTGCGTCTCTTCGCTTAATGTGTGTTATAATAGTTACATCTATGAGGCTGCAATGGGGTGGGCATGCAGGGATACTTTTAAATAAATATAGTAACATGATGGTAATTTTCTTCGATTTTTAACATACGGATGCTCTGAGGATCGCTCTAAGGGAGACAAGTTGAAATGGTTCAAAATCATGCCCAATACCTGTCTTTGGTGTGAGCAGTATTGCATTTTACAAGAGAGTTATATGTAATTCTGATGGAGTAAGAGGGACGGTGTCCAAATTTAGTTGAATTTAGTCCATATTCTCACACGTTATTTATTAAGACCCATTTTAATATTATCCTCCAATGTTGTCTCTTCGCTTCTCGTTTTCCTACTAAAGTTTTGTACTCAGTTTTGAAACATATTCAATTCTCATCTGTTGGAACTTCGTGTCCCGTCCGTCTCATTCTTTTTGAGGTACTCGCCCAGATAATTACTGGGTGAAGAGTGCAAATAATACGTAGTTTTCTTCAGTTTGTCCATACTTCCTCTCCCCTACGTCCCCTTGTGTTTTTCGACGTTTTGGTTTGAACCACCCTCAAGTAATTGCGCCACATAAGTTGTCTTTTCTGTTTATCCGACTGAGAAACAGACGCCATTCTTAATTTGGCCGTTACTTTATTTATTTATTTTACGATATAATTTGCCTGTTGTTTTGTATGACTGTGAAACTTTGTCTCTCGAGTTAACGGAACAGCACACATTTGGGATAATTCTAAAATAGATTAGGACAATAGAGTTTAAGTGTGTTAATTGAATTCATCTGGCCCATGCCAGGGACCGGTGGTTGGTTGTTATAAAAATTACCGTGAACCTTCAGGTTCCTAAAGAGACGGGAAATTTGTTTACTAACTGAGCGTACTCATAGCTTCTTAAGGATTCGGCTCCATGGCGTTAGTTGCAACGATTGATCAACTCATAATTTATTTAGCATCGAATACCATATGGAATGATGGTTATGAATTATAAATTTGACGAGTTATAAAATAAATCGTCTTGGACTCTGAGCATTCGACTGGAGTTCGTACATAAAACCTCGACAGTTTTTAGAGTAGGTTCCTTACTCCAATATTAATTTAGCCTAGACACCTCTCTATTTCCCATTATAGGAGTTTCAGGGTTTAATGTCTTCTATGTGGGTTTCTGCATTACAAAACAAATAATTCTTGCGCTTTAAATTCGTGGCTCTGTTCTACAGCTCGCGGAGGGATGCAAGTCAGTACAGACTGTACTCTGAGGGAGTAACTTGAAAGCTGGGCCGTCTACAGAATATTAATTCGCACTTCATGGAAGAAACAATTGAATAGCTGTCTTAACAGATCAAGGTAGAAGGTTAAATCGGGCATCCGCAAAGCTAGCACTTTCAAGTTTACACTCAGTAGATTCTTGATTGACAGTCGACTGGCTGCAGCCGTAAATTTCCTCAGGTTAAGACTTCGGACGAGACCGGGGCTATCTGACGACTTCTTTTGAACCGAAAGTACTTACACAGAATCTAATGCCAGGATGGGTGTGAATAATGAATTGGGATGGACGTGAAAGGAAGCGATTGTGACGTATTTTAAAGTGGGTACTCCCATCGGAATTCGTCTGGATGGAATGAGGAAGACTAAAAACATGTCAGAATAGTCGGCCTCTGGGCTGAGTTTTGAACTCGAGACCTTCTGAATACGAAGCTGAGATGTTTCCACTACTGCCTGAACTTTATTGAGACGCGCAATAAATATATGGAGAAAATTCGTTCTTGATAATCTGACGGTTGCTCAGCAAGTCAAAAAAATCTACGCTTTAAATAGAAACCGAAGGTTCATTACTATTTCACAAGAGCCCGCCACCGGATCCTATGTTAAGTCAGATGAATCCAATCTACGTCCTCACACCAAGTTTCCTTTTTAATATTACCCTGGTATCTGTAACTAGTTCTTCCAAGGGGTCTTTTCCCTCCAGACCTTCCAATCAATATATTGTCTTCCCTTACATTTATAACTGGGATACTGGAAACGACCCGTTCTTCAAGTACCTGAGCACTGCGGGTCCCAACTTTTCGTTGGCTTGATCTATAGACATTCGGTAGGACTCCTTGGATGAGGGATCGGTCCGTCGCAAGGCCTCTACCTGTACACAGGACAGCACAACACAGAAAAACGCGGACAAACATCCACGGCTTGAGTGGGATTCGAACCCACGGTCCCAGAGACCACGCGGCTACTGCGGACCCCTTATATTTATAAGGGTTGTCTTAATCTTGTTACAAATTAGGAAGTGCTGGATACAAATGTCATCTTTCCTCTCACTGATTTACTTTCTCGCTGCATTGAGTTTTCAGTTACACAAGCAATAAATCCCTCTTCTAAAACAGCGAGAAATTGTTGATTCTCCCTGCCCTTTCTCCAGATTCATCACTTGGCGACTAAAAGAAGTTGACAGAAAGTATAAGAGGCTGAAAGTAGTTTTATTAATCATCTTCCTTTTTCTGTTATATTTCTTGAACCAAGGAGAATTTCTGTTGTCTCCATCTTATATCACTTTTTATTATTTTTGATGCCAGAGTCTTCTATAAAAAATCTCATTTCCTTTATTCAGGGAAAAGAAACTATGGGGACTGTAATCCAGAAATAGAATGAAAAGAAAGAAAGAAAGAAAGTACACGAGGAAAAAGTGATAATATTAGTCCATATTCAGTACGATGCCCGCGTAACTGCGCCAGCGTCGTCCGTGAGAAATCAAACGCAATCTCTGTCTGTAGTTGTACTTCCCATCGGGAACATTAGTTTCCCTTTCAGCTCTCAACTAACACCTGCACAGTCATTGATTTTCGCCACAACCCCGAGATAATTCTGCTCTAACACAGTTCTCCAAGTACTGTTTCACTTGAAAAAATCTACTTCAAGAAACATATGACACCACCACCACCACCGCTTTAGCCATGAAGATGGAGGCAGTATGTTTCTTCGAAACGTTGGTATCTGTCTACCAGTCTACACTGCGTCACAGCCCATAACAACATCGTCATTTACTTCGTCGTGAGAAAGAAACTCAAATCTCACAGTCGCTTTGTCATTAGACACTGCATAGCATTGCAGTTGATAAGACGTCATTAAATACTCTTGATAAAATATGTTCTTTCACCAGTTGTTAGTTATTTAACCTGTAATGACATTTGCGCGCTTTTGTGGGTCCTGTAGGATCATCTCTGTATTCAGAACAACCACCATTAGGTATAGACACGAGCCAGTTTAATCCAGCTCACAGGTTCACGCCTTACTACACTGAAATGTATTTTAATAGTATCTTTCCCAGTGTTTCTAGGAATTTCAATTTGTGTTTTACCATCGTTTTTTCCAAATATATCTGTATATGCGTTTCTTGGTTTTATAAATGCGCTCTACATGTCCTTCATTTAGTCGCCATAATGATATTAAATTATATGTACTAATTACGAAACCACTCATTACATAGTTTTCCATTTTTCTTCTCCTCCGCCACTCTTAGGTACAAATATTCTCTTTAGAAATTTGTTCTCTAACACCCTCAGTCTGTGGTTTTTTCAGAATGGTAATAAATTTCATAGGCATCTAAAAGTGTCCATAAAATTGTGGTTAATAAAATAGCTGACGAATAAGTAGACAAATAAGATGATTGGGCTGACGTAATCCGGAAAGTATTTAGAAGACACTTGTGAACAAACACTACATCGTTGTGTTGGCGTTTCGCCGTGAAGGTAGGAAACTTCTCCGCCACGTGTGTGTGGCGTGTAGTGTAAAATAGATTCTGCAGGAGCTTGTCACTGTCTAATATGTGCTGTCACTAAGAGAAGGGAAGGCAAGAAAATCCGAACTTGAAATATGTTCTGCACTGCGCCAGGAGTTTGCAGGTTCTGCACGAGCAGTTTAGCTCAGCCATAGTAGAAAAGACTCACTTTTCGAAAACAAAACCAAATTTTACGTAAGAATATTCCTAATGTTATTCTGTTTTTCGTTGTACTGAGTGAATAACACATTAAGTGAAATGTAACTGGTACAGGCGGATCAAAAGAAGGAAAGAGGAAGGTATGAAATAAAGGGACAGATAAAGAGATAATAAAGGACATAGTAAGAAATGAGAAGAAAATTAGAAAAAATATAATGCAAAAAGATGATTTACCCCTTAGGCGTATCTTAAAATAGCTACAAATATATCATAAGTAATAATATTAGCTATATGCAGATAAATTCTTTTATAAAGCCTGTTCTGATTTGTTCGTCTGCGTCTTTAATGGATTTAGTTCGATTTAAAATATTAGAGTATTAAAACCAATAGAATACAACGTAAAATTTTAAATCATGCATTTTTATTTACACGTTTACATATTCTTGATTTTCCAAATTATTTCTTTATTGAAAATTTTTCTTGAGATGTTTTGATTTTAAAATCCATGAATTCAAAATTATCCTCGTGTTTATAATATTTAAATTTTTTCGATTATCTTCTTATCTTTTGGTTTCATTTGCTTTTTATTTTAGTATACTTATTTATCGTCCTTATTTGCTTCGTTTGGTCATTTCTCCCTAACTCAGTCGAGTCTTCGTGTATGAAAGTGAAGGACGTTTGAACCAAGGGCCCGCATCTCCTCAACCTGTGTCTCGTCGTAATGGAGAGCAGAGTGACGTGTCTGGTTATTAAACGGTACTTTGCGGGGAACAGATCTCTCATGATAGATTGCACTTTCTCTCTTCTTCTGTCATCGTACGTCTCCTGACTAAGTTTTTCTCTTCCTGAAAACTCTTCTCAGAGACGAAGCAACTCGTTATCCCTGAAACGGCGAACATGAACTCAACTGGGAGCATAAATGACATAAGAAAGTGTTCTGTGTCTGTGTATCAGAGTTCCTGAGAAACTGACAGTTCTTCAGCTAGTCAAGACCTTCCCTGCCTGTTATCCGTGTTTACATGAACCAGCCACACGCCCTTATCCCCAGCCAGAAAAGAATCCAGCCCATATCGTCGCACGCTTCTTCTTCAAGACCTATTTTAATATTATCCTCCAATTTGCATCTGTCTTAAATCTCCAATATTTTTCCGAAATATCCCTAATCGAACTTTGATGTCTTATTTGACGCTTATAACAGCTGCAGTACTAACAGTTTGTCTGATTCCTTTTTTATTTAACAATGTTCACTCAACTACATACTCTCTTGCGACAATGACTGCAAATGGTAGAATGGGAAAGGTGTGAGATATAAGGAAGAGGCGTTTGACTATTTCAGGGCAAAGTCTCAGGATTTACTTCTCACACGCCACTCTTGCACTCGACTCGTAGTGACGAACACAGCAGAAGGAAGAGAGAAATTAGACGAAAGCTGTAAAAGTTACAGAAGTATTGCTGAGTTATGAACCTCTTAACGGTCTTGAAAAAAATTCTTTGGTTCCATTTTAACTGCGTGTCGCACCTTGAAGCTGGCTAATGGAATTCACGTCCTTGAAGGTAGAAGAAAGGAAAACGAAATAAAATGACGATAGGAAAGACAAAGGAGAAGATACGAAGATGAAGACGAGAAAAAATGAGGAATTGAAAAAGGAACAACGCAAAGAAAAGGATAAAAATATGAAAAGGAAGTTGACGAAACAAACCATAGGCTCAGAGAGACGTACAAATTGGGGAGGGGGGGATAATTCCTTAAAACCCAGGCCACAATCATTCTCGTACATTTCCGACCATGATTTGCTCTGCTCTCTTTGATTGTAATGTACTCACCTCCTAACCCCAAAATGGAAAAATAATATTAAGAATTTTGATTTGAATAGTTGCATATTTTTCTAGTCGATAAAAATTTATCGACGCTCATGATGGTAATAAGATCTGAACCTGTCGGAACATCTTTTATTTCAAAGAACTTTACTGAAATTTAGCTGTTGAGTGGTTCGTTTAAAATATAATTGTTATAGTGAAACGAACGTCCATTCTTCGTGAACATTTCTTTTACATTTCTCCACTGGCATTACTAGAAGTTTTCATTTTCTTTTCTTCTCCCTTATATTATTTTGTGAAACAGTTTCTTCTTCCTGTATTTTGTTACGACCGAGACTCGTTTTGTTCCTTTATTGTAGTTCCGAACTACCTCCCAAGATGTCAGAACATTCGCGCTTCTTTTCATCTCATGCGAAAAATAAAAAAAAATTCTGTAGAATATATTTCTGCCTCCAGACGAATGATATTCTTTCCAGCACAAAGTACCTCCATAGTTTTATATGCTATAAAGTCCGCACATCCTGACATTAATATCACAACTGTAATTTTCTCAGATTTTATTCTTCGGAAAAACCGACATATCTCGTGGTACTTCTTAATGTGAGTGATCAGTTTATTAGGGATAATCGTATCGTAAAATTTGTGGCTTACGTAATTATATTAATATTTTATGGAAAAATATTAAAAAGGTAGTTTATAATAATTTTCCAAGACTCCGCTTTATTTCTAAAAAATACAGGAAGACTAATGGTTAAAAAAAATCCAGTTATTTTAAGTTTGATGATTAAGTTTGTGTCACTCTGTAGTTTAGTACAGAAATTTATCTTGTTAAGTAGTACCTGGATAGTTATGATTTATTATCTTATCGGTTATTATTATTATCACCATTAGGCGTTTTACTGTCATCATTACCATTTCCATGGAGATGTGGGATAACTGCGTTAGCTTAAGCTGCCTTCACGTTAATTCACTTTATGAATTATTCCTTATGTCAAGTCCGAATCTCACTAAGTCCCCCCTTCTTAAGACCTGGATTTTACAAAGTTCAGGCAGTCTCTCCACTTCGGCAGGATTTTATTATTGCTTTTGTAAGGGGTTCACTTAACGCGTCTTGAGCAGATTGCTTTCTGTGTATGCAAGTCAGAATACGGGGCTCATTGGGAAAAAGCCAGAAGGCTTACTCTCCACACTAAATGGAATTTTAATCACGTTATCTTCGTATTCCGGGTCTTTTTATGATTTCGCAGAACGGTCTTCTCTTGTTCTGTTGATCTCTGCATTACTTTGCTGCGAGGCGAATGTTTATGGTCGCTTACAAAGTCCTAGAATTTCATTTAGGTGGAATATGATTTTTAATCCAATTCCAAAAATCTGTTCCAGAAGTAAAGAGAGACTGAGTAGTACATTGTATAAAGAGAAGAAACACTTTATTTCATCAAAATATATAATTAATGGATGTATTATTTAACGACTGTGCATCAACTCCAGAGTTATTTAGTCTTCGGTGGCAGGATAATGTTGACCATATTCTCAGGTAGTGGACGACCATGTAAAATAAAAGTGACAGGGCAGAGGTGCATTTCCTCCTTGTTCCATATGCAAAACTTATGTCTTGGTCTCTCCTAAGTTCTGTGCCTTATGAACAAACCAGCTGTAAAATGTATCCATCAAACTAGCTGTTAAATTGTCCATCTGAGTTTTTGTGTTCTGTTATGATATATTATTAGGAATAACTCTAATACTAATCAGACTTATCTTTACTGTGCCTTAAGATGGCTTGTCGAATGGGCTTATTACACGTAAAAAGAATCACAGATAAAGAACACAATTTTTTTTATTTTTTTTTTCTGTCTGACGACAGGTCCATATGAACAGGATCCTTCCATCCTTTTCTCGGACTGGGACCTGTTCATATACGTTCTTGGCAGATGATCCAGAAGTGGTTTGCCATTGCCTTCTTCTGTGTGTGAATGGAGTAATTGTTGGGATGCCACGGAGAAACCGGGGAAGCCCCCGGAGGAAAACTCCGTGTTGCCTAGACCACGGCCTTGCCCAACACAAGTTATAAATTCGAGCACCGCCGGGAATCGAACCCGAGACCCCCAGGATTACAAGGCCAGCGTTCTAACCGCTAGACAAAATCTCTGGTTTGGTTCATATGCCAGTGCTGCGTTATATGTATTTTGTGTGTGTGTGGGGGGAGGGGGGAGGAAGATGATTGTGAGGGTGGTAACTTACCATATCTCTCAGGTCATCATCCTTCTACAAAGCAAAGCCGAAATGATGTTACAAGAAACAACAGAAAGAATGAGTAATAACGGATATCCGGCATAATGGGATGTGTTTCTGTTTCCGGTCTGTGGGTTTCTTATGTTTACTTTGTTTGAAGTAGGAGTTAGTGACCAGCTTCAAATGCCAGGTGGGGAGAAATGGTCTTCTTCTTTTCTCGCTATAACAAAATTGGTTGTATCAAAGATTGCTGTCTTTTGGGACGTTACACCGTGTAGTCTAGTATAAGATTTACGAACGTTTTAGAGATCTTGCTATCTCGATCATCAAGGCGATCACGTTTACTCCGGAACATCGATTAAAATAGCAACTTGGAATCGACATTACAATAACGCGATGTTTCTTCAGGACTATCGCAAGTCGATGATAGATTAGTATGGAGCAATGTTGGAATAATGATTCGCAGGGGAAAGGTGAAGAACTAGGTATCGTTAGTTCGTCTACCTAGAATTTCTCTTGACGTAACTAGAAACTGAAAGTTGTCCTACGCGGTTAAAAGCCAGCGTCTCGTCGCCTGAGCTATGGCACGACCTAAATAATCGATTAATGTCGAGTAGAATTGCAACCGTTATCGACGAAAGCGTCTTCTACTTTCGTTCGCAGCGCCGGAATTGTTAGTTAGGACGTATCGTAGTGAAAAGGAAGACGTGTGTCGACGCCAAGCGACAACATGAGAAATGAAACGATAGTAGCGCCTCTAAGTGGCTTGATGCGCACCTCGTGTGTCAACTGTCACCTAACCACGACTGTCCATTGTTCTCGTGATGGAGAGGCCACTTATTCACTCGCGTCGTCTCTACAACATATTTTTTCTGTGTTTTCAGTACGGATGAAAGAATCCTTTATCTCGTGATCTTGTGAAGTGAAGTATTCTGTAATCGTTATATCAAGAAACAGAAGGTTTAGGTGCCAAGTAAACAGAACGCTCCATATTTCAAAGTATGTGAAATGGAGTGTTTTTTTATGTAAGATTTTCTTGTGTTGTAACTAAAAGATGTGGCTAGAAAGAGGTGAAAGTGCATGAGTACTGGTTCCGTAAAAGCGTTCTTGCGTGAAGAGATGTGATATCGGATCACACAAGGACTTCTGATTTCCGCTGCTTGTGAGGTAGGCCTGTGTAAAAAAGGAATTGTACATCCAAATTCTCACCCACCGAATCGTGACGTCATTCATTTTCGTCTTGGCTCATATTCGATTCTTTAGAATATAACATCTGCAGTTGAACTTAAGAGTCAATTTAATATTGTCTGCTTTCAGTATTAGAGGCGTGTCTTGTTTCATTTTGCCTTAACCCTACAAATATCTGTAAGCTAATGTTCCGGATAGAATATTTGAAAAGTTATCAGTTTAGGGCACCAACTTCAGTTCTGTTTGAAGGTTCTCTATACAAAAGCATTCAATTTTTTTTACCATGCTGAGTCCGGTCTCTGGAATTTCTATTACTCTAGACTCTACAGTGATGGCGGGTAGAGGGCGGAAGAAATGCTTATCAAAGTGGCTTGATTTTTCAAAAGGGTTTATTGCTGTATTATGTAATGTGCATAACAGGCACAAAGGATATTATTTGGAACTTTTTTTATTTAAACCAAGGTTGTTGCTTGTAAATCAAGATTCTCATAATTCAGCAAGTTACAGTAACTTACTGAGATTAATAATTGAGCTCTAGGTTATTTAATAACACTTTCAGATGCAGAGATTTGAAGATTTTTTATTTAGTGTTCTGTCTGACGACGGGTCCATATGAACAGGATCCTTCCATCCTTTTCTCGGACTGGGACCTGTTCATATACGTTCTTGGCAGATGATCCAGAAGTGGTTTGCCATTGCCTTCTTCTGGGTGTGAATGGAGTAATTGTTGGGACGCCACGGAG
>NW_019060592.1:5764-20329 GCF_000696155.1 Zootermopsis nevadensis | reverse complement strand
AGCAGGACAGGAATCCCGACATTTCTAGAACCCGAAGTTCATTGTCGTGTTTACACCACACACAAGTCTGAGGTCATGTGTGAGAAACACGGAGATGTTAGCACCGCCCCCTCGCAACCCACAAGAGAGGGTCACCCCTTGTTGGCTGTCTGCGACTGCTTGTTACATAGCATGAAGAGACAAGATGCTGGAAGTAAATGCAGAATGATCAGTTCTGCAATACGTATTCTTCACCAAATATCGTTATGATGTTGGGACCAAAACAGGATGAAGTGTAGAACGCAAGGAGCAGATGAAAAATGCATATAAAGTTTTTGTTAATTCCTGAAGAGGAGGGGCCGATTGGAAGAACTAAACGTAGATGGGAGGATAATATTAAAAAATAAGGATATTGTGTCGGAATGTGTAGATTGGATTTATCTGGCTAAGGATAAGGGCAGATGTCGGGCTTATATTAACACGGTAAGTAATTGTTTATGTACGTTGTAACTTTATGATTATAAGTGGAACAATGAACTTCTACAGTAGTAGATTTAGTTTTCTAGTAAACACCCAGACGTCAAGATCCATAAAGCGTAAAACATTTTGGAGGAAATGACTAAGCCCACTTTTGCATTGTTGTTACACTTACGCGTTTCGTATTAGTACTTATAATTCCCGTCAGAGGCAACTGTCAAAACCATTCTGCTAAAGTCTTTTGACAGCAACATTATTTTGCACTATGCCATATTCTTTATATTCATTCGTGTATCTTCGGTATACGTAATAAAGGAAGCCGATTTACAATTCATCGTGAAGGGTTGTGATGAATGCTTTCTTGTGTCTCGACAAGGCCACGGCAGTTGCGATTCCAAGAACCGGAAATTGAAATGTCCGTGCGATCCCCTGTCCACACTCTTGTGTTTTCATCTTCTGTTTTGAAACGTAACAAAAAACATTTCTTGTATTCATACGCCTTTGGGACATCTTGGGACATAGAGGCACTGTTCCTTTATACGTAACATAGTAACACGGCCGTGGTGGGTTCTTGTGAACAGGGTAATGAACCTTCGGTTCCGTAAAAGGTGGGGGATTTCTTGATTAGCTGATAGTACTATCAGTTCCTCAGGAATGACTGTGCTCCATGGAATTATTTGGTTAGTGGTGGTTTTACTCGGTCCCTTCAAGCTTGTGCCGGGGTGGTATAGTACTTTAAACTAAAGTATCACCACTTACTTTATAATTTAATATCCAAGTAATTCTAACATTCGACATTAATAACGTATACGGCCGACCAGTCGTCCTGAAGAAGGAAGAAAGGAAAACGAAGAGATGGGAATAAGGGCAGAAAGACAACAGTAAGTCTTTATTCTTTCCAAATTAAGCGACGGAAAAATGCACTGGGAAACTTGACGGGTTTTATTTTACTAGTTAAGACGATGAGAACTGAGGATGTAGTCTGTTATAATGAAGGCTTCCGACCAGAAATGCAATTGCCTTAATGCTTTCGGTCCTGTGTGGTATTTATTCAGCAACAGAAATAGAATAGACTTCTTGTGTTGTTGTTGTTGTTGTTTTTTTCGCTGTGACTCATAAGTAAGCACATTCTCTTTGTGCAGAATTACGTCTGTGAGGAAGACGACCGTACTTGTCTTGCTAAGGCATCCGTGTCGCGAAGCAATGACCACGGCGCAGGAGGAAACATGCTTCAGTGAATCAACACTCAGGCGGGTGGATGTGAGCCTCGGAGGTTGTGGAGTGGCAGGCAACCGTCTTCCCGTGAAGCAGTTATTTGATAGAACCCCTTGGACGGAGGGTCCATACATCGCAAGGCCTCTACATACGTGCGACAACGCAACTCAAGTAAGTTTCGACAGACTCATACACTACTGTTAGGTTCGATATTTTAAACTCGAAATTCTAGTATTGTATTATGTCGACTTTTAAAATATCTATAAGGCTTACTGAGACATAAGTGTTATAACGGTAATGCAGAATGGATTATGACATTTTGGGATGGCTTCTTGAAGGCAAGACTTTATACTTCAATCCGTGTTCCTTGCGCCTGAAAATTAAGCCAAAACCAGCCTTCGAAATGCCATGTGTTTGTTTACCCAGAAAATAGGCAGTTTCAGATGAATAAATATATTCTCCTGGTGATTTCCAGCTTAACAAATGCGTGTGTCTATGTGATAAGAAAATGTTACGTATGCAAAATTGCGAGCACTTGGAATACTCGAAAGCAAAAGGCTAACAGCGGTCGACGATGTGAATGAACTATGCGTTTCACTGCCATGATAACTGAAACAAAGGACATACATAATGCGGGGTGAATGGATTCAAGAGACTTGGAACGGATCGCTGCTCTCTGCAAAAAAATATTATTATACATACGTTATTAAGGAAATGTAGGCTTATGAACGTTCTCAGTTTTTAATTACGTTTTCTCAACTGTTTAAGCACGCGATGTATAGTGTAGAATAGGAGACTATTTAGAAACGTGTACCAGAAAGTGTGGGGAGGAATCGTGATATGGATGGATACATTCCTTAACATTTTAGAAATTAAGCAAGTATTCGAATCCATGACCTCCCGAATACAGAGTATAAGGATGTCCTATGTTGGAAAATTGTAACACCGAATTGAGCGTGGGATAGTACAACCGATCGGTGTCCTGTTCCATGTAATAAATTAATGTATTCGGAAGTATCATATACTCTGGGTTTGGCTGGTCCCTTCACTTGTTATAACGCCTGTTGTATTCAGTTTCATTATAATTTTTTTTAAAAAAATCAAGATCCTGCTTGCAATGACTAGTAAAAACTGGGCTTTAAAAGTTTCGAGAACTTACTAGTCGGAATTCGATTCCTCGTAAGGGAGGATAGTATTAAAAAGCTGGCTACTGTGAATTTTCGTAGCAACAGGGAATTTATCGAAATACTTGTCAGATGCTGAAGGGATTCCCAGGACCATGGAGCTAGTAGATTGTTCAAGGCAGGGTACAGGATGGATTCTCTTCCTGGATAGGTCGGCTGATTTGATGGCTGTGAACCGAGACATAAACTGTCTATTTACTTGTCAACATACGTAATTTAGTGGAGACCTGTTTAAGTTATGTGATAATTTTGAGTTATTTTCATGTCTTAGAATTAATTCTGTGTATGTATCTCGAGTAGGCGAAGTACCCATGGAGTAAAATCCAGCGGAAATTTTCTGATGGGCAGAGTCAGTTCGTGTCATTTCCATTATCTCTGTATGAAGACTGAGTTAAGGGGTTAGAACTAAAGTAGAAGGGAGCTCGGACCGGATATGGCCTGCGGGCCGGATGCTGTCCACCCTGTTTGCCGCAGGACGGAACCATATATCACCTAGTGACGGGAGTCGCTCTGCTAATTAGAGGCAGGAGGTATCATCAGACTCAGCCCCTCTCAATTGCTCAACCTGCCTACTCAACAAACAGAACTTTCAATCATTACACAGTCAGCCTCAAAATTCTCTCTCCACTGTCTAAGGACGTATTTTGTAGTAATCCTGCCTTATGCTAATGGGTTTAGTGGTCTCCCACAGCCTCTTCAGGTAACTTCAGTTGTGGTACTCTAAAGTATTTCGATATCCCTTGTTAAGTAACTTGAAAATCGACAATAGTAGCTCAGTAGTTGCCATTTTTCTGTTACTCCCTGTTTGTTAGGGCCAGCCATTCCCAGTATTTTGTCTGCCAGAAATATTAAATGCTGGCAGAGTAAAGCTAATCTGCGCATTTTAGCGACTTTTAATTACTAACGCTCCTAATAATGGATTTTAAATAAATGGGGCGTGAAGATGTTGGCCAGATTCATCTGGCTAAAGACAGAGTCCGGTGACTGGCTTTTGTGAACACGGTTTCGAACCCTGTGGCACAATAAGGAGGGTTATTTCTTTATCGTGTGAGTGAAATTCGCCGTGTCGAATTACAGTTAGATAACGTTTCGGAGGGACATGCAGCCTCCATCTTCAGGGCTGAGTGAATATTATCTTGCTCCGAGCAGTTAACAATCTCTGACGCATCCTTCGGGAGACGGAGAGCAGGTGGCAAACCTTGACCTCGTTCCAAGTGGCCAAACGTAAGGGCCAGACGAGTTAAAACAGGGCGATGGATTTAAACCAAGGCTTCGCGCTAATAGCAATTAGACATGCAAATTATTTGCTGGACGCCCTTGGATGATGGCCACATGAAAGTAAACACTCGGTTTCTCAATCACGGTAAGAGATTTAAAATGCTGTTGCATCTGAATAACAATACAAATTACTGGTTTAAGACGTGAAACAAAAAATGGACGGAAAGAGGTATCGCGTCTCCTTTATAGTCCGTATCATCTCTCACTCAATGTCCTTATTAATATTTTTTTTCATCAAAACTGCCGTATTTAATTGTTAGTTCAAATTACTTTGTAATTAAGAACTCTGACGTCATGAGATGGCTACTTCACCAAGGCGTGATCTTATTGCCATAAATAACTATATCTGCGAAGGAGAATCCTTCTTACGAAGCTGACAGTCGTCAAACTAATTCCTTTTTTTGTAATTCGCTGTGTTTGCAAGAACTAGCCAATGATCGTTATCCTAAGCCATGTTTTATAAGATCAATATTATCCTCCCATGCACTTATGTGTCTTGCAAGTGGTACCTTTCCTTTTGTATTTCCGGTTAAAATTATGTCTTTATTTCTCATAACTTCCGCCCCCCTCCTACTTAATTTGGTAACCTTGGTGAAGATTACAAATTATGACGCTCCTCTGCTGTCCAAATATTCTCCTGAATGCCTAACTCTCTGTTCGCTTCATGTCAAACCACTCTCATTATTCTTCACCTGGTCCTGACTCTGTTACGATTAACGTTGTTATTGTTTGCATTATTTTGTTATTACGCTTATTAATAAATATATTTATCTCGAAAATGTCAGGTTCGTAATTTCTGTATCTGCGTGGCTGGTCCCGTATAAACTGTAAATTTATAATTGTGTGATTTAGTTGTGAGTTTCTGTACATAATATCCACATCTTTAAAACCCACCATTTAACCCCGCAGAGGGGAAGTAAACGCGTATTTCGCTTGCCCGCCATGTTCTGTTATCTGTGAGTTGTTATAAGCGTCTTCTTCAGTATTAAACTAGGAAAATGTGAAGAAACCACTCGGAAGACCTAGGCGTAGATGGGAGTATAATATTAAAGCGTATATTAAAGAAATATTGCATGAGGATGTGGACTGTGTCCATTTGGATCAGGATAGGAGCCAGTGGCGGGGTGTTGTGAACATGGTAATCACCTTTCGGTTTCCACAGAAGTCAGGGAATTTCTCGGATAGTTTGGCGTGTTATTAAGTTCTCAAGGAGCTGCTGCTTTTAATTTGGGCAAGGTTTAAAACACAGATCGTGGTCTTTACTTTAAACCCCGAAGACGGAGGCAACGCGTTCTTCTGAAATCATCTTTATTATATCCCAGAAGACCGTAGTTATATTTTTATGGTCATGGAAACCTCAGATATTTGTTAATTTATGCTTAACGAGTTTGATATTTTGTTAAGCAGGTGTTTTTCTCATGTACATAACGTGCAAGCAATTTAGGGCTGTTCTGTAGAGACTCTCTGAGCTGGTAGGTGGCATGACTCACGAAACTGCCGGAAAGAGAAGTTGCGTTATTGATTTATCGGCTTAATTAGGTCGACTTCGGGATCAGGGGCAAGAGAGGGGGATGTGATCAAGAGGGGCGTGTGATTGGTGGGGGGGGGGTCAGGCTAATGAACGAACATCCGCAGTTACTCCATCTCTGTCATCCGGTTGCTTCTCTGAGCGTTGATATTTTTTTATATATTTTTTCACTATTGAAGTCTGTATTAATCCATGTTCGGAAAAGTTTAATATTTTTTTCTGAAGAATCTATTGTTTGAGTTTAGTACTTTTATTTCAGGAATTGGTTTTGTTGTCAAGGTGTGTTTTACGTTATAGTTTGTTAGTAAGTTACGTGCAATCTTTTATTGTCTGTTGTACATACTGGGAACGACCCGATCTTCAAGTGCCTGAGCACTGCGGGTCCCAACTCTTCGTTGGTTTGATCTATGGACATTCGGTAGGACTCCTTGGATTAGGGATCGGCCCGTCGCAAGGCCTCTACCAGTACACAGGACAGCACAACACAGAAGAACATCCATGGCTTGAGTGGGATTCGAACCCACGGTCCCAGCGACCAAGCGGCACAAGGCATATAGCATGCTTTGTAACCCGCTGCCGGTAGAAGAATAGTCACTCTGCGTATTAAAAAACAAAAGAAAATAAAGAAATTATGATTGTTTAATTTTAACCGTCTAATCACAATAAAATATTTTATTGTGATTAGACGGTTAAAATTAAACAATTATAATCATCACAATATGACGCAACATTATCATCTAAAGAAATTATGTTTAAACTTGAAACTAAAATTCCGCTAGCCAGCTGTGGCGAAGACTACAGGGGACCAAAGTCCCCTAGAACGAGATCATTGCTCGTCAAACCTGTACAGAGATCAGAAGACACGTTAGATCAAGTTCTGACGGGATCATCAAGACCTGTAGGTCCCTTTTGATCTCAAGGAAGTAACAGCGTCAACGGATCAAAGTGGCTTTCACTTAAATCGGGAAATAACAGACCTTATTTTTTGTGATTTTATTGTTACGGTGAACGAATTAATACCTCCATAAAGCTGGTAGAACGCTTGGCTAGTCAAGAAATTACCCTCCTCTTATAGAATCCAAAGATTCGTCAGCGTGTTCACATGAGCCAGCCTCCAACCCTCTTATTCTTTCACATAAGCGAGTGGTCCCTTCCCTTCAGGCTTTCCAACCAAATATATTTTGGCATTGGTCATCGCCCAGCTCATCTATATTTGACGAAGAGTAGAAATTATGGAAATTCTTAGAGTGTATCATCTGTTCAAGCCAAAAAAAGATAATTTGTATTTATTTAGGATCGCTTTGAAAGATTCTTCTCAATTTTCCGTTGTTGGGGTGACAAGATGTTGTTTCCCAGCGTGTGCATGAGCCCATTTCATTTGTTGCGATTAAATAATGGCGTTCTTTCGTTATTTTGCCAATTTCCGCAATATTGTTCATCTGGATTGAGCTCCTTAGACGTGAACTGCGTAGAAAAATATTTCAAATAAAATTTTCGAAAATTTATGAGATCTGTACTTAAGCTATACACTTTTATATGCCCTTTTTAGAGAATTCTATTTGTGTTCAGTGCGAAGTAGGATTAATATTCATTAAATTCGGTACAAGATTAGAATTTCACTGTCACTGGGTTTTTTTTATTATTATTATTATTATTATTATAGTCCCATAGACCCGCAAAGCAAACTCTAATTAAAATCCTTTCAGTATTATCGGATATGATATTAGCAAGAACTACCTCTCTATAATGCTTTCATATTGCCCAAAGAACTTTTACAATGAAAGGAACTGGCATGTTAATCAGAAAACAAAAGTCTCATTACATAAGATTTTCAACATATTTATGTCTGTTGAAAACAAAACAAACAACAGTCTATACTATGCATAACAATGCAGGAACATGTTGCATTATTGTTCCAGATTTAAATGCAAACATAGCATCAGTGTGCTAGTATTTGAGTGATGTATCCATTATTTTCAAAGCCTCCTTCATTCTGCCATAGGAATCTGTTTGTATTGTAGGTTTTTGTTGGCTTCCTGGCTATTGAAGCAAACATATAACCACATGAAAGCCAGCTCAGTTATCTACGTAGCTTTGTTGCTGTATATGGTTTTTTTTTATCTTAGGGCAATGTTTTCGGCTTAATTGAAAAACGCACGAGGGATTATGTACAGATCCTTGCCCAAGTGCACGTTGGAGCAAAAATGAAACGAGGGTTAATCAATATATAAAACGTAAGTAAAGTATTAAGTTAATAAACAAATTTTCAACCACTGAAAAGGGTGGTGTAATATTAAATTTCTACCACAGAAAAATTCGTAATTTGCACTTCTCGCCAAATGTTATTGGGGGGGGGGGTAAATTTATGGACGACGAGATGGGTTAGATAAGTAATTCACACTGTAGACCCTAAACTTAAAAGAGATTTTAATATTAAAATGGATTTTAAAGGAATAGGGTGTGAATATGTGGTTTGGTTTCATCTGGATCTAGATCTGGCCAAGTGACGAGCTCATGTGAACACGGTAATTAACCTTCAGGTTTAAAGGAAAACTGTGAATTACCTAAGCAGATGACATACTAGCAGCTTCTCAAGTGGTACTCTGATTGACTGTCGCCTACGTTCAATAGTACACGAAGATTTTCCCGCCAGAATTGCTGGTAACCGAGAACCAGATTACATATCTAGTTTTAAAAATAGTATTAAAATATATTAAAATTGTCCGTCAATCACAATAAAGTAATATAAGATAATTAAATGGTTAAAATATTATCTTTTGTTCCGTATCGAGTACTCGATTTACATATGGAACATTCTCGACATGTTTCGGCTTTCATAGAGCCGTCATCAGGTGTATGTTATAAACTCTTAATTCAATTACTAATTTTTAATTTTTTTAAATAAAATCACAATATGACGCACCTACAATATCTTATATCTAGTTTTGTTAATATTACATGTCCTGATTAACGCCAGTTTCTGAAAGCAATTTCCTCTCACTATTCGTATCTGCCACTGAGAGCTGAGGAAATTAGTTCGCGGTGTCTCCTGTCACTCACTTGTTTTCACGGCCGCTATGTTAGTGATATTTATGGTCTTAAATTAAACTCACAAAGGTAGAGTGCGTGATGTCCATACCATGTTTAAGGAAAATTAGTCAGTAGATTCAAGGGTTGTTTTGTGGCGACTGGCACACTGAAATAGTGGTACCACAACCAATGAACTACGCTAAATTTAAAGTACCCGAGCGGAACTCGTGTCTCTTGAGCCGTTGTTGCTGTAAACAAGGAGAACTATGATTGCTCCTGGCTGGTATGCCGCACGCTGTGCAGCGACCTGACACCCCCAACAACCAGCCCTTGACGAATGGCGCAAGATTTTAATACGGTCTAATCCTTTTTGGGGCACTATGTTACCTGCTGGGCCATTAAATCAAGTTGGGTCTTATAAATGGGTAATATACTGGCCATGAAATTGGCTAAGTTTTATTTGTGTGCTAGGTTAGTTGTATTATATAATAAGAACTTCCTGCTGTAAGTATACTTCATTATTAATTTTTTAAAACATGGCTGTCTTTGTTATTTGTAATAATTGAAGTAGTGTATAGTAAAAGTCTGGACAAAACTATAAACCCTTCTATATAATCACCACCATTATCATCAGCGATGGCGTTTTCAGCAAAATTTGGGTCCGTCCTGTTAATATTTGTGAGCTTCATTGCTGTTCAGAGGCTCTGGAAAGCTCGTCGTATCATCAGTCACGTGCCAGGGCCATCTTCTGTCTGAATCTTTCGTCCTCTCGTCAGGAGTTAAAATATGCCTACGAAACTATAATTTTACCTGTTGTCTTGTATAGGTGGTCTCTGATCGCCAGGAAAGAATATAAGTACCGAAAATTCTTACCCCAGGTTATCTAACATTTCGGCAAACACAACAAAAGTTGTAATCTTCAGCGTGAATGTGCTAGGGAGGATTTGGCTCCTATATAGATGAGTGGATAATATCACCATGGATCTTAAAGTGTGTGGAATTGTGGAATGAATTCAGCTGACAGAGCATAGGATCCACAGATAAGATCTTGTGAACACGGTAATTAATATTTGCCTTCCACGAAATATGGACGTTGTATTAACCAGCTGAGCAACTAGTATCTTCTCAAGAAGGCTGTGCTCCATGGAGTTGGTCAAGAACACACATGGGAACATGCTTTCAATACAGACCAAATTATTATTATTGTAACCTGGTACACTCAAGTTCCCAAATTTTAATTCACTGACTGTACGAACTGCCACCAGAGTGTGCCTCTATCTAGCGATATAAGCAGATAAAGTTTTTGTTTTATGGATCTTCCTGTCGTTTTTAAACTACATTTTTATATTCTTCGTCGGTTTTAAAAACCAATTATAGTAATCCTCTTAAGATTCCATTATGTTAAAACAACCCTTGGCTGCACGTTCAGTGAATTATGGGTGAAAATGGTATCTGGGGTGCTATTCCTGGTTCAATAATGTTGAACCCACGGGGCGTCTTTTACGACACCTCCCCCACTCCTCATCCGATTCCCATTCGCACTCATTTGATCGCCTCGTGCGTTATAGGACAGAGAGCAAATAGCAAAGTAAAAGGTTAATATAACACAGTAGGAAGTTCTGTACTGCAGTGAGAAAACTAATAACCCAATTTGTATGAATCGCGACTTGGGTGAGGGAAAATTTAATTACTATGGTTACAAAAATGATTTCACGGCTCCAGTGTGCAATTTAATCCAACTTATAAAAATACATAAAATTAGGCTTTGTATAAATAGATGCCAGTGGCGAGCTATTCTGAATACGGTAAAAAGGCGAGATATTTAAGCAAGTGACAGTTTCTCATTATAATAATTCCATTGAGCATTTTATAGTTTTCGTGTGTAAGTAGTTTCGAATCTTTATGTGAAAATACTTGAATTCCACCTATACAGTTGAAAGTGCGTCTGTCAAAGAGAGATGATGACGTCAGGAAAACCATTGCATGCTGCCATGGTAGTCTCTTTGATATGAAATACACGTTACGAGATTGGCTAGCCTGTGTGTCCAAAATGACGAACGTGTGAGGTAGGTGGAAGTATGCGTCGTTTTTCCTTATTAAAAAATAAGAATAGTGAAGTCCTGTGTTATTTACAAACTTAGCAATAAGTTTTTAAAAACAATTAATAATAATCAGTGGAGAAGACGTAAAAGATGGAAAGGCATCCCCAACACGTGACATTGCGATATGACATTGGTTTCCAATATTACCATGTGCAAGGACAGTTTTTGATTTCTCTGAGGTTATGTATCGCAGAGACCCTTATTGCTTATGTTGGGGTTAGTTTGCTACATTAGATTTCCTAAAGTTAATCCAGCGCATGAATGGGGCAAGAAGTGTGCACTGGGTATATTGGTCGGGAAGCCTGAAAGGGGCAGACCTAGTCGTAGATGGGAGGACAATATCAAGTGGGATCTATGGGAGATAGGAATCGAAGGCGATTGGATTTTGCTGGCCCAGGATAGGGACTGTGGTTAATTCGGTGATGAACCTTAAGGTTACCTGAGCCATCTAATTCTACATTTCAAATTGATTTAAGGAAATTTGCATAAGGAAGAAGTCCACCACATTAAATGCATTTAATTTAAGCTTATACCATTTTTTTACAAATGTCAACAACATGTGGTTTATCATTTACTTAATATTAACTTTAAAAAATCGTTAATCAACCAAGAAATTGTACTTATCAGCATTGTCCTTTGAATATTGAGTAAAGTAAAGTCAGGTCATCCTGTTGTGTGCCATGTAGGTGCTTGGGTGGGGGGAGGAGATATAGCTCCTACTTATTTTTAACCTCAGCACTAGATAGAGGTGACAGTAGATGCACTGAAGCATCCAAAACTCGGCCTCCATTATTCGTGTCATTCAGTATGATATAAGTTACAGAAACCTAATGTCCATGTGGGGTTGATTTGAATAAAATTGTGACTGTGATTACTGGTTTATCCTATTCAATGTTTGTTTCTTGTGGCTTGCCTTCCCCTACTCAACTAACCACAAAGCCTATCCACTAATTATTACAAAGAAAATTGAGTAATTAGTGTCACTTTTAAATACTTTTAACTTTGTCTTCAGCGTCATAGAATTGGCAAGTGAATATTCCACACTGGATGTGTTAGAGAGGACTGCTAATTTGAACATGGGCTCTATGTAGTGTCCCCTGCATTTTGGTCACGCTTAATATTACCTTCATCAGCATTTATGCATGTACAGTTCTGATTTAAGATTATACATGAAGTGTAAACAGATGAATGAGATCATATGAATTCCTTCTGTTTTTCATAGTATCGAAGATTGAACACAGTAATGGTTATATTAGGGTTGATTAGATGAAATCAGTTTGTAATACTGCTAAAAATACAGACTGTCACAGGTTATCACTTGGCAGTTGACCACTGGCTGTTCAATGAATGGGTTTGTTAAGAGGAAATGGGAACAGTGTGATGTGATTACATGCTCACTTTCTGGATGCAGAATATGTCTAAACAGGACCAGTACTGTTCATGGCAGGGGTTAATGACCTTGGACCTGGTCTGACACAGCCTGAGTCTGTCACTGTCTGACTTCCATTTGTTTGATTCTTTAAAAAAAAGGTGCTAAAATGTGTACATTCATGTCAGACATGTTAAGGTCATGGTAATGCATCTACCTGTATCCCGTGGAAGGAATGTGTTGGCTGGCATGTCACTGGGTAACCTGCCTCAGTGCACATGGGGAATGTCTTTAACAGCTGCTTCTCCTACACACAGAATAATTTCTGAATATATTTTATTTTGAAAAGTGTCATAAAATAATCATACACTAAGAGGGGTGACATTGTTTCCCCAAGCTCAAGATTTTATTCCTCAATGTATATACTGTTTGTCACTATGCATAAAATTGTTTATTTGAATTCGGTAATTCAAAGTTCTGTTACAAAGGTTACTCTTTGTTGGCAGGAGTTTGCTCATATCAGTGTAGAAACTGCAGCCAGACTGAGGAGTGCACAAGGGGTTCTACCCCCTCTGCAATGGGTCCAGAGAGTTCCAGTTTCCAAACATTGATTTTGATATATCACTGGCCCTGATGTTCATTTATTGCTAATACATATCTCATAGTGAAGCAGTTATGTTTTATTTCTCTTTCCTATGATTAAGCATGTAAAGTTCACTTACTGAAATCTTTCACATGTCTGAAATAGGTTTAACAAAGTCCTTTACTTCAGTATTCTGTCCCCATTCATACAACATAATATTTAAGTCGTGAATTATTATTATATATGTATTGAATCACATTAACTTTACTTGTCTTAAACAGTCATAAATTGATGTTACAATATAAATACAGTGCCTAATGACATATTTTCTTCAGCAACAGAAATCAAAGAAAGTGAATGCAAACAGTTATGTATTTTGCATGTACGCTATCATTCCTCAGAGAGTGCTTCAAAAATGTTCTTGATCTTAATTATACATGTATTTTAATAATGAGCCATCCATGTTATGACGTTTTAGTGCACAATGTAAAAGAAACTTGCATCATTCATTTCTGGTAGCTACCATCAGCATTAAGACCCTGTGCGCACGAGCGGTTTGGGCCCCAGGCGTTTTTAAATTATTTATTAATTAAATTAATTTATTTATGTGTATACATATATATACACACACACCACAGTCTGCGTATCTTGAGAAAGGTGCTGGCACCACTTCCCAATAGCAATGTTCCAGAAATGCAGACACTAATCATAATGAGACAGTCCCATAGAGTATTTAGAGACTGCATCTTCGTGAGACTGTACTGATATATGCATATAACCCACATTTATAGTTGGATTGCCTGAAGAAATATGTAGGTGCTGTATACATAGTGAGATTGTCCCACGTCAATACATAGCGATGGCATTCCAGGTATGATGACATAAGTCAGTACTCAATCACGCACATTACGATTTTTCCCCTAAGTGCATTGACATTGCATTCCTAGTGAAAGTAACATCACAGGTTATGAAGATGACCTCTCGGTTGTTGCGCTGTGTAGGTTTGTAGGTTATCCAACGTTTCAGATGTGCTTGCTGCCACCATCATCAGTGTGAACTTCATGTTTACTACCATGAGAATCTCAATCTTGCATTCACAGGTTATGTTTTCATTTGGTTAAACAGACATCATGAATAATTTTTGAAGAGGTTTAAGAAAAGTAATATTTTCTGTGGGTTTTAAGTTCACAAATACAAAGGCTATTAAGCAGACACACTAAAAATTTGAGTTTCGTTACCAAACGTTTATCAGTTCAGATATACACAATTACAGGAAAAGTTACTTTCAATGTTGTTATTCTGTGTCTGTATAGTATAAGACGGGATATTAAATCAGAATGAAGGACTTGGGTGCTGAAACGCAAAAACAGATAACTAGAAAGAAAGTGCATAACTTCCTACAGATACATGTACCCAATACATTCTGCCTCAATACCAAGAAGAATATTTAAAATGGCGTCTCTTTCTACATATAGAAGGCAATGTAATGCAGCTATGTTATTTTGGCTCCAGAGGTAGTTCAAAATTTGGCACTGTACAACCGCTGATAATATTCGTAGAAAGTAAACTACCTCACCATCTATTAGCAACGGTATGAACTAATGTAATGATAAGTGAGTTGCCTCGCCATCTATTACCGAGGGAATTAACTAATAAAGAGAAAAGTGAATTGTCTCGCAATCTACTAGTAACAAACTAATAAATCATTTTGTGGGTCTGGTTACGAGCGGTCTCAGGCTGGATGTGGTGCACTGACACACTGCTCTAGATATTCAGAATGAAGGATTTGGCTACTAGGGTGCAGCACCGGAAAGGAGTAG
>NW_019060590.1:741123-756883 GCF_000696155.1 Zootermopsis nevadensis | reverse complement strand
TTATCTTGACTTGTCTCAACTGCCTTCTGTATGTGTTCATACCGATGTGTCATCTCTAACTTTACCCCCACTTTATTATTATTGTTATTGTTGTTGTCATCATCATCTTCATATGTCTTCACCCAACAGATCAGTATTACAAGCTTTAGCATTACATTATATATCCGTATTTAATATTTTATTAGCTACATGTTTCAGACAGATAGTCCGTCATCAGGCATAAGTTGTTTACGCTACTATGCGTTTATAATAATACATGAGCATAAAACATGTCAAAAACCTTGTAAAATTATGTAATATTTTCGCTGTATGTTACCACATGCTATGTTTGGATAAATGTATAAATTAGGATTGCATTAAAATAAATGTTAAAAGTATCTTGTAATGTAGAACATATGTTAAGATTATGTATGCAGTGTTATGACCAGTTAGAATTCAGTCACTCATATATTCTGATGCAATTATGTCCCATTATTGGTTGACAATTTTTGTGATATATGGTGGTGTGTTTTATTACATTACACTGAGTATATTTTGTGTGGTCTGGAAGAAGTTTACCAGCATTTCACAGTTGCTTGCAGCCCCCATCATGGGAGCAATGACAGCATCAGTAAACTTCTGCCAGACCACGCATCCCTGAAGACTGCCATCTTCATACTTGCTGCCTTACGAATCTTAGATCTTTCAACCCTATATTTGTTGGTGTTCACAGTTGCAGAGGAAGTTTCCTTGTCTGGAGGCCAGGCTGTTCAGAGAGTTCGTCTGTTGGAAGAACTAGAGAATCCTGGCTACAACTCTGGAATCTTGGACAATGACCTTATAGAATACTACCAGCTGCTGGCTGAGAAAGGAGATGTGCAGGCTCAAGTGTGTTAACAGATATTTTTGTGTATGCCGTGCTAATCTCTTTAGTATTTATATGTTCTGGTTCATCCTTGCCCATCCATTATTGCAATAAGAATCTCTTTCAGTAGAACAGAATGTATTTATAATTATTATATGTAACAGGAGTTTGTTTACATGTGATAAGTACTAAAAAAATTACACATTAGACCATGTTATTTATTTAAGTAATTTCTCATATTATCGTCATCATCATTAACTATTTAGGGTTTAGGTTGTATATCCTGTTCCTATGAATCCCAAGATGTTTCTGATCCTTCCATTGATGCTTCAGTCAACCTAAGTTTTTATGTCCTCTTGGTAACAATGCCAAATTTGGAAACCTTTTTTGTCAATGCAATGCAAATGGTCTTTCTAGTTTTGTTGACATTACACTAAGTACAAAAATGCTACACACAGACTAACTGAGTTTCAGTTACTAAGAAAGTAGAATTGAGTTCAGTGTAATTCAATTAGGTTTTAGTTAACGAATGAGATTCGCTGTGATGGTGTCTTCATGTGCTTAACAATACTATTTTTTTCAATTAAGCATTTTCATCTTACTACTTTGTTATTGAATGAAGACATTCACTTTACCCTGTGACAGTGAAGGACATTTAAAAGGAACTTGACTGAGCATTTGATTTTGACGTTATAGATGCAGTACTTTGGTAAAACTTCAATGTCACAGTCCATTGCAGCTCTCTGGGTAACAGAATATCATGTCTTGTAATTATGATATGGAAATGTGAAACATCTTTAGGATTTGAGGTTCTCACAGTGGCGAGTATTACGATGGCTGTCTTTTTCATTATAGTTTCTTGTAGTGTGGTAGGAGTTTACCTGTGTTTCAGAGGTTCTTGCTACTTTCATCAGCAACGCCATGACAACCATCTTCATGTGTAACATCTATTCTTGAGTTTTTCATACATTGTTTAAATGGAACTCTGTCTTATTTGGAGAAGACCTTTTGTGATGGTTATATAAACTGAAGGTTCTGTCTTTAGGGATGTAGCATCCTGTAACATGGTAGATATTGATCAATGTTTCATCACCCTGATAATGGAGGCAGTAAGGTCCTCTGAAACCTCAGTTAGTGTACGGCAGACTACATGGTGCTGCATCCCACAGGACAACCATCTTCATGCTCATTGCCACCTAAAATTATTTTGAAAAAACTGCAACAGGTTGCTCTATTACAATTAATTGGTTTCTGTTTGTCCTCCAGTGTCCATTGTTTGTCATCTTTATTTCCAAGATTGGAATGTACCCTGCATTTGCAGACAGAATTAGAGTTTACAGGCTGGTTATTTGCAGACCAAATTTTTGTACTTGTAGTGGTGGTGTTTGCAGGTTGGTCTGGGCCAGCTTCACTATCAGGGTGGCCGTGGTGTACAGCAAGATCACCAGAGAGCTCTGCATTACTTTCTTCAGGCGGCAGATGCTGGAAATCCAATAGCCATGGCTTTCTTGGGGAAGGTTAGTGTATCTGAGGAAGTGTCTTTGTTATACAATGTTAAATAAAGTTGCTTCAAAATGCGACTTGGTAGAAAGCTGCACAAATACAGCGTCCATTAGGCCAGGACCATAGAATTTTCCACTGCTCTGTTAGTTACTATGAGGGTTACTCAGAAAGTTTTGCCCCACACTTTTTATCTTGAACAAAAAGAATGGAAATTGCTGATAGTTTGTGTGCATGAATTTGCAACTTTCTTGTCTCTGGTAATGAATTAACCAATTTTGCCAGATGGTATGGATGTTATAAATTTTCAAAATGGCATCTGATAGTGAAGTGTGTTACAGACAGTGAGCTCAATATGTGACAGGATTGACTTCCATGAATTGTGACTGGAGATGAGATGTCAATTCACCACTTTCAACCACAAAAGAAAGAGCAATGCATGGCATGGCATCACACAACTTTGCCACTCAAGAAGTAGTTAAGACAGTTTTCTCGGTAGGCAAAGTGGTGGAAACTGTTTCTGGAAAATGAAAGGGGATGATTTTGGTCGACACTCTGGAGAAAAGAAAACAGTAAATTCCTAGGCATATGTCACTACCCTGAAAAGACTCCAGATGCACATAAAGTGACTTTAACAAGAGCAGGAAATGCAAATGATGTCCTTCTCATGCATGGTAACAAAAGACTGGACACAAGTTTGCATATGACGGAGCCATCAAAAAACTGCATTACCCCATCGTCCATATGGCTTGGATTTGGCTCCATCAGACTTCCATCTGTTTGGTCCAAAGAAGAATGTCATTCGTGGATGGAAGTTCAGGGATGGTGAAGTTATTGAGGAGGTGAAGATGTGACTCCAACAGATCCCAGAGGACCAACAAGGAATACAAGCCCATGGAATTAAGTTGAGAAAGTTGTACAAAATATTACATAGAAAAATAGTGCTTGTAAGCAGCTATTGCTACTCCAAATTTTGCCTCTTGTTGATCATTTTTAGCTGAGATAGGGAATGTGGGGCAGAATGTTTTGAGTGACCTTCATACTATAATAATACTGTATATTTTCTTATTGTGGTTTGAGCTTACATTTTTTGTATGAGTTTATTATGCATATTCCCAGTTAATAATTATGTCTGTAACTCTTCTCTTGTGTCATGTCCTTCTCATGCTTAGATGTTTTTCCCTGAATGTCATAACATATTTGCAGTCTTTTACCATTCTATCTTGTTCTAATCTAGCATTTTATATTTGATTGTTTAATAATTTTGAATAAAATTTTCTTCTTAATTTGTCACATGGTGTAACTTTTTGAATTAATTTTAGGGTTACTGAAATGGGTACAGTGAAGCAACAACTTCTGCATAGAGTTTGTACAGTGGTGGCCAGATTTTTACAAAAAGTCACACTAAGGTCCAGAAAGTTAATTTTTCCATTTCACAGTACTGCATGTGCCAGTACAGGTCACAAAGACCAGAAGTCATCACAAGAGATTTTATTGTTGTCTTTATCTCGAACATTGTCTAACTTTTTCCTATCCCAGACAGAAAACCTTCTATAATGACACATTTCAACAAATACCAAAAAAAGATGGATGGCATCAAACAGGTCATTAAATATATTGATAATGGTCCTGTGATTTTTACTCATATATTCTAACATGGAAGAGGACCAGGATGAATAAAATATTGAGCCAAATGAAAGTTGGAAACTTATTTATAGTAATTGTGATAAAGAATATGAAATGTTCTTAAACAAATGTGGATTTCCCTTCACTTACACAAGTTACATTTACAAAGTGTGTGATAAATATATCAATTTTCCTAATTGTCTTGTGAACAGAGTTACTTGAGTTTTCAGTTTTTTGAAACAATTTTTTTCCACTTTGAAGAAAGTTCAATTTTTATTCAGTTTTATATTCTCACACATTAATTTATATTATGAAGCCACAGACCCTTTTGGGGCCAATAACAGCAGCATCAATCCTGTAGCTTGATTCACCCCTTTCCTCACTATTCCTTGACCGCTTGAGGTATTTCTGCCACATCTGACACCATCCCTTTGGTCCCCTCAGATGGCCACTTTGTCCCCTTTCTCTCTGTCTTGTACCAGCCTCATCTGTGGTATCCTGAAAAGCATTCTTTCCTATTGGCTGGATATGATTCAATCTCCCCAGATCCTGTAACTGATTGGCCAGCCCCTCTCCATTTATCTATTCCATCTCCTGTCCCTCAATTAGGATGCTTTTCTTTTGACATTTTTGGTACAGAATTATATTGTTGATACACAGATTTATCTGGAAGGCAGTGACATTGTGAAGCAAGACAACGATACTGCATACAAATACTTCAAGAAAGCTGCTGACTTGGGAAATCCAGTGGGGCAAAGTGGACTGGGTCTCATGTACCTGTATGGCAAAGGTGTAGAAAAAGACTATGGCAAAGCCCACAAATATTTCTCACAGGCAGCTGATCAGGGCTGGGTGGATGGACAGCTGCAGTTGGGCAACATGTACTTTAGTGAGTATAAACTTATCCATATAGCCACTGAAATGAAATCTCTAAGAACTAAGAAGACTTGATATGCTGTACTCCTGGAGTCAGGATAGCCAGTATAGTTAATGGCAGTAGCTGTTGGAATGCCTGGGATTTGAATCCTGTTACTTGGATACTTGGACGACCCATTCTTCAAGTGCCTGAGTACTGCAGGTCCCAACTTTTCGCTGGCTCGATCTATAGACATTCGGTAGGACTCCTTGGACGAGGTTGAATCCTGTTGGATTTGTCTTTTCATTACCAAGTCCAGAACTTCTCTAAGGCCCACTAAACATCATGTCCAGTGGGCAGTAGGGCCTCTGTCCTTAAGGAGTACTGTATCTAAACAAATACTGAAGCATTTTCTGTAGAACGTATCTACAAATAACCACATGATACTAGTGCAAACATATTGCAGTGGAAGTTTGAAATTTGGATCCTTTTGAAACTGCATCATACAGAAATGGGAACACTGCTTCAGAGTGATTATTTTTGGAAGGATATATTAAAATAGATTTGAGGTTTTTATGATAGCAAGTATGATGACTGTCTTCCTTTTTGTTGCACCACATATCAGAGGTTCTTTCTGCCTCCATCCAAACATAAACTTTTGCCGGACTACGTGGTCCAACAACCCAGCAGACAGTCATCTTGGTAAATGTTAGATTATTCTCATTTCCTTATCAGATTGTGTATATTTGTAGGTGGTGTTTCATTAAGTTTTGTACTATTTTCCATTTACACCTGCAGGTGGGTTAGGAGTGCGACGGGACTACAAGTTGGCTAACAAATATTTTAGCCTTGCTTCTCAGTCAGGCCATATTCTTGCATTCTACAATTTGGCCCAGATGCATGCAACAGGTACAGGAATGATGCGTTCCTGCCCCACTGCTGTTGAGGTAAGATTTCTTTCCAGTTAGGCTTTTTTGGTATTTCACAAGATTACAAATGTCTATTAAGAGTTCTGTGTAAGGGTGGCCATACAAGCTACGACGTACCAGAAGGCTTATGTCTGTGAAGGCCAACCTTCCTGCAAACCGGAGCGTGTGCATTGAATATGGCCAGAAGGTTTGGCTGGAAATCGAGCCTCTCATAAATCTGCAGTCGCTTGATTATTTACCTCAAGGTTTACTGGATGTTTACTAGTCATGTGTGTGTGTGGGGAGAGAGGAGGGTAAAGGCAAGGCTTTAGTCATCTCAATCAGTTAACACAGCACTATACAGTCCTCTCTGTTTCGTCAGTTTTTATATTACCATTATTGGAGTGTTGGCTGACACGAGATCCTGGCCTCATGAATGTATCTCCAAATTCATTGAGTTGTACAGGTCTCTGCAGTATTCCAACAAACACTTGAGAAACTCTGCGTATTTGAAGCTTGTTGAAAAAATGCAAGAAGTGAATCGTACTGCAACAAAGGATACCGTAGTAAAGAGGATCAACAATATGAGCAGTTCTTACAGAAAAGAGTTGAAGAAAGTATCACAATGTAAGAGAAGCGGCGCGAGCGGAGAAGTATGCGATCCATTTTTATGGTATTTCCACATGTTTGATTTTCTGTATGACCAGGTATTTATGCCAGTCTGTTGGCTCTAACTAAATTTCATTCAACAAATTTATGTGAGAATGTTTTTGTCTATCTAACAAACTTCTGACCCACTTAGAATGATTTAGTTTTTGGACATTAAAGTAACAGCAAGACCAATTAAAATAGCATCGTCTTCACTGAACATGTAGCATCGACTGAAGAATAAAAGACTGAGGACAAAACTGCGACAAAGTCTGTATGTGTGTGGGCGCTCAGAGGTTTGAGGCTTACCTTCCGACTTTAATCTTGGAAGACAGTCCTTCCGGTAAGTCGTAGCGTGTATGGCCACCCTAAGAATCTTCTTCCTCTTTATTTTTTGTAAGGGGGGAGATTCAGTTAGATGTTTTTATATGTTCTTTCCATTTTCTTCATTTTCACCAAATCATACAACATTTTATTTTGGTGAAAATAGAAGTCATATGATAAATAACATCTGCCACTGGCAGTAAAATGGTAACATGTTGGCTGTATGAAATGATGAAATCCTTTTGACTCAATCAAGATTTGATTGCGTGAACATGGCCATGTGTGTGTGAATCCAGTATACTACCACATAGCTAATATGCTGCTTATTATATTGTTATGGGTTTACATTATTTAAAGAAGACATTAAAATAAGTCAGAAATAGAAGTTATTTAACCCTATGAAGCCAAAGCTCATGTGAATATTATTTAATAATTCAGTCCATGCCATGAAGAAAACAACACTTCATCATTACAAATATCAACTTGTTAATGCCATTTAAGTAAATAATCTCTATTTACTGTGAGAATTGTATGAAACCCATAAATACACGATACAGCGTTATTGATTGTTAACCTTTATTTTATGAGCATCCCATATGTAGGGCTATTAAGTCCTAATGTCCCATCATATGAGAGAACCATACACTGGGCTTCATGCATTTTGTTACTGATGCATTTGGCTTAGCAGAACACATTGCAAAATGCATTAAATTTTCTTTTACATACATGTTTGGTTAGATTTTTCTGTAGCTTTGAAAGCTACTGACACTCCTCATTACATCACATTGTGATACTCTTTGAAACACCAATATACAGCCCTACATAACTCTCCTTACATTTTACTTGCACTCTCTTCTGTGTGGAGCCATTGTATGCTGAAATTACCTCAAATCAACTAAGTTTTCTCTCTGTGACAGCCAGTCTGCCAGCAATTTCAATCACGTTTTGCTCAAGAGATATTCAGAAATATATGTGTTCCATTTTGGTATCACATGATGCCAAAGTCCATCATAGTTCAGATCTCAGTCATTAGCATTGCCATTGTTTTAAAAGTATAAGAATACATGAAAATTCTATATCAATTTGAGTCATTGTAGATGTGGGGTGCCATATTGTGTCTTTTGCCAGACTTGACACCAGTGAATTGATGGATACCTTTGTTTGGACTGTCAGTTATCCCAGCTTGGACTCCCCTTCAAATGCAAGTGGGGGTAATATCATTTCACCATCATCCTAGTCACAGATTTGTGGGGTATGGTAATGTTAACCCCTGTTTTGAAAAGTTCTAACCTTCATTCACAGCCAGACATTCAGTAGGAGTGTAACATTTTGTGCAGGTGTCATTCAAGAAGCCAAAAACATTACTGAGTTTATATAGTTCGTCATAGTTTGGGTCTCTTTAGTCAGTAGCACTGTGATTGTTTGAAAAGTTTAGGAACACATGAAAACATTTTATGGTGTTGAGTGCTTGTTGGTATGGGGTGCCAAATTCTGTCAGTATGTTACCAGTGAACTGATGGATACCCTTGTTTGGACTGTCTGTCAGTTGTCCCAACTTGGATACCCCTTCAAATGCAGGTGGAGGTGGTATCATTTTATCATCCTGATCACATTTTTCATGTGGGATATGTTCAGACAGCATCACAACCCAGAAGGCAGCTACCTTCAGCTGTGAAAACCTCAAATCCTACCATGTTTACCCTGCTTGGCCTCTCACACTGCCCTTTGTAAACACTGCTTGGGGTGGTTGGCAGATTTGTTTATCAGGTCAACTTCCTTGAGGTCTGTTTTATTAGTATGGACCCCTCAGCTGTTGTACAGCCAAACTGTTCTTGCCTCAACACACCTAGTATAAAGTTAATTTTAGACTGACTGCTTATCTGTATGAATTAGTTATAATCTTTTCCTGCAGACTCACACTGCACATAGCACACATTCCAAACTGATTTAAAGTACCAAAATAAACTCTGTCCTATTTGAGGGAGTGGAATGAAATTTATTTTCTTTGATAGAAACAAAGACTTTGATTCATATGAAATATATTACTCTGTTCTCTGACACCAGCTGGAGCAGACTGAGTTACAGCTGAAATAATCTTTTGACACTGCTTACTCATTCATGTGATACGAGGTGCGATCGGAAAGTTTCAAGACTGCGCCTATTAAAAAAAAAACACCCGTACACTTATCTCAGGTATTAAATTCATCCATCACCCTCGAAGTAGTTCCCCTGGGAGTGAACACAACGATCCCAGCGCCGCTGCCAAGCCTGTAAGCATCCCTGGAAATCTTTCTTTGTCAGCCTGTCAAGCACCATCTGCGATTCTGCCTGAATCTCTTCTATCGTCTCAAATCTCCTTCCCTTTAGCTGAATTTTCATCTTTGGGAAGAGGAAGAAGTCACACGGCGGATAAGGAGGGTGCGGGATGACGGCCATGGTGTTTGAGGCCAAAAACTGCCGAACTTTGAGGGCGGTGTGCGCTGGCGCGTTGTCATGATGCAGCAGCCAGTTGTGGTTGCGCCACTTTGCCAGCCGCTTCCGTCTCACATCTTCACGCAACAATGTCGCACAAGTCGTTGATGGTACGACGATGGTCGATCTTCGTGAATGGCCTGCCGACTCTTCGTAACATTTTCGGGCGTTGTGCTCGAAGATGGTCGTCCAGAACGCTCGTCATCATCGACAGAGGTTCGGCCATTTTTAAAACGTGAATGCCACACAAAACTTTGCGGACTCCCCAAATGCTTGCTTTAGCATTTCATAGGTTTCCGTAGCCGTTTTGGCGAGTCTTTGGCAAAATTTGATGCACACGCCATTCCGAAATCGCAGGAGGGTCAGTGTAATGCACTACCAAAACGCCCGTAACTAAGAAACAAATGCTAATTCGATGATGCCGGCTGGCACACTGATTCACTATGACTGTAGGCCGCACCCCCTAGCGGCAGAAGCTCGTACTACAGCCGGTTCGCCCTCTATTGACACAGTCTTGAAACTTTCCGATCGCACCTCGTATGTCTGCTAAAGGGGTTTATTTCAAATATGAACCTATATGCCTTAGGCCATATTTACTTTCCATTTGAAACTGCTGATTGTTGATGAACTTTTCTGTAATCACACCATCACAAATAACTCTCAGGAAGATTGTATTTCATTAAGACTCTTGGCATACCAAACAAGCATGCCTGTAGCAGTTCTAAGCCAAGTACAATTGACTCCAAGACTTTCTATCACTAAATATGTAGTATGAGGTTAAATTTGAAGAATAATTAATTAAGACATGGAAAAAATTTAAAACACTGAAAGTAAACAAAGTAGGTGTGTATAAAGGCTGATTATTATGAAACTTATGTACATTCTCAATAATAATTTTTATTTTGAGTTTTTTCCTTAAAAATGCAATAAATATGCTATATTTTGTAACATACAGCACTCTGAGATGGTTTAAACTCCAATTAAATCCATACATGTACATAGACCACAGGAATTTAAATGCTGCACTTAAAAGGTTAAAGCAGATAGTACATTTGTATCACTGGGCTTTGAAGTGTTAAATATGATAACAAACATTTTTATTTTATGATTTTTTAAAATTAAGAGGTTACGAGCAATATCAGCATATTATGTAAGCTATACCTGCATATATTGATTAGTTTGTAATATATAAACAAGGTCAAGGCCCTTTATTTGAAACTGTGCTGTTCTGTCAACAATCAGCTTCTGATATACAAATGAATCAGCAGAGAGGAATGAAAACAAATTTTAAAACATATAATTATATATTTTTGTTTCTAATGATGATAATGATATAGTGGAAAGTACAGAAATTGGATTGAAATTTGCTTGATTTTTGTGTTTGAAAACATAATGCTTATGTTTTTACATCTCCTGCAGTCTGTTTCTACATTTCATGGCCAGTACTTATGGTACTGCTTGCATGGTATGAGGTAACATTCAGAAAGCTCAGAATGCATGTCAAAACTGTAATCCAGTGTAGATTACACCTACCCTGTCTTCTTCAGAATGCAGTATGTTCTGTTTTATTTGTGCATAATATTTATAGCAACAGCAGAGATCATGTACAGTTTTACTTTCCAGTTATCAACATAATATGAAAGACTTTATCAGGAAGAGACTTTATTGTATCATGACAGAAATACTTCAGTATTCATAGTGCTTTATGCTCTTAATTTTTTCAGCTGATGGTGGTTTCAATCAAACTGTTTTCTGTACATTATCCATAGTCCAAGACTGAATAAAACCATTAAAACACATTTTGGAGATTGAAATCTATCTCCATCTTCAGGTAAAACCTACTCTGTAGGGCCCAATTGATAGAGCTAGTCCCAATCTCCAAAACGTCATGTTTTATTGGTTTTATTTAGTCTTGGACGAAGGATAATGTCCAGAAAACAGTTTGCTTCAACAATGCACCATCGTCACAAACTTTCAGAATTTATGGTGGTTTGTTCTGTGATGTGTTGATGAAGTTTTTAATACAGTTAACACATTTAGCTATTACTTCTAGCATTCAAAATGTGTTTTTCATTGAGTCTTTGTGCTATCTGAGGGTGCATTAATACCCTTATAACACTGATTTTCCTCAGACTAGTTTTTCTGTTTTATTGCATTATATGCTGTCATATTTATTTTCACAGCCATCAAGCATTGTTCACAGGCTCATGTTAATGTGTAAATCTTAATAGTAGATGTATTTTGTATGCAATTTTTAAAAAAATAATTGTAGCTATATTTGGAAATTTTATTTGTTGTCTAAAATCTTGTTGGTTATCTGAAATATTGTTCAAGTAACCAGATGAAACCCTGGAAGATTTGAAAGTGGTTGATAAATTACAATTATAGGAATGCATTTTCATATGTACCATACTAAAATTACCCCACTTAATGCTGATTCAGTACATGATTTTATTTCACAGCACGTGTTCCCATTATTTAATGAGGTATGATTTTATTTTAAAATATTAATTTTGTAAAACAGTTATTCAAGAATGTAGCAGAACGTGGCAAGTGGGGTGAAAAGATGATGGAAGCTCACATTCACTATCGGGAAGGTCGCTTAGATGAAGCATTTGTGACATACACACTTCTAGCAGAGCTGGGTTATGAGGTGGCCCAAAGTAATGCTGCCTTCCTGTTGGATAAAGGTATGGGAGTGCTTTTTTATTTTCTTTATCACAGTGTTTTCAATGAATGTTACAGTATATTGCTTCATATTCAAGAGATCCTTGTTTGTAACATTCACTCAAAAACCAGCCATTCTGACTGGGGTTTAAGTACTGAATCCCCTTAATAAATACTAGTTTTGTGAAGGGCAGGGGATGGTGTGATCAAATGGGAAGTGAACTGGGCTACCTTAGAGGTGGGGACCAGGTGGAAAGTAAATCATTAAGGATAACAACAACATTTGTAAAGACAGACTATAGGAGTACACTCAATTGTGTTTACAATGACTGGTTCAACCCATAACAAACAATAATGAAATTGACATGCCCTGAGTGGAAGACAGTCATAAATCAGTAAAAGCTCAACATGAAACATAGTATTAAATCTGAACAAGTACCAATGTGTCTGTCTGATGAGAGTAATGTAAACAATAAGACAGAGAAATAATACAGTATACAAACACAGGCAATGTTCGAGGTATCCAGTCACATCAGAACTCTGATGATGGGGACAGAGTTGGTTCCCGAAACGTCGGTTTACTACGGTAACCAGTTGACGCAGCTGATTGCCCGAGAAGATTTTATTCATTGAGCATACACACTCTAGCTAAATTGAAACTGCTGAATGTGGCAAGTACTGGAAAGAAAGTTTGCTTCCAAACCTAGGTCAAAGGGACCATTAAACAGTCAGAATAACAACTGTAAATCAAAGTACCATCGGTTGGACAACAATAATTTCAAAACTGCTAAAAACGCAAACCAAGAATTTTTGCCAAAAGAGATGGGACCGACCACACCAAGAGCTGTAGGCAGATGCCATAAGGCATAAGTGCACCATTGAACAAACTAAAGAGAGGGGAAGGAAAAGAGAGAAAGCAAGAGGAGAGGGGAATGTAGAAGGGAGAAATGTCTAAACAAAGGTGTTGCACTGCATGCAGCAAAGATCTTGAGCTGATAATATGCTCAGCTAGTCAAGGAATTCCAGTCTTTTATAGAAGCCGAAAGTTTGTTATTGGGTTCACAAGAGTCTGCCTGTGGTCCCTATCCTGAGCCACTTTCATCCAATCCACACACTTTTGGAAGTACTTTGTGGAGGAGGGAGATATAGCTCCTACTCCATTCTTGACCTTGGCGGCAAGTGATCAGCATCATGACTCAACTGCACTTTGCCCTCTGGAAAAGGGTCTGTGATACCCATTAGATAGGAAATCCTGTGGTTGTTCTGGAGAGTATTTGTGTACTTCCATATACAGGTAGCCCTCGATTTAAGCCGGGGATGCGTTCCTGGAAGAACTGGTGTAAATGGAATCAGCGTAAATTGAAACTGTTTTTATAATGTAAATCAGTGGGAAGTCAATGACATGAGTTCCCGGCACCCAAACATTGACGAGTAATATAATGGCATTACATTTAAAGTTCTGAAATAACGTAAATAAAATAATGGATATTTAAAAAATATATTTTATACACTTACAATCGGCAATTCGTTGGTCCCTGCGATTCTTTCATGTGATTGATGTGTGCAGTCATCTCTGCTGTTATGCGATAGTTGTATTCATGTAAGACGCCGACCTATAGAAAATTGCATAGTAAAAATAACCCCGGTACCTCCACAGAGATTAAATTAGCCCTTTGAAAGTTTAATGCGCCAGGAATGAAATTGCATAAGAGCAAACTCGCATATGCAAAAGTTTGCATTTCACAAACAGCTTTTACCGATTCATCGATCTCATCGGAGCAAATTTGCGTTAACGAAACGTACGTAATTGCAGAGGTGACTGTATTTATAATTTTTATTCAAAATCAGCGATGTAAGAATTATGATTTAATATAAGAATCAGTACGAGAAATGTAGAACGTTATAAATAAGAGTAAAATATATCTTTTTCACTTTTTGACTTGCTGGTTTCAAAAGCAGCGTTATTCTGAATCGGTGCAAATCGAGGGTTGCCTGTACTTCCATCCTGTCATTCACAGTTGTCTACACATCTCATTTAATGCTGTATAACATCTGTAGTTGTAACATTGTTATTCACTAACCTACGAATCAGTCATCAATATCCTTATTCATAATTGTTATTTTATCACATTCTGTATTTATTTATTGTGTTTGTGTCCAAAGTTCTGTTGAGGTTTTGAAGTATAATCAGTTAGTGGGTCTTTCAGGTTTGTTTGCTCATGTAAGGAAACACTTTGACACTTTTGTCAAGTAAGTAGTGACTTCTGGGTGAAGTTATCAAGAACAGAATTAATGACTTCATAGCTCAGTGTTGAAACCTAAGCATGTATTCAGTCTTAAAATTTTGTAACTTCTATAATTGTGTAATGCTGTCATAGATGTAGTTACATCTTCATGTAGTTACAACCCTTAACACAAACAGGAGATCAAATCATTTTTGTGTTTTGTAAGTATATGACACTAGCATGTGTCAGTTTGGTGTGAGCTCTTTTATTTGTGTGGCCTACATTATTGAATATGACATTTTATTGGAGTTTCTTGATTAACAGTTTACATCATGCATTATAATTAATTAAATCAAAAGCAGCAACATTTTCTCAGAGGACAAAATTGACAGTTGTTAATTTGTGGTCTTGAAGGCTGATTATGAGTCTACAAGATCATCTCATTAGCCAGTTTACAGTCCAGATGGGCATATGGCTTTAATCTTATCACTACCTACAGAACAGTTCTGCTGTGTGGAAGAGCACACTGTGCATTGTGAGTAAAAAGTTCCACATAGGCACAGAGTTCTGTAATATTTATCATTCATCGTTCTTATTTGTCATTTAAAATATTTATGTAGTTCAGATTGGTCATAACAGATGGCAGTCATGGTCTCCTGCATTTTAATTTTAAATGTAACAATGCTGTAACTGGCACACAGTTTTTTGATAAAAACATTTTTATTTACAGTAAAGGTGCTAAGAACAGAAAGGGTAAATTTGATATGATTTTACTTCCAACTGTTTCTGTATCTGGTTTTAAAGGAGTCTCCAGCTACCTATATCTGCCTATTCCAGCATTCCAGTCTTGGCCTGTCCCATCATGTATGTGTTATGTCCCTGGATCTTCTTCCACTCCTTTTCATTTACAATACTTTTGTCAGTATTCTATGCTCATCCATTCTTTTAATATGCCCATACCATCCCAATCATCTTCTGTCCATTTGGGTCTGTGTACCTCCATCTTTAGCTCTCCCCTGATGTACTTATTTCCTATTTATCTATCTAGATTTTTTTCCACTATTCCCTCTCAGCTGCTTGTAGTTTACTATTCTCTTGCTTAGTATATGTCTATGTCTCTGCCCCATGTAATAGTATCTTTTTAAAATATGTGTTATTACATTTTCTATCTGTATATTCCATAACAAACTCTTAGTTACATGATGGAATGTTGAAGCATTTTCTGTTCTTACATTTATCTCATTTTGGATCTTGCTGTTTTCCTCTACCATGTAAACAGTGTTTTTGGTCTTTTGTCTCCTTTCTATTTATTTTCACTGCTGTGTTTTTTTACCTCCAGATTTCTAATATAACTGTCTTTTCTAGATATGTAATTTAATATTATTACTTGCATTGTAAATTAGAATTTTATTGTCTTATCCTTTCATTGATTAGTACAGTGGGCCTGAAAACACTGAGTTGAATATACGAGGTGCGATCGGAAAGTTTCCAGACTGTGTCAATAGCAGGCGAACCGGATGTAGTACGAGCTTCTGCCTTTAGGGGGTACGGCCTACATTCATAGTGAATCAGTGTGCCAGCCGGCATCATCGAATTAGCATTTGTTTCTTAGTTACGGGCGTTTTGGTAGTGCATTACACCGACCCTCCTGCGATTTCGGAATGGCGTGTGCATCAAATTTTGCCAAAGA
>NW_019060590.1:688711-733295 GCF_000696155.1 Zootermopsis nevadensis | reverse complement strand
GCACCGCCATTCACTCCAACTATCACCCCTGCACCGCTGACCCTCATTCCAAAAGAATGTGCTGGTTGGGCGACATAACAGGTTACCGCTACTGTTTATTCCAAAAACATTGTGCGTCTTTCGGTATTAATTTATCTCTAAACCCAGCATTTTAAATTCTCAGGAACGATCATTGCGGGAAAATTGTGGGCCGGGACTACGATTTTTGAACGATCGATGCGATAAAACGATAGTTCGAGGAACGATAGAAGCGGGAAAATGTAACATTATTTTATATGGGATGTATTCGGGACCGAACAAAACGGACGATGCATCCGGGAAAACGATAGTTCCGGGAACGATGGATAGAGGTTTCACTGTAGTACTTTTATCAGGAAGGCCTACATAAGTGTACGTTCTGTTAAAAGGAAATATGTGAAATAATTTTACCGTTACTGACTACTTGAAGTGAAGTGGGTGAACATTACTGGCAGGGATGCTCTAATTATCTGCCTCCGAATAGCTACAAGGTGCTGCCTGTATGCCCGTGGGCTACAGGAAGTTGAACAGAGTGGAAATGAGCTCCTATACAGTAGCCTATTACTGAAAGCATTTAATTGAAAGGTTGACCGATGTATGGGGCATGCAGGAGTAGAACAACAGTGCCAGTGATTTGTGCTGGAACAGTCTGGTAGGTTAGATACATGATTCATTTCATATTCAAAACTCCTTTCTTCACTAGACAAATTTGACTTGGTCTTGTGATTAATGTGATCTAATTCCATCTGTGTACCTATGTTACAGTCTTTAGATGTACTCATATTTCTTTGACACCTTGTAAAATTCTTTCTAATCCTAGCTCTACCACTGTCATTCCCATCACTTGGTGTCACTGATGGCAAAGACATGGAACTAATGTAGTTTGTTTCTGTCTTAAGGAGTGGGGATTGTCTGTGGTAAGAAGCACTGTCTGCAGCCACCCACAACTCATTGTGCACAGTGTTGAGGGTGTCATTTTGTTCTGCATGTGGAGCAGAAGTTGTGATATTCAGTTGACGTCCCTTCTCTAGCAAGAGGGTTGCCTGACTCAGGTTGTGTACCAGTGCACTGGCCTCTCTGAGGAATGCTGCTAGGTCCAGCTTTCCCTCTATCTTCCTGTCTCTGAGTTCCTTTACATCTATTATACTCCAGCTCTGATGGAATTTCCTGTTATGCCACCTCTGACTTTTTGGCTGAGATGACTGTCTGCTGCAAATAGATCAATAGATAATGCTTGAGAATTGTACAAGGTAACAATATTTTTTATGCTCAGGAAACAAACAAATCTTCAATGGCTGTATTGTGTGTGTGTGTGTAATATCAAGTGGCTCTGAGACTTTCTATGTTGTTGATTTTGATCTGAGGTGTGACCCCTGTGTATTCATATAGGTGGTTACCTGCATTTTAGAGAAATGTATCAACTTTGTCTTTACCCAAAGACCATAATTAACATTTTCATTCTCTTGAGAATCCCACATCTCATTTTCCCTCCCCAATGTTCCCTAATGGTAAGCCAAAGTGTAAAATAGTGCTGAACATGTTCCACAAATGTTTTCAGTATGGGGTGTTAAATAAGGTGTGATTGTAATTTGTATTCTAAAGTTTATATTGTTTCTGCTTCATTTCACTTACAGTCAGCTAATGTACTTATTCCTTTATCAAGTTTTTGTTTTGTGTTTCAGATTTTATAATTTTCAAATAATTTAGCAAAAAATTAATTTTACTAACATGCTGTAAATTTAGTTTGTATATTATTGAACATATGAACCCATATCTATTAAAAAAATAAAAATGCAGAGATCTATGTCAAATTCCAAGAAAGAAAGATTATGGTTTCAGTAAATGAATGAAATTTAATTTAAGGAATTGAAATAATTTCACTTCATTGAAACAAACTATTAATTACCTAGCCACGATTTGTTCTTTTATTTATTTTATACGACCCATTCTTCAGTGCCTGAGCAGTGCAGGTCCCAACTTTTTCATTGGCTTGATCTATGGACATTTGGTAGGACTCCTTGGACAAGGGATCGGCCTGTCGCAAGGCCTCTGCCTGTACACAGGACAGCACAACACAGAAAGACACAGATAAACATCCATGCCTTGATTGGGATTCGAACCCACGATCCCAGTGACCAAGCGGCACAAAGCCCACGCCTTAGACCACGCAGCAACTGTGATGGCACCTAGCCATGATATCTCTCCAAATTGAAAGTAAAACATAATTTATTTTTAACCTCATGCAGAACAATTCCTTTTAAAATTACATCATAATTTACAAATGCAGATACGAGTACTGTTTTCCAAGTGATGTGTTAAGTCTGTAATAAGTATTAATTTTTCCTGCATTTGAAGAAAACTTTGTTCAGTTTCTTTTTATGGAAAATGGAGAATCTAATGCTTTTTTCAGTGTATTTTTCGGCATATATGAGAAAATAAGAATACAAAATTAAAATAACCCTATTTTATAACACTCGCTCCAAAGACCAAGAAAGACCAGAGTTTTAGTGCTGTAAAACATATGATTCCTTACTTTTGAGTAAAGGAACAGGATAGGTAGTTTCAAATGTACACAAGTCCAACACCACAAAAGCAGTGCTCTTACCTCTCAATAGTGTATCTCCATGGCTCAGTGGAAATAACATTGAATAATGAGTTCTTTGTGATCTTACTGAGTTGGACTTGTGATGAGTCATACAAGTTATGGTCAGATGCAAACACCATCTCTGTGTGCAGTGCCCCACGACCACTTAAATCAGACCATGACACACACTTCTTCTTAGTGTCTTTAGTTTCTTGGACTAAACAGTTTTCCTCCTCTATTATGTTGTATGGAAATACATCTTTGCCTTTACCAAGAATGAGGTTCTTTATCTCTGTCCAGTGTTGGCTGCCTGAAGCCACTGTTTCTTGAACTGGAATCACAGTTGCAGTAGGGAGACATGGGGCATCCTCATCATCAGAGAAATTCTCCAAGTCCAACAGCACAGATGCAGCTGTACTGCTAGCAGCCTTGCCTGTTTGTGACCCCTCACTGGAAGACTCTGTGATCTGTCTGTTGGTCATTTGCTGGGATGTTGATTGATAACAAGCAGATTTGTGTATGGAATTGGACTTCACTTCTGCCCTTCCTTGTGAAGCTGGCACCTTGCTTCGTGCCCCAGTTCCTTGCATCTCGTCACCAAACTGTGATTCCATGGTACACTGAACATCATCATCAGTAGATCTCTGTTCCATATTTTTATCCGTCTGTACTGCCACAGTTTCTGATGGTTTGCTACTGCACCACTGAACTGGCTTCATAATTATTGGTTGTGGTATATGACCTGAGATAAAGACAGCAGTATAATCCTCCAAGTGTAAGGTTGAATTGGACAGCTGCAGCAATTTAGGGTAAGCTCCAAGTGGTGAAAAATGCCATATAGTTGTGCTCGGTGGCTCTGTTATTCCAGTTTGAGTGCCAACATGTACTTGCAGGTTCATTGAATCATATTGAGTGCCTTCTGTTTTAGTACTGTGTGCTGGTAGAAACTTGCTATTATCATTACTATTGTATGAATGTGTAAGTGGTATGTTACATTGCCTGCAAGTTATCCTTTTGGTCTCGAATAGTGTTGATGTATTCTGACTGCATTTTCTTATATCTGTGTTGGAACCACTCCCTGCTGTAGGTTGAATTGAATTTTTGTGTAACATACAAGTGCTGTCCTCTGTACTGTGCTTGTACAATTCTGGAGTTGTCTGCAACATTTTGTCTTTGCAGTATTGCCAGTCATAATTGTGTTTTGTGTGTGCCACAGATGCCTCACAACATGGAATGTGAGGATATGTCATTAGATCTGGTAAAGTAAAAGATTTGTAGGATTCACATACAGGTAACTGCCAGGTTCTACAAGGTGATTTGACATTTCTGCATGAACAGGTGTCTGGAAAAGAAATTGTTACACCTGGATTATTTTCTGTTTTCTCAGTTAATGCCATAGGTTCACTGGAAGAATATGAACTGTCATAATCACCAGATGTTACTTCATTACTGTCACTGTATTCACTGTTCTCTGTAATAGTGTACAAATTATGATCAGTTAGCTGTAAAGGTTTATTTTCTCTGATGATTCCTTTGTCCATGTCTGATGGTTCACATCCACACATATTTGAGTCTGCCTGTTGCTGTGTATCTTTATGAAGACAAGATGATGGTTGATTGAACTTGGCCACTTTTGTTGGCTGATCAGTACATTTATGTTCACATATGTCCACCTGTCTGGGACTCACCATGTCATTTGAACAAACAGTGAAACAGTCTGGTTCCAAATCTATATCATTCTGTACCAAGCTTTTGATGTGTTTCTGATGGGAACATGTTTGTGTTGAGATGCTTCTGAAAGTTTGATCTTGCTCATTGTCAACTACGTTGGTCTTGAATTGCTTTCCAGATGAGATGCTGATGACATTCCAGAGAGAAGGTTTCTCTTCTTCTGTAGTGTCCATCTCATGAGTAGAATCCAGACTATCATCAGAAAAGCTGTCTTCATTTGGGAATTTGGTATCGTTTCTGATCGACGGACTGCTCCATGATGGTCCCTGTCTGATACTAAGATCAGTGTAACTGGTGAACAAGAATCTCCTGTTTGTAAAGAACATATGAGGGCCATAGTATGGCTCCTCTGTGCTCACAGCCACTTCTTTCACACGCAACACATGGACATCAAAGTCAGTCTGGGCCTCCACATCACGTAAATGTCGCATCCTGCCCCGCTGTGCATGAAGGGCTTTTTTGCTAAGTTCTTGAAGTCTTGTTCGTGCTCGTTGGCACAACTTCAGTTCATCAGGCTCTGCATCATTGTCTTTTTGATTATTCTCCTGCTCTGGCACCACCCCTGCAGGTTCAGGCTTCATCTCCACCTTCTTCCTGGCACTATAAAGTCTCTTGGTTACAGCTGCCACAATTTCAGCTCTTCTTGCATCTTTCTTTTTTTTCATTATCGTTTCACTCAGAGAGCTTATGTCTCCAATGCTTGACTTCCTTTCTGTTGAAGCCGTGGATGCTGATGAGTTGACACTTGATTTCCTTTCAAAGGAAGGATGTTGGCTAGAAGTCATACTGTTGTTGGATTTCTGCCCATTCAATCGGTCGGTCTGCTCTCGTTTTATCTTGTACATGTTAGATATTCCAAACACACGGTGCAACTTTGAGTCAACACCTTTTGTGGAAATGAGGGAATTTTCTGAGTTGCTCTGGCTGAGTCCTGCAAGGAAGAAGGAAATTTAAATTTAAATTTGTTGTCCTTTGTTTTTAAAATATGGCAGAATATTACTTTGATGAGTTTATGTTTGGTGGAATACATAGTTTTAGATACATTTGAAACTTATATAACTTGTTTCTTTGTTTTAAAACAAATAAGTGCTTCCTCTTGTATGCATTTGAGTCTGCTTCTGCTTCTAAATGGAACTCTTTGACTTGGCTATAGCAAGACCGCTTTCAACTGAATCCATGTGTGTGTGCACGTGCATATGTGTGCTTGTATATAAATACAAGATATAATTCTTTCCTGTCCTGATTAGTTTTTGGTAGTCATATTGTGAAAGATAGCTGAACCTTAACCCTTGTGGCTAAATCATAGTTTGTAAGGTGTGGGCTACCAGCAATTTTTTGAAGAAGACAACAGTGATAAAAAGTCATATTTGAGATTGTGTCAAGTTTAATTACAATTTTGTGGTCAATAAATCTGTTGCCTTCACTATAAGTGTGGTTTTCCTCAGTCCCAAAAATATTATTCTCAAATCAAATCTTTCCATCTGATCACAATCCTTCTTATGCCAGATCTCAGAAATAACCATATTTAAAATGACCCTCTTCTAATTTAGAAAACAATTTCTTTGTTACCTTTTCCTTGCAGAGGAAGACTGGGCTGTAAATTGAAAAGGAAGACAAGGAAGGATAAAAAGAAAAGAATAAGCCCAAAATCATCCCAGTTGTGCCACTTGGAGAAAAGGCACATGAAACATTAAGCAATGAGTGTATACTTTTGTGAGGCCGCTGGCATTGGACTCCATTTCTGCGGGTTGGAAATTTTATTAAGCACAACTAACCCTCAAATGGTTGACTGCGTTATGGAGGAGAAAAGTTGATTGAACCTATCTTTGTATGCATGTAAAGCAGTAACAAAGAATTCTACAGTTCTTTTATGAGGGAAAGGAAATGTTTACACGATGCATTAACATATTAGGTAAATACATTAAGAATATCATAATATTGTTCAAAATATGAATCTAATGGTAGCTAAATATGTAAATATGTGTGATGTTCCTTCCAATTAGAAGTAATCTTGTGGAGAAACAGCTTAAGGAATGGTTTCAAGTGGTAAAGTAAACTCTTCTGAACAGTGTGTAATTTATTTCATAACTGTGTAATTTAAATGAGGCCAGCAGGGGATACAGGGACTTAAAAGGCTGGTACTTTAAAGGTTAACATGCATTAATATTTGTTGATAGTCCTGAATTAAAGTATATCATAGGGGTTTATATATACCACTGGTGCAGCTGTATCACAGACCTGATGACTCAGTGTTATTAGAACTGCTTCCACCAGATGATAGGATCTCATGTGATCCGTATTGTTGGCTATTCTTGTTGGCTCCCCCACTGTGGCCACTTAGAAGTCTTCTGGAATCTGCTGCAGGTTTAGTGTATACCAGGTCACATGAGCTGAATGTTCTTCTTAGTTTTGTACTTTTGTTAGGTTCATCCATGCTGCTTTCCACATCCATAATGGGAAGTAGAGTGTCCTTTGATGTTAAAATGTGGCACATGTTGGTGGGCTGTATCTTACCTGCTGATGGTTTCTGGGTCTTCTGTTGTTTTTCAGCTGTAAATATGATAGGGATAGTGTTTAGTGACTTCTGTTATATAGTACTCTGTGCTTAAAATCTTGTTCCTTCTTTCATATATTCTTTTCACAAACTGCACAAAACTGAACACAGCTGTGTGGTATGTACGTATGTCAGTGACACTTAGTACTCATAGTTTACATGAAGAGGTATCAGATGAATTTTATTTTGGTCTGTAATAGTCCACCATAGACCATATTTCATATTATGCCCAAATTTCTCAAAGATAGTTGTACATGGTGTGATATGTAGATCTCATAAAGTGTTTAAGTCCTGATAACGAACAGTTTTAAGTGTAAATTTCCGTCGTCAAAACCCTTTAGAATGTATAATTTTTTTTGTAAACATTTTTCAGTATGAGGTAATTTAAATATAAAGAAAAAATTGTTTATGATTGTGTATAACTTACTGTAGTGTGGTTTGGTTGTGTCCACATTTAAATTGTATAATATGTGATTGTTTTTCTGTAACAGCTGCAACTGTTATATAATTATTTGTTATCTATGATTTTCTGGGTTGTGATATTGTATATCACATATATGTTTATCGTTTATCAATGTTTTGGAGGGTAAATGACAGAGGCAAAATGATATCACACAGAATCACAACCGAGAAGACCACATCTGACATTTTAACTGCTGTAAGAACCTCCAGTAGTATACAGTTACTTTCCTGGAAGGAAATGAATAAAATACGAGTATAAAGAGTTTAAAAACAGCAGTTAGAATGTTTTTATTTTATATAGAATGACAGCCTTTTTTTCAAGATTTCACGTTTTTTTACCAGTAGTTTCAGTTGGCTTAAGCTTCTGCTCCTCGTATGTAGCTGAGAGGTTAAATTTTCCATCCTCACACGAGCACACCCAATTGAGACGTGATGTACCCTGTCCCATAGCTATGTAGTCTGAAACAGATATGAGTAGTGTTTTTGAAGACTTTAATATCTTCATGTAAGTAGCTTTTGGTTGCATAAGTCATAGGCCATATTTACTGCATTAAAATCTTTGAAACGAGATGGAAGAATTGATTGATTCGTGAATAAATTACCAACTAATTCTAAAAGGAAACTGTTTTTCCATGTAGCAAATCAACTTAGTTATGTTCTACACAACTTATGTAAGTTTCATTAAAAAATATGAGCTGTTCATTTTTACCATTATTTCAAAATAATGTCTTTGCAGAGATTAAGAAGGGAAACCATCAGTTTGAGGCTAGTCATGAAAGAACTGAATAGCCCATGTTTTTCACATCATTGTAAAACATTAATGGAGTTCTGTTTACAGGAACGTGAATATGAATGAAATACTTGAAATGCCATCTAATTAATTTCATATTGTCATGACAAAATGACTGATATTTCATAAGGTGACAGCTAGGTACATCTCATCTGAGGCCAGGTAAACAATAATGGCAAGATAATAAATGATAAATTATGGTATACGTTCACTAGAATCCAAATAAATTCCTTTTGTGGTATGTTGCATATGACAAAATTTTGAAATATACATCACTTTTCCAGAATTTCACACGTTCAGTCTATATGTTAGCAGATTTTTTTTATTTTTAGGATTGAAGGAATATATAAATTACAGATTCTTAATTTTATACAATCAATTGCTTATTTTGTTTCACAATTTTAGGACATTAGTGGTACTAGTAGTACATTCTCTTCAAAAAATTGTATGGCTGTCATGTCGGTATTATTAATAGGGCATTAAAGTGTAAAAAATGAGGGGGGTGGTCTGACATTCGTACCAGATTTTATGAAAGTATGTCGGTTCAAGTGTTATTGAGTTCTGCATGGTCAAGGTCAAATATTTTTTCCAACAACCAAGACTGGCTTTGGTTCCCTCTAATGTACAGTCTGTCACACGTCGCTTTATTGTGGTGCAAGTCTCAGTGCTGGAACCATTATTATTGGCATGTGTTGTGAATGACAAGTTCGTGCTGTGTTCTGTTGATGATCTATACATGGCGGATGCTTTTTAACGTTTGTGTGATCACACGCCAGGCAGCGCTATCAGGCCCCAGAATTGGCTAACCTCACGATATCCATTACGATTTGTATGCTGTTCACAAGGTGAAATTCAGTCACCCCTTTACCATGGAAACAAATATATTCCAAGCCATTTTTAAAGATGTAATAAGAGGGTGTCAACATCAGATAGAATACTGGTGCCCCCTCCCCATGCCTCCAAATAAGAAAATTATATATTTGAGGTTTGCTAATAAGAAATTTCCAACATTTTATAGAACGCGAATGTTCATTACCGTGTTCACTGGTCCCTATCATAAGACAGATGAATCCAATTCATACCGCTCCATCCTATGTCTCACCGTGTGAGCGAAATGTAGAGATGCTGAATGGTCAAGCAAGCTTACAGTTACCATTGGGTTTTAAAGGGGGGTGTAGGTGGCCATGACCTTGAGTGTTATTTAAAAGTTTCAGGGTTTTCGTTGGACCGCATGTTTGATGGCGACTTGTAGTACATTATACATCATAGGGCCTATGTGTCTTTCGTTATGACAGATTTGCTAAAGTTATGATGCACGTGGTGCTGGTGTAAGAATCTTTCAGATTTCTTTGGTTCTGTGCCGGTTTCTCAGTTGATTAGCGTAGTTATTCCTATAGCTCCTTTATTTCTAAAAGGACGCCGGGTGATGGGACCATTGAAAAAATTTAACCTATGGAGGTGGGTTAGATTAGAACTGCGAGGATAAATGGGTGACCGAGGAACAAGTGCTACAGGCACCAGAAGGTAGGTGCAATCACATTTTGGCCTCTCATTGTATGAGACTTTACTTTGTATGTAATTTTTGGTGTATTTATTTATGTTCTGAACAACATTTAAATGTTGTTTTAAGGGATGTACTGTAGCATCGCCGAGTGAGGATAAATGAAAACACTATAAAGGCTACACAAAACTCACATTGTCGTATCTGACGTTCAGCATATCTCGGTTATCATGGTCCAGAATCAAACAAGGCAATTTTAGTAGTCAGATATCCATTTGATACCACTTTGCTCTATTAATCTTCTCTCATTACTTCAGGTGAGCGAAATTTTATTTAAGTACTTCCTTCATTTCTGAGTATTGCCCACTTTATTCATATCTAAGACATGGGCAGGCAATATAGATCCATGGGTCGGAAGCGACCTGCGAAAAAATTAAATCCGATTCATGGCGATGTCAGATAATACGGACATTTGCATTCCCTTCTTCAGTGTAGAAGTGCGGTAGTCGCATAATAATCTGCATCTCGTATATCAGAGGTGGGCAATTATTTAGCCAGCGGTCAGATAGGAGCGGTTCGTGTCAAGTTTGAAATACGCAGATGGTTTAAATTAGATCTAGAATTTTGGACACACTTGTCAATAATTCGTATTACCGTACCTGTTTCAGACCATCAACTATTTATAAACTTCAAGAAAACCTATGACTCATTTAAAAGAGAAGCTCTTTATAAGTTTTTTCTTGAATTCGGTGTATTTAAGAAGTTAGTCAGGCTATTTAAAACGTGGTCTGATACATTTCGTATTCAGAATAGCCTGAAACAGGGAGATGCTCTATCGCAGCGGCTCTTCAATTTTGCCTTAGAATGTGCCATCAGGAAATTCCAAGAAAATCAGGGCAGTTTGGAATTGAATGGGTCACATCAGCTTTTGGTCTATGCTGATATGTGTTGGGTGATAATACAAATAATCTGAAAGCAAACATAGAAACACTCTTAAGTGCTAGTAGGGATATTGGTCTAGAAATAAATGCAGAAAAGATAAAGTATAAGATCTTTTCTCGGCATCGGAATTCAGGACAGAACCAGAATATACGGATAGCTAATGAATCATTTGAAACTGTGACAAAAAATCAGGTATTTTGGGACAATACTAAGAAGTTGTAATGACATCCATGACGAGATCAAGAGCAGATTAAATTAAGGGAATGCTTGCTATTATTGAGTCCAAAATCTTTTGCCCTCCCATCTCTTATACAGAGTGTCCTAGGAGGAAAGGTCAATATTCTGGGAAGTCATAGTATCGGTCATTCTAAGCCAAAAAGTCTATATGTACATGTACATGTACATGTGGTTTCCGAGATAGAGCTATTTCACTCTTTGTTTTACTGATTTGTGCTACAAAACCGAAATAAAAATCTGTGATAAGTCAACAAACGATTTTGAGATCGTGCAGAATGACACAACATCCCCATCAAATTTTATCCAAATCAGTCCAGTGGTTCTCGAGTTGAATGGACTGGACAGACGGTCGGATGGACGGGCGGAGAGACTCGGCCAGCCCATAAGCGTTCTCGCTATGCACTTGGTGCAAACTGTATATGCAGGACTCACACCACAGATTTTATGCAGTTTGTGAGAGGAAGAACAGATCAAAGGCGCGTGCGCGGGAGAAACTGAGGGACTGAATACCAACACTCTTACACATGCTGAATAAAACAAACCAGGTTGGTTACACAAATACGTAAGCAACAACTTTGCTGCCTGTGAATTTTCCGCTCTTGGCAAATAATTTTTCACATTTATTATCGAACCCGCGTTGAACAAACTCGGCTTTGAGGAGGGTTAACTGTGTCTCAAGAATGGAGGGCTGTCTAGTAACACCTTACAATGGTTTCTTTAGGCTTTCTTTTTTTTCGTAAAAACGCTAGTGTACGCACTTGGTCGCCGTACTGAAAGGAGAGGCGGGAACAAACAATTTAGGTACATAAGTTATTTTGCCAAACTGGGTCTCCAACTCGAAGCCTTTTGAGCTGGCATTTGAGAATTGTTATGAAAAGCTTATTTCTGCGTGATATGCAGTGGTTATAATATTTATGATTTTCCAAAAGTGAAGTAATGCTGTAACAATATTGTAAAGGCATCGGTGCAATAAATATTGAAATGGCAGTATGTTTTCCTTTTATGCAGACACAGTCACTAAAGTGGCTGCCTACGGACCTGAAGATTTGGGTTCAAATCCCGGCATGGGCAGAGATCACTGTAGTCACCATCACGTCCAGGCCAGCTCTGGGGCCCAAAATGTCTCTTTTGCTTTTGTGTACCAGGGGCTGTTTTCTCATGGGTAGAACAGCCGAAGCGTTAAGCGAAACTCATATCCTCACGGGTAGAGATTAAGAACGTTCGTGGAGCTTAACCTCCAATCCCTCACACTTCTTTATGACATGGCTCTTATCCAAGGGACTTCTTCATCGATAGGCTGTTTTTCTTACACTGAAGAGGTTTCGTTGTACAGAAGACGGATTTGGAGATGATGAAACTATATTATGAGCAGTACTTAATGGGCTTAAATCAGCAGGTTTGGAGGTTTATGGCGGTCAATCTGGGGAAGTGAAGGCAGCAGGATCATTAGCAAAACTTCCTTTATTTATTTCTCTTCAGCCGTTTTATCCGAGGTTGAAAGAGTTTTAAGTCAGCAGCTACCTCATTCTTCTTCAAGAAACTAAAGAATTGGGTAATTGTGACACGCCAAGTCGTAACTTACTGACAGAGACTCCAGTAAAAAAAAAGTAAAGTAAAGCTGTCCCATTATGCGCCATGTAGGCGCTTGGGGGTGAGGTTTTATAGCTCCTGCTCATTCTTGACCTCGACACCAGATGGGGTGAGTGGTCAGCATCACGCCCGGGCCGCGCTTTACCCCCGGGAAAGGACGCCGGTACCCATTGGACAGGAGGCTGGGTGGGCTCCAGAGCCGGTCTGGACGCAGAGTCTAGAGGAAAAATCCTCTGCCCCCGTCGTCCAGTCCGTAGCCAGTCACTATACTCCAGCCAGCTGCTAATCTCTAGTGGAGTTCAAATGGGAACGCAGAGGGTAAATAGGGGACTTTTCAAAGAAAGAAAATCCCATATGTGCATATGTGTCCACGCGCGCATAAAAACCTATATTAATATTTGAAAATGCAGAAAGCACCGTGGAATTTCGTTTAGTCACTACAGACCGGTCCGTTGCAGATATTTCCTGTTATATATCGGTAGCCATTTTTTTTACACAGATATACGTTTCTTGAATTTATTGTTCACGCGATATCCAAGCTTCCGATCAACATAAACAATTGCTTGCAGTTCCAAGCATCTATCCAATATTAAAGCAGCTTCCACATTTAAACAAGTCAGCGATTCAGTGACGACTTGGATCAAAACCGGGTCGGGATCGGCCTATTCTCCTCGTTAATCGTGGCCGTAACACGCAGTTTCCAAAAGCAATTTTTCAACAACTTGACCGATTTTCGATAAACTTGGTATGTCATGGCACTGGTAGCCAACTCACGTTCCTTTTAAATTCTTTACCGTCGTTGATGCTAGAGGCCATGTGAGCTTCTATTGTATTAGAGTTAATTACTAGAGGACCTTGAACCGTTTAATTACACAAGGAGGGGTTTCTTAGGTTGTTTCATCTTATACAAAATTTTATATGAAACCCTCTCAAGCAGAAATAAATAAATGTTTGTTACATATGCAACTAGTGTTCCTATGGACATTTAAAAAATTATGAAAATGTCTATATTTTGTCATTACTAAGGCCAGGGTGAAAAGATACATATTTTTCTCGTGAACTACTATTATATTTACCAATAAATATTACAAAACGTGAGTTTATGAAGATTAACAACATAATATGTTAATAAAGTCTTCTCGGGCAAACAGCCGTGTTAGATGTTGATTAATCGCCGACGTTTCGAGGACCATCTCTGCCCTCACTTTCAAGGCTGTCGACTGTGTGGCTCGTAGCGCGAGCTAGTTTAAATGTCCAAGACGCGGCGTTTGATGGGGGAGTGAGGAATGTGTGTCTTTGTACTGCTGGAACTCTATGCTGCCGAAGTAAGTTGATTACCGGATTCCATTATCGCCCAAGCGTGAAGCCTCCTTCTGTGTTGAAGGTACTTGGGTTCTCGACAGCCTCTTTTATTTTGCGGTCCATATATCCTGTTATCTTCTCGAGGACCGTCGTGTTGACGAAATCGATGTTGTGCCCTGTCTCGAACCTATGTTCCGTCACCTCAGATTTCTCTGGCTGGACGAACCGTATATGCCTTTTATGCTCCGTACATCTGGCTTCGATACGTATATCTGCCCGTCTCTCCGATGCAGACCTTCCCGCACTCACATGGTATGTGGTATACACCCGCAACTTTTAGGCCTAATTTGTCCTTGATAGGTCTCGGCATTTGACTGTTTTTCTTCATTGGGACGTGGATGGTCCTGATGTTATGTTTTGCCAAGATTCTGCTAATTCTGTGGGAAATCGCTTGTTGGAACGGTATCATCGCTATGCGGTTACTGTATCCGATCTAACACGGCTGATAGCCCGAGAAGACTTTATTAATGAAAGCCGCCGTGAAAGCTTCATATCATATAACATAATATGTTGTTAATAATTTTTAAATGACCACAGGAAAACTGTTTGCATATTAAACAAACATTTCTTCACACTCTGAACATTAAAGAAAACAAGCAGCCATGCATTCATAGGTCAATGATAATGTGTTACACCGATTTATATTTATAGTGTGTCATATTAGGCCAATGAGCCGGGATAGCTCAGTCAGTATAGTGACTAGCTACTGGGCGATCGGGGTTCAATCCCCGACAGGGGCAGAGGATTTTTCCTCTAGCCTCTGCGTCCACACCGGCTCTGGGGCCCACCCAGCCTCCTGTCCAATGGGTACCGGGGCCCTTTCCCGGGGGTAAAGCCGGCCGGGGCGTGATGCTGACCACTCACCCCAAGTGCCTGTATGGCGTATAGTGGGACAACCTTTACTTTACTTTACGTATTAGGCCAGTCTCCTTTAGCTCAGTCAACTGGGTGCGCCATTGCTGCAAACGGCATGCAGATTTGTTGACGTGTAGCAAAAACATTGACACGTGTTTTTTTCAAGACATTTTCCCTGTACCGGAAAATATCTAGCTTTAATAGACCTATTTGTTTAAATTTATTCCTTTTTGGTATCTGTGTTTTATTAGTGTTGCATATTTTTGTCAGTGTTCGCCTGTCGTAGGGTTTTTCTGTTATCAAACGCTCTAATAAAGGAACTGATTAAGTTGAATTATTGTTAATCTAACTTACTTGATGTATCTATATTATTACTACAAATATACTAATGTATTTAGCAAAAAAATTTCTTTGTGAATGGGCGTCCTCTGCACTCATGTATTTTATATTCCCTTTGTTATTACCTTTCTATATTTATTACTGTGTTCATGTGCTCGTCTCTGTGCTGTATCTGTAATTGGTCTTCTGGCTGTTGATACAGCACACTAATAATAAATAATTTAATTGAATTATTATTTGTTGTTGTTGTTGCATTCAGAATGTTACCAGCAGTCGATCCTGTTGACGTAAGAGATAAGGTTCATAAGTTTTCTTGGAATTATTTTTCTATTTTGCCGTAAAATAAAAATCTGATGTTGCAAGGAACCCAGATGTATACCTAAGTAGGCCATGCAACTTCGCTATTTGCATCCGTGACCACATTTTGCATGTACTACAACAAACAGCAGCAGTAGTATGTTCAGAAGCTCTGAAAGGGCTCGTACATTGATGGATAGCCCTTTCTTTTCCAAAACTTCACACACATTTCTAATTTCTCTGTCGAAAGTATATTTTAATCAGTGGCGAATGATCTGGTCTGGCTACTAATGCGCCGCCAGGTCATTATTTTAAGATTCTATCTACAATACATTTATTTTTGTTTCTGGCGAAATTAACATTCGCTGTACCTGAACATTGGAGAAGGTTGAGGTGGAATTATTATGTGCGCTAACCCCTTTCTTCAAATTTCCGTATTATTACTTAGCAGAGAAATGTTAAACCTATAATCTTCATTAACACAATACCGCCTCGTTTACATTGTAATAATTTCGATTGTTTCAGGTTTACAAATTTACATTTCTGCAACAACATGCCAGTTGTAAAATTTATTTCATGCTGTTTTTAAAATTAAATAATATTGAGACTTCGGGTTCTATCGGAGACGAGTATGAAGATGGCTGTCTTCTGGCTTGTTGAGCATCGCTGTCTAGCAGAAGTTCAACAAAATTTTGGCATACGAGAGGAGTTTCCTGCCTCCATTATCATAGAAGAGACTACACTGTTCAACAGCCCAGAACAGTCATCTCAGATTAAATCATCATTCGTTGAAATACGTTACAGGCCTATATTAACTAAATATGCTGCTTGGTCTGAAAATTTGTATAGCATCGATTATATTGTGTGACTGACGAAAAAAGCCGTGGAATGAACGGCAGAATAAATATGATAATCCGAGAAAATCTGCATCTCAGACTTTTATCCAAATTCCACGTGGAATTCGAATGGATTCATTTTCTTACTGCCACTTATTTTAGAAATAATCCCGTATATTTAAAAAGACCCGAATGTATTCTTTTCCATTTCGCGTAAACAAATCAATCTGCTTCGGACTAACGTTATGTTCTGGTAACAGTAACATAATTTTTGTTGAAAAATGTAAAAGTAAAAATTTTGGGTTCCAGAAATGTCTCAAGGAAACTATGTTTACTATGAAAGCTTTTTCACGCAGTCACCAATTAAAATTTACACTCATATACACAATGATGGGAAATACCGGTGTACTTTTGAGTTTTCGCATTTGGGGGGACTACGGATAAAATCTCGGTTGTTGTTTCACATTGTTCTTACATCTGTTACGTAACGGTACCTTAAAACAGGAAAATGCTGTTTATTCCACCATCTTTCCTCGTATTATATCGTCACCTATGTAAGTAACTCCACGAAGCATAGTCTTTCTCGAGAAGCTAATAGTCTTTCAGAAGGTCAATAAATTTCCTTCTTTTATGGAATCGGATGTTTCATTAGACATTCCGTGTTCTTGGCTCCCTGTTTTGAAGCTCATGAATCCATCATTGCATTTCCTATTTTTTAAAATTCATCTTAATATTATCCTCCTATCTACACCTAGGTACCCCAGTTGATCTCCTCTGTTCAGGTATGCAACACCTGCCATTGCTTCACTCCCATCAAATAGCCTGCAGAATTTATTGTAAACGTAGAATTTTCACAGTTCAACCAGGACTGTTTAATGTAGGACTGTCATCAAATATAATCTTATTGGAAAATTAACCGTCAATAATTACAGGAAAATCTAAAGTAGTACATTTTTATTTAATTTTTTTTAAAAAAGCAGCATATGAAATTTACAATAATTGCGTCTCTTTGATTAATTAAAGAATATAATACGGTTTAACGTAGTGATTTTAAAAATGATCACTAACCAACACATACAGGAGGAGTCTTAATTGCATATCTTGAATACAAGCACCGCGTTCTACACTCGTAGGCAAGTAGAAGTGTTCATATAAAGTACTCGGTCGAAATCGTTTCGTTAGCGAGATATTACAACATTGCATATGCCATTTACGAGGCAGCACCGCCAAGCGGATCAAGCAATCATTCAGTCTACAGACTCGTACGGGTCCACTACTGTTGATGTTTTGGTGTTGTGGTGTTCACTACCAGATATTCCCAGCGAATGGCAGTGAGGGTGTTGCATGATCAGCTGTTCCGTTCCACGTACAGCATGTTCAAACTACAGCCGCCGCTGGATTATAAGCGCAGAAAAGCGTTCTGCGAAATCTCAGCCGAGTGTCACTGATGGATGAAGCATGCATCCCACGGAATGGAATTTTGAATAATCGTAACCAACACACGTGGACTGATGAAAATCCACTCTCCTTTCAAAAAACACGATTTCAACAGCTGTTTGTTTGTTTGTTTGTTTGTTTGTTTGTCATCAGTCTTTCGACTGGTTTGATGCGGTCCTCCATTTTCGCCTATCTTGCGCCAATCTCTTCATTTCCACAAATTTTTTGCAGCCCACATCCTCAAAAATCTGCGTCACATATTCCAATCTTTGTCTCCCCCTACAATTCTTCCCTTCAACTGTTCCTTCCATTACCAAATTAACCAATCCTGGGTGCCTCAAAATGTGTCCCACCATCCTATCTCTTCTTCTGGTAAGATTCTTCCATAGACTTCTTCCTTCGCCTATCTGCAATAAATGTTTGGGCGGGAACAATTGGCGATATCCTCCTAGGTCCTTATGAGCTACAGCCTCGACTGGCGATGGCATGCGGTGTTTAGACAGCCACTACAGAGATCGATGGATGGGGCGAGATGGACCTGCTGACTTCTGCTTGTGGGGTCACCTGAAGAGCATCATTTACGCCAACGATGCAACACGCGGGACAAGCTGAGGAATGCCATTGAAGCGGCTAGGACCAAAATACGCAACATGCTCGACGTATTTCAACGGACGAGGAGTTTTTGGCACAACAGGGTTCAGCTAAGCATTGACTCTAATGATGGGCCGTTTCAACATCTTTTACAAACCGCTCGTTTCGTTTATATGAACATTTCTGTTTGCCTATAAGTGTAGAACGCGGTGCTCATATATAAAGTATACAATTACGACTCACCCTGCATATTTTAACATACATATTAGGCTCTAGATTGCATTATATTGTCAGTCTGAAATACATAATCGAGGCGCTCTGAATATCTGTTGTTCTGTCAAGAATCAGTTTTCGATAAACAATTACATTAGTATAGAAAAAGAAAACAATGTTTAAAATGTATGTTTATGTACTTGAAGTAAACTTGTGGAAAGTAGGACTATACACATGTATTAGACTGTTAATAAGAAGTTAGGAAGGACAATTAATAAATCTTATGTTGAAGAGATACTATATTTATGTTTTCTTACATTGTTTGCAGTCTAATGGTGATTAAAAAATTATCAAGAAACGATTAATTTATGGGTAGATTTTATCATTTATTCAGGCACGCCTGAAGACTATTTATCACTTATGAATAATTGTAATTTTCTAAAAAAAATATTCCGTTTCTGAACGCCGTGCTGGGTTCAAAAAGCTACTTTTGAAAATAAGCGACAGGCAGTGCACTTACAGTGAACAGACTTCTGCTATGAATGTTTTAGTGAAGACTTACGTGTCCATTGTGCAGCGGCTTCTGCTAATTCAGTTAATGTAATGGTCGGCCTCGTGTCTTGCTGCAGCTAACTGCCACAGAACACGGGAACCCAATTTATACTTTGGTCTCAGCATTAACTTAAACCTCTGAAGTATAAATCATCTGAGTTTGACAGTGACTTTTTGTAGTACTTCCTCACAAAATTCACAGGTGCCAAAAGTTTCGTGTCTCGATCAAGTATGAAGAAATATCATGTTATTATTGCAGATGAGCGGCTCATTCCATCAAGTCTCTGATATGTAGACATACTTACAAATAAGAAATAATCCATCGAAACTACTGATGCAATTAATTAAACAAAGGTATTATTGACAGATAATCTCCTCATATTGAAGGTTAATTTCTTTTTGCAAATGGTATCAGAGGAAATCGCTCTAAATAAATCATTGTGTCAGATAATATACAAATGAAAGTACTGATTAGTCAATATCACAAGGGAAGGAACAATTAGAGAAGTCTTGTTGTAATTACTTAAAATAAAAAGTACTCCATTAAGTGCAGAGGTTGACTAAATTAACTAGGGAATAAGTTAAAAAAAATAATAGAATTTTCTACTTTTAGTGTGAGCATTGCGCTAAGACACAGACCTTCAGCCAGATGCGTCATCGCTGCAAATGACGTATGTAAATCTTTGGATGTATTTACCATAAACTTTGTCGCCCTTGAGGGCACTTTCTCAATAAGAGAAATGATCTAGATAGGTTGTCTTCATAGATGATCTAGCTTGGTTATCTGTTTTTTGTATTTCTTTAACGTTTTACATTTACATCCCTAGGTGGATTATTTGTTTTTGTTTATATTCCTTCATTTATTTTTCTTTGTGTATAATATTGTTTCTATTTTGAGTTTGCCTGTATCTGGCTGTTATATTCAATACTGTACATGTATAAGTTTAGTTAATCTGTTTGTGTAATATTTTTCATTATTATTATTTCATTATTATTGTATGTATTATCAGTGCTTGCCTGTTATTGCCTTGTTGTTATTGGAAAACACTTAAATGATTGAACTGAATTGAATTGAAGCTAGAATCCAATATGAAAGACTCAAGAACATTTGTACGTGTTCGTATAAAGTTGTATCCTTTTCTTCCACTTCAAAATTAGCAAGTCACCAATTCTTAGATAAATACATTATATTATTTGCATTATAACGATTAAAAAATGTGTAACAAAATGCTAGTCCGAATTCTTAGGGTCTTGCCTCTTCTGTTTTTGAAGCGAAATTTTTGCTGCATGCAACACCTGTCGCCTACTTCAACATTCAATAATTCTGAATTACGCCCATTTGATGTATTTATGGATTTCACAGGATTGTCGGAACAAACAATTATTTTCCTGAACACCATTCGTGTTCAAGACGCATTATGTTTTCTATGCAGTAGGAACAGATTTTTTTAAAATAATATGTGGACGATCGTCATACCATTATAGTCAATTTCACTGAGGCAAACACAGAAGTCAAAAAAGTTAACACGACGCACTTGCGATAGCATACGGAGACTGGCCTGGCACTAGAGCCGGTTCGGACACAAATTGCCTACTTTTGCCGATTGTAACAATAATTATCAACGCGTTATAATGAGGATAATTGTGCCGTTTCCTGTTGGATTTCAAATTCACTTGTGCTCGGAATCATGGACATGGCTGGTATGAAACGGCATGAAGCTCAGTAATTATTTTGCAAGGAAATTCAAAGCAGTTTTTTAGATGGTCTTTCTTTACTCGCATGCAGGAAATGTTGTGTAGTATCTCACCTGATCACCTGCTGAAACAGGGAAACCATTTGGGGATTATATGAATTTTGTTGGCATGAATCCGGGCATCGTGGATACCACTATAATACTTCATTCACAATGATCAGGAAGTGAATGTAAACACGTGCCTAATAAATAACGGCACATTTCTGGCTTCCTATCGATCGTCAGATGAGGAACTTCCCACGAGCACTGTTCACAATGTACTGCGTTTTGCCCAGAGCATACACGTAAATATGGGTTTCAAATGATTATCATAATCAACAGCTATTCATATTTTAGAAACATCAATTGTCAATTGATAGGCCTATTTGTAATGAAGACGCACTGTATTTTATTTGAGATAGGAACTTGATTTTTAAATAATAATAATAATTAAGCAAGTTTTGATTGGCAGCTTGGATGGAAATCATCCGCTGTTCCGGGATTCTGAGCCTTTTGGATAATATTTATGATTGTGTGTTCACTACTTCAGATTTCCCCGTCATTCTTGACGGGTAATTTATATATTTTTAATATTATTTAGATGTGCTTTGTGCTTCTAAGGATTAATAGTACTGGCGCATCGTCCAGCGACACACAGCTTGTCTCTGACGCATTACAACGCAACCTGACAGCGTTCTTCTTTATCCTGAAATTATAAAATGGTTGAAAGTAAAGCAGTCTGAATATTAGCACATCATACAAACCACTCGAATATCTCTGACCATTACAATATCATATCCAAGCAGGGAAAATTCCAACAGCGACGGGGGCAGAGGAATTTTCCTCTAGCCTCTGCGTCCAGACCGGCTCTGGGGCACACCTGGCCTCCTCTACAATGGGTACCGGAGTCCTTTCCCGGGGGTAAAGCCTTGCCTGGGCGTGACGCTAACTATTCACCCGCATCTAGTGCCGAGGTTACGAATGAGTAGGAGCTATACCGCCTCTCCCCCCAAGCGTCTATATGGTGAATAGTGGAACAGCTTTTTTATTGTTCAAAAACTGTAGTGTCCAGGGACCAACATCCGTCCGTCCAGTCGATTCTAGAACCACTGGACGGATTTGGATGAAATTTGACGTGGAGGTTGTGCTGCTCTGCACGACTTCAAAAATATACTTTTGAATAACCTGCGAGCGGTGATAACAAAACGACGGACGAAGAAAGTAGTGAGGTAGACATTGGGGTGCTGCGATCTGACTACCAAAGTGAGAATATCGAACAACGCAGAGCTTGTTTTTAAATAACTGGTTAACAAAGTAAAAATGTTTGATTCCTGAGTATGTTTTTTGGCCATTTCCGTACCAACATGCTTCAAATATTGAACATTACCAACTACGAATGATGGGTTTGAAAACAAACTTTGTTAATAAACAATAGTGATGGCAGTGTGACCAATGCAACAGCATTGTTACAAACAATGCATAGATTTGGAGGCACTTGCTTTACCACTGCACCTCGCATATCGCAACAAAGTACCAGAATTATAGTCAATAGTATGTTTTATAATTAACTTACCATTATTCCAGTAAATCATATTAATCAACGTCTGTTGTTCTAAAACATCATTAATACATAATGTCTTCCTGCCGTCAACTTAAAGTAATTCAATGTAAAAAGCCACATGATTTGGCACCACTGTACATAATGAATGCAACATGACTAGAAAACAGTTATATCAGAGATACAACAAAGTATCAGAATGTCAAACTCAAGTTAATCTGTTTTATCATTATCTTCTTATATAAGAATATTCTTACATTCTTTAACATTTGTATGAAAGGAACAACAAATCTAAAACCTGTGACAGATGGCCAAGCACTTTGTTTTCACAACTTGGGGTATCTCCCCTCTCTGACCCTCATCCTTCTCCTGTAAGGAAATGCCATTAGTTCTATGGTAAGCTGAGCTGCAAGACTGTACTCACACTGGATCATATGATAGGTTTACTCTGCACTGCAAAATTACTGTGCTCACTACTGGTTTCTGTACAAATCACTCACTTGTGGTCATTTTGACAACAGTGTAAGTGAAAAGTAATGGCCAGCAGAACAGATGTATGGCTTAACAGAAACGGAGGCGATTTTTCTCAAGAGCAGTGGAAGTAGAATATGTACTATAGTTCACAAATTTTTTGAGGTTTCAGATCTGTTGGTCATGCTGTACATACATACTTTCCAAAATTGCCATGAAACATAAAGCTGATACATTAAAACAAACATAACCAGTGCTCATATTATGACAATAAATGTTCCATTGGCACTTCAATATGTATTATGTACTGTACAATCCTTATTGAAACATACATTTTTAAGGCACTCCATTACAAGTTTCATCACATTAAACAGAACATAAATGCAAATATAACAATTTCATTATTCAGAAACTCCAGTCTTATTTTGAATTAACTTTATATATTAAAAACAACCTAGGAACAAAATAACACATACTACAAAGTATAAAATTAATACCTGTTCCAGCAGGCTCACCTCAGTAAAAAGAGCTACTTCACTTACCAAATAAACATACTCAACTTTTTCAGCACTACCATTTCCTTATACACAAATTTATTTTACAGCATTCTTATACTGTGGGAGCAATATAAACCTACATACAAAGATGGGACTGCTGAAAATAACTGTGCACACAAGTCTTACAAACTTATATATATAACCCTCAATTAGTGGAGTATAAAAATGACTGAAGTACCATAAATATCACTTAGTCCTTTAATATTTATCATGACTTTGGTTTCAGTCCAATTACTTATGTTATCCTTTTAAAGTGTCATTTAATACACATCACTCATACATCTCCCTGTGAATAAGATAATCATGCTAATACTTTTGAATTGTTATCAGTAATACATGAATGTATTCCCCGTAATATATTAGACAAATTAAATATTTTATTAGAGAAATATGAATCTGAGTTACACAATCTCTGCTTCTCTTTGTCATAACTAATTTAACTCCTAAATCTCCAAGCATAAAATGTAAACTTACGTAATGCCCAAAAATCATTCACACATAATACCTTCTCACACAGGAGAAATGTTCATGGTAAAAATAATTTAATTTACAGCCTTCTAATATATGGCAATGATAGATTTTAAAGTAATATGCCTGGTACCCTGACACTTGTGCTACCTTTCACTTCTGGTGGTAAATATCAGTGTCTGCAATATTTAAATTTGTTCACTTCTCATATGTAAAGGCTTTTTTCTCTTTGAGTGAACATTATTAGAAAGTATCTGGATGCTAGAGAGCAAGACGTCGTGTCACTCAATGTATTACGCACGGTAAAACATGATGTTGTATTTGATACGAATAAGCTAGACAGTCTATATCTTCCAGAAATGGGTTTCAAATTTTTAACAACTTTCTCTATTGTTAGGTGAATTAGAAACTCAATAACTACCCTTGCACTCATCTGGAAATTTTTCCTTGATTCGATTCGAGACATCTACTATTCTACTGTGTTTTGTTCCATTTATCTAGGTACACCAACTGACTCCACGGAAAAGAGTCCTTCCTGAGAAGCCGATAGTTCGCTCAGACAGTCAAGAAAATCCGCCTTTTACGGAACCCAGAGGTTTATTCATTAGACACTACACCAGCTTCCTGGTGGCACAGTCGGTTTAACCACTAGGCAAACTAGGCGGTTGCCTAGGGCTGCAAAATTGTGTGTGGGGGAGGGAGGTTAAACAACGGAATGAACAGAAAATAAATATAAATAACATAAAACTGAATATAATAAACGCCTAAAATAGAAAGAGGAATCAGAAGAAAAAATAAATGTGTTCGTAATATGTCGCCAACAACCTACTTAGTTTTGTATGCAATGGTTTATGTGTAAGTCGACGCATTTTTCTTCATACAAAGGCACACTATTAATTAATGTACAAAGTTTGCTTATGGCGCCAAATAGCCTTGCGCCGGCCCTGGTTGGTGGACTTCAAGTATAGCGGTCGCAGTAGTTTTTGGCCGGTGGAATACTCAAGGAGTGAGTCATTTGAACGATAGCATAATGCAGAGGTTCCCAAACTTTTATACCTTGCGCCTCCCTTAAAACATAAATGTCACGCCCCCTTCCAGAACAAGTGCAAGCAAACAGATTTGACATAAAATTTAGCTATGATTATACATTTTTTTTATAATTTAGTACATATTATTCGATGCATTTAATTTAAAAAAACTGTAATAAAATATACGCTTCATACACTGACTGACCTTGCCACCTCAAGTTCACAGAGTAGGTCCGTCAGCCACCTCCGCCGGCCAAAAACTACTGCGCCAGCTATAATACAAAAAACAAATCCTGGCAGTTATGATTTTAAAAGTGTGTAAAGAGAAATTAATGTTTATAAACTTTGGAACAACAATGCAACGCTTGTAACAGTAGTTTAGGCTTAAGAGAATGTTAAATGTAAGTCATCTTCAAGAGAAAGAGAAACGATTCTTGAAACTTAAATGTGAGAAATTAAAATCTTAAATAAGAGGCCTATTTAATCAAAAGAAATGCAGATCGATGTCAGCTATTCAGTAAACAAATTCAGTATTGGGTTCTCTGCGGTGTTTAATTTCGAAGTACTTTAGTTTCTTATTGAAACAGAAGATTCTCTGGAGATCATTTATATATAATTTTTGTTATAATGAATCCTCTTCACCTTCACATAATCGCAGCTATTCACGGCCGGTCACGAAACTAACATTCTGGAAGGGGATCACAGTTTTTATCAGCCCTTTGGGACAAGTTCTGGGATAAACGTCCAAACTGACATCATTCATAATTCATGGCGACGAGACCTAGCATCGAGGTGTAGTGGTTAGCAAATCTGTTTCACATCCTAGAGGTACCCGTTAGAATAACGGTCCACCAGAGAAATTCCCGGGTAGTAGGGAACCAACGCTCATAATTATCCTATTAAGTTCTGATTCGACGCAAAATAACGCAAATAATTGACACACTAAGTGAATTTTCAGAATACTTATAAAGATCTTTAACTTCAGAGTAATGGTGTACAGAAAGAACTGTGCTCACCAAAATGTAACCTAGAATATTCGGGAGTTGTATATTACGTGCTTTTCCATACACAGAACAAACAAGACCTTACTTCTGGCAGCCACTGTCTTAATATTGCAGTGGAAAGCTCTCTCCAGGCGCTGCAATCTCGTGGGGAACCGCCCAAGGTCTCTCTGTTGCTGCTTGCGTGACCACTTCACATGAAGCGAAGGCACGCGAATTGACATCCGAGAGAAAAACGAATTACTTTTCTCGTAATTAAAAGGCCATTTTTATTAGCTAACAAACTGTTACATTGGTTGTGGAATGTTACAAAGCGATGTGTACGTTTCACCAATATCTCCAGTTGTGGAACTACTTCCGGATTCCTGTCACAGAAACCTTACGTCTTCGTAAAACAGTTATTTGAAAGAAATCGATATCTGCACCTTCAGTTTAACACGTGTTTGCCTCATGATTGTTTCCCTCTGAACGCTTAATCCTTTAAAATAAATTACTTCGCTGGGTTATAGTTGGGATCGAGCGATAAAGCTCTAGGAAGGGACGATACGAATTCCGTCCAGCTTATTGGCCGTGCTGACAGTTTTCCTTCGTATGTGGTTCTTTGAAATAGACCACGATTGCCTCCGTCCAAATAACTTCTCCTCAAATATCTAATATCCATGCCCCGAGGGCATTAAATAATTAACACAGTACCTTCACAGATATAATTAAGGTTATAAAATTTGTCACATTTTGTAGTTTAAGAACGGAAATAATTGGCAGGTCTCGTTTCCTTCTGCATGCAAGAACTTGGATATATTGAGTCGATAATGGTCTTCTGCCATGTTTGGTGGGTCTTCAGGTTGCGGATAAAGGAACAGCCTCCGGTTATGGAGGTTAGCTGCGAATATATTGAATAAGCAGTCGCGGACTGCTGATGAAGGGTGGTCCTTCAGTTCGGCAGTTGGGCGTGAGGCTAACAACCTTTCACCATAAAAAACAGTATTGTTACGCAAAAATTACCAAAGCCTCGGACCTGGACGGACTTTTAGAAATAACAGGGTGGAGGGCATTGGTGAGTTCGGTGATGAAACTTCGTGTTCTGTAAGTCATCTTGTTAGTTAGTTAGTTAATGGTCTTCTGGGTTGTGATGCCGCGTAGTCTGTTAGGTGGTTATTTACGATTCAGAGGAACGTATCTCGATCGACTTCAGTGTGAAGGCTTCACTTCATTCTGAAAACGGAGTCTACATGGTAATTCGGATTGTTTTTAGTCACCTAACAGACCACACGGTCTGACGCATAAAAAGATTACTTTGACCATCGCGAGAAAATCAAGTCTTTTATCTACTGTGTTTCTTACTAGCAGTTCAAGTCATGTCAACTACTGACATTTCTGTATAATGCGAGAACTTTGTATGACTGGACACATCCTATATAATTATAAAGTGATTATTAAGGTGGTAGATAAAGCTGAACAGCAAACAAAACATCTGGACGCGAAGTTAAAGTTGGCAAGGCAAAAGGTATCCAGAATTCAGTGCGTAATTAAGTATGAAAACTCTGGTCGGAGATTTACCACCAAGCTGAGGCTTATTGCCCGCTCTCTCAAGGCCAAGTATCACACATTGAACAAGAATACGCTGCAGACCATCAAGCAGCACTCTCTGGACAAAATACGGGCACTAACCGCGGACAGGAAGAAGTTAGTGAAACGTTATAGGGCGGTCAAGGAGAACACCATCTTTCAAGGGCACTCTTAAGAAGACTGAGCAAACTTTGTTGCTAAAACGACATACAGACAAACCCATACATGAGACCTTCTTTGTGAAAGCCAAAAAATAGGCTTGTCGAAAGATCTGACGTTCGCCTTTCTAAGGTCGGCTAGACTGAAGTCTGAAACCGAGGGTTTCATCTTAGTGTGCCAAGATGGTGTTGCAAACACACTTGTGTACCGCCGAATGGTGATGGGTGTGGGGGTAGCGGATATTCTCTGCAGGGCATGCCGAATGCAACCAGAGGCGCTGATGCAGCTTCTGTCGACACGCCTACATTCATCGACATAACGCTGCTTTACGTATACTCTGTTACCACCTGAGGCACTTTTACGGCATAGATAAGACCCCCGTTTTGCCGTACGCTCCTGGGGACATTGAGTTCGTCGTTGAGAAGGACAAATGTAAAATTTATTGGAACTATTCGTTCCCCACTACCAGGCAGTTAACAGCTACCAAGCCTGACATCGTTCTCATCGATGCCTCTGGATGCACTATGTATGTCATCGAGTTTTCGGCCCCGGCTGAAACTAACATAGTTGTGAAGGAGGCTGAAAAACAGACCAAGTATCAAGACCTTGTGTCTGAGCAAAGACAGCTGTATCCAGGATTCACTGTCAAATTAGTCGTCCTCATAATCGGAGTTCTTGGAGGAGTCAAGTCGTCACTGCTGGCTAACATCAAGCTCATTCCGGCATGCCAGCGCAACGCTGAAGCAGTACTGTCAGCCTCATTCAAGAGACGCTCCGACTACTGCGTGCACACGATCCCAACTCACTGTAGCCGCCCATCTCGAGCTCCGAGCCATGGCTACAATTTCACCTGGTCTACAAGCAGTCGAGATATGACGGCCAAAAGGCCGAAGCTTTTGGCTGTTTGTGGACCAGACAAACAATCGATTCACAGTCACTCAAAAAATATTTGGCCAACATCCCAACCGAACACGACATTAGGGAAATTCGAAAAACCGCCATTCTGGAAACATCAAACATCTTATAAAAGACGTTGAAGTAAAATAAAATAATGCCTCACATGAAATCTGTATAATTCATGTATCACATATCAAAGAACAAATTTTATTTCAGAAATAGCTGCTGGATTTTCTACCTCACGGGCAAGGGTTGTCTTAGGTACATAGAAGTAAATACCCTGAAAAATGGTGAATAAATTAAATAATAATAACAGCAACAACAACAGCTTCCACGATATCAAAAAGAAATTAGTAACATCAGTCTATGAGTATGAAGTGAGACATGACATGATTGGATTCAACATAAAGTTTGTGAAACATTAAGAGCTGAAGACAGAATGAAACGTAGATTCAAAACCAATGAAGCATGCACAGTCTACGCCAAACTGCAGCGTATTAGTTCTGCCGTCGGTTTATCTTGGGAATCAAGTAAATAAAACACACCTGGTTATGCCATTATATCTACTGTGTGGATACAGATGCAATGCACTCTTTGCACTGACCTCTCGCGTGTTATCTTCTGTGTTTTGATTGGCTTAGATAATTTCACATAATTTTTATGAAAACCTGACATAATAGGTTACGCGTTTAACGTCGTAAAATGAATCCCACCTTTGAGGGTAAGGAACCACATATGAACTGTTCTATAAAGATAGCTAAAACAACTCCATGGAACAGAGTTATTCTCCAGAAACTGATAAGTCATTTAAATGGTCAAGAAATTTACCACCATTAATGAACACGAAGGCGTTTTCAAGAGCCCGCCATCAGACCCCATCCTGAACAAGATTAAACCAACCCAAATCCTCATATCCTACATTTAACATCCACTTTAATATAATTAGTAAAATCTTCCCGGGCTCTTAACCATGTCAGTTTGTTAAAACTCAAGATTTTAGGGACCAACTCAGGCAGATAGACCAGGAAGATTTTGTTAATGCTAGTCGCCGTTTAGATATTACACTAAAAACAACATCAATAGTACTCATAATAATAACAAGAATAAGGAACAATCTGTAGAGACGTTTAGAATGAGCCTGGCAAACAAACTAGACATATTATGACACAGAACAAAAAAGTGTGCCATTCCACCCGGATTGAATTGGTAGACCTGCGCAAATGAGGTGAAGTAAAGTAAAAGAATTTCATCACAGCAACAAACTAACTCGGTGCACGTGAAATATTATACCCAATCCGTCCTTCCGTTCTTGGCGCAACAGGAGCAAAGCTAAACAATCATCGTGGTTCAAGGGACTCGTTTTCACGGAGACCCTTGTTCAAATCTCGCCCCGAAAGACAGCTGTACTGACTGAGGTACGTATTTCATGGAATTCATGTCCCTCCAGACAACTGCCGGTGTAGTACTTTAAAATAAGTTTCTTTTACTTCATTCCACAGCTTTTCTAAACCTTCATCCACCAGTTATTCTTCCATTCCGTGTTACAAATGTAGACAGTTCATAAAGCGCCGTTAAGTAAACAGTCATTCAACAAAATCACAGGAACGTGAATTTAATAGATGAAAATCGCTGTAGAAAACACCTACATTTGAAGCAGCACATATTTTAAACAGGACGTAAAATTTTAAATGTTCCAAGCATGCTTGTATGAAGGTTAGGAATTGCAAATGGGCGAATTGAATGTCTTCAATTAATGTAAAGAACGCCTCTATTTATTCACTATTAATAAAGTTTCATGTTATAATAGTCATATTATCACGTCTCGAAAACGTACTTCAACTATCCAAAGATTACAAGTCAGACACAACTGCCGGCGATACGTGGAATTAGCTAACATTAATATATTAGACATTCGGTAGGACTCCTTGGACGAGGGATCGGCCCGTCGCAAGGCCTCTACCTGTACACAGGACAGCACAACACAGAAAAACAAGGACAAACATCCGTGGCTTGAGTGGGATTCGAACTCACGGTCCCAGTGACCAAGCGGCACAAGGCCCTCGCCTCAGACCGCGCGGCCACTGAGACCCGTAACATTAATATGTATAAATCAAAACGAAATTCGACTTAAGTTAAGGCCTACACGATAAAAATAGAATAACATTGCCAGAATGACTATGAGACTAATTAGAAGACTTTCAAACACTACTTCTACGTTACACTGACAATGAGTTGAATCACAACTAAACCTCTGATATTCAGACAAATATATCCATTATTTATGTCAGGTAGTTAGTAGCCTTCGTCTTCAGGGTTGAAGTAAATTGCCCATTGATCTCTCCAAGAGACTTACTGAAAACGTAATATTAAATATTTTACTTACATAAGACTAAACTGATGTAATTCAATATTTTCTAAAATGTCTTTTTCTCGAATTTTGTGGCCATATGCACTAGTCCGCATTTTACAGTAAATTTCCGGATGGTTGTGGTTGAAGTCAGTAGTTTACAATCGGAAATTTAGTAACTGGTAATTGAAAATATATTTTCAACGACAGTTGTTACAAACATTGTCAGTAAATTAGAATATTAAATTCAATCACTTATTAACACTACACACAAATGTCAAATATTCTGGAGGTAACATTTTTAAAGCCTCCATTTTCCAGTTGCTGAGAAGAATTACAATAATAAATAAACCCTTATGAATACTATCTTCTTCACGAACAAGGCAACGTAATGAATGTATCGGTTTCAAATGCACATTCTAAGCTTTTAGCTTCATATTTATTGTCCACCCTGTTGCTGTAAATGAGCAATTCTTCCTTTGGTCATTTATCTTTATAACATTTAAAAAAAATGAAATGGCAAAACTACTGTAGAATCAAATTAGACTACAAACCAGCACATGGGTGAAATGGACGCTTTGCCCACTGAGAGAAGTTTTGTAGCCTACATCCACACACTGTTCATCTTAAAATTAATAACAATTTATTCTAAACCGTTCTGAACATTTTCTCTTCATCGGTGTCAGAAATGAAATTGTACAAGTTCATTGCTACATCCAGTCGCCGGCTTAGAGCAGCATCGGATTCTGCTGTGCATTTGTTTGCCATTTAATAAATTTATATTTCAGATTTTATGAATGAAGACAAAATGGTCGAAGACAAAATTTCAAATCAATCATAGGTTTTTTAAAAAGTAGATTCTTTTCTAAGGGCTACGAAAACAAGCGTTAAGACTTGAGATTAAGTGAAGAATAAAGCCATTGCAAGGACACAGCTCCGACTTTAGGGATGGTCTTCTCATGACCCTGGACTAAAGAGGGTGACAAACCCACTTCGATATTTCGCAAAAAAGTCATGTTAACACATAATTGTTAAAGTACGCCACTGCCAGATGTTAGGAACACACACAGCAGTGAAGAACATAAAATTAAGAAACACACATATAACATCGCGTTATTCATATTTTGCTTTGTGAGCCCCAGTAAGCTTAATACAATTTAAAGCAATGCAATTATTATTTGTATCACCGTCGGCATCATCAGCATGCAAAGGCTTCAACGAGTTGTCACTTAACATATAAATTAACTACATAAACATCTTGGATTAACAACCTGCAACTCTGTATTTTTCCCACAGAATGTATTTGTGGGTTCCGTATGATTCTAAGAATAAACAGCGATTATTTCGTTAGACATTATAAACCAACTGACCTCTTCAATGAAGACTTTTTTCTTTGCTGTAGAACTGAATTTTTAAACGTTATTTAGAACAGCTTCGACTTCGGAGGGTTAAACTGATCTGAATGGTTGCTATGATGAGTTTAATTTTTATACGCTGTGCTGCTTATTTCAGACTATGTTTCAGTGACAGAACTAAAGAAAACTGGCACACACTAATAGTTCTCTTTGTGGTCAGTTACCAGGTCATCAAATTTTTAGCAGTGATTAGAACTGAAAGTGGGTTATGGGATATTTTCTGTATTTGGAGATATCAATGTTTCGGAGGAACATACTGCCACTTTCTTCAAGGCTTCTATTTATAAACAAGGTTACAATCCAGAAGACCAATATCGACAACAAAATTTATTTCCTTATCCTTTCTAATTCATACTGTACGAGTCGTGTAGTCTGAGCGCCTGACAGTGCCTTAAATAAACCATGAATAAGTAAACAGATAGGCCTAATAATGAGTTATCATTAACAAATATAAATTAATAGCTCAAATAATCTGCAACTCGTTTCGTTAAAGTTGTACTTTATTTTCCAGGTTAGTGGTCTACATTTTAGCTGCGAGACTTACAGAGACACGATTTTAAGCGAGAGAAAGGAGTGATTTTCACTGAAAAACGCGTCTATCTGAGTCTTGACATAACTAACTAACTAGATGGCTTACGGAACCCTCCACCGGACCCTGTCCTGGGCCAACAAAATCCAGTCTCCTTCAACTCCTATCTCCCATAGATCCCGCCTGAGATTATCCTCCCATCTACGTCTAGGTCTCCCCAGCGGCTCTTCCCCCCAGGCTTCCCAACCAATACCCGGTGCACACCTCTCAAAATAAAATTCAAGAAAGAAAACTGTGGTGGTCAGTTTAATTAAATGTGACAGTTCAGAGGTAGGGCGGATTTTTTAGATAGATAATTTGTGTCTCACTGGAGAATAAAATGATGTTTATAAGGGATTTATATTTTCAAAAAACACGACGATCGAGTGGACATTAATAACAAACGTTGCGTTAGAACGGGCTTCTTTTTCGGGAAGTCCATTTCTCATCTCAAGCTGAGCGCAGTATTCATTTGCACTAGGCTGCATTTATCAGTTTATCATTCACAATCAAACTTTAATTTATCATTTTAAGACATCGTAAACTACGAGTTACTAACAGTTTTATATTTGGTCGATTCTGCAATTCACACTTCAGCCTAAATATACTCCACACTCCTCAGAGAACAGCTCTTCCTGTTGTGAAACAAAAGTGAACATTATTTTCGACAGATTTTAATCGAGCTTCAAACAAATTAACAGTACATACCACAATCTAGATTACATTTGTAAAACTGTACTTGAAACTGAAACTCGTCTAAATAATACTTGAAAATTAAGTGCGTACCGCAAAGAAAACATCACAATTCATCATTACAAAAATCAGCTGGTTAACTCTGTTTGGGGAAATTATCTCTGTTTACAATGAGAGTACAAAATGAAGAATTGTTGATTGTTGATACAGTTGGCACACACAGCATTGGGCTTTAAATGGTTACATAAAAGATGTCATAACAGTTGCGTATAAACCATTACATTACTCACCCTAATTCTCGGTGCACGAACACTTCTATTCAATTCCAGTTAACTAACTAACCTCTTGCGAGTCGGTTATCAGTGCAAAAAGTGGTGTAAGGGGTGATCAGTAGCTGAAGCTGTCTGTGGTGTGCACGCTCAGACCGCGGCCTGACTCACCTCACTGTAATGGCCACGGCTAGAAACGCCAATATGTGTCCTGGTGGTACCGCGTGCTACTTGAATGACGGGCAATTACGATGCATGGCGGCGCCGAGCCTGGCACTTCGGCTTTTGAGTGTTGTTTACATCTTACGACGAAGACCCGGAAAGGAAAGCCCGAGCAGTTTGGCGGAGTGCCAACTTGTACTGGGGAAGTTTCCGAGGTAGCTGCATTAGTATCCCCCCTCCCCGTAAATGAGGAATTATGCAGTAAAGTAGGCCACGACCACTTTATTTTCAATCTTCCTCAGATGTCTCTTTTAGTTGATTCTCTCAAATCGTCACTGAAAATTTTTTGCGGTTGATACGACGTGGATGATTTATGAACTTAATAATCATACTCATAAGTGAGCTTTATTTATATCACAGAGAATTCCAATCCTATCATGGTGTGGCTGCTTTTTGATGTTTTTGTTTTGAGGGTTACTGATAGAGTGATTTGTAATCCATTCGATAAACAGGTTATGTTTCTCAAAAGCACAAAATAAAAATTTAAAAATGGAACTTGATTTAATGACAGCGCATCACCAAATAAATCATAAAACAAAATTAAAAGTAATCTAAATGCAATAGTTACCTTGATAGTCTTATTATTACAATGTCCGGAAACGGTGTAGCTGTCAGTAGGCCTATAGTGACTTAGCTACTGGCTGGAACGACCGGGGCATAAATTTGTCCCACAATAAGTCATCTTCACGCCAAGACTTTCGTGGCTGGTTACTTCATCGCCTGGGTAATGTATAGTACGCGACTGTAATCTTGAGACTTGCAAGGAATGCAGGAAGCACGAAGCGTTAAAGGCTGACGCCATCTTCCCTCTTTCCTCCTTCACCACACTTCCTCACCCCACAAGTCTCAAGATTACAGTCTTACACTGTAGCAGCAAGCATCCCTGAAACGTCGGTAATCCTCTACCAGACTAAACGGCGCAGTGGTCCAGAAGACAGTTATCTTCAGGCTAAGAATTTCGTGGTCAGTCTATAATGCTGGTTTCCTCATACCTCTGATGATGGAGGCAGCAGGAGCTAGCACCTCTGAAACGTCGGTAAATTTATACCAGATTACACGATGCAGCAACTCAGAATTCATTCATCTTCATGCCGAGATTTTCGTGGTCAATCCACTGGTTTAATTTTCCCTGATGAATAAGGCAGCAAGTACTTCTGAAACGACAGTAATCCTCTGCCTGAGCACATGGCGCAACATCCCAGAATACAGTTATCTTCACACTAAGACTTATGTGGTCAATCTATAATGCTGGTTGCCTCAAACTCCTGATGATAGAGGCAGCTACAACCTCTGAAACGTCAGTAACTTCTAACAGACTACACAGCACAAGATTTCAGAAGTTATAATCCTTCCAGACTATTTGCAGTCAATCAAAAATGCTGGTTTCCTCATCACCCAGATGAATGTTGCAGCAAACATCTGAAATATCAGTAAATTTCTACCAGACTGAATGCAGCAACAGTAGACAGTCATCTTCACCACAAGACTTGCAGTCTATCTATAAAGCTGGTTTTCCCATTGCCCTGAGGATGGAGGCAGGAAGCATCTCTGAAGCATTGGTAAACCTCTGCCAGATTATGTGGCACTACAACCCACAATTGCCACCATGAGAACCTGAAATTCAGCATAGAGTTTAGGTTCTCACAGCACTCAGAGGTCCATCTTCAGGTTGGTGAAGGTGGAGGTAGCAAGTACTTCTGAAACTACATGGTGTCACATCCCAGAGAACAGTCATCTTCATGCCCATTACTGCAAGCATCTGAAGTCTCACTGGTGTCTAATTTTCTGGCTGCTTCCATTTGTCATAATTTTGTTCAAATATCAAACCCAAGCAATATTGTACAGTTCATATTTAAACAGTATTACCTCTAGGTGAACTACCAACAGTCTGAAACTTTTTGATTATCATTGTACGTATTGGACGCTAGAAATACAAAATCTTATGTGAATAACAAGATCTGACCTGTATAGAATAATCCCACCTGTCTTACTGGGTAATAACTGCTTAGTAAATTTACAATCTCTTACCAAACTTAATGCTCAGCCATTTTACTAATATTACAAATAATGTATATTTTATTGCTGGTGTGTTGGCACCTTACTTAAAATACTGATCCGAGCAAAGGTAGTCCAGCCAGGATCAATTACTGAAGATGATGAAATTTATAACTATTTCAATTGGAGGATTTGGGAACTATTTCCTTTAATACTAAGAGCACCTGACACAGCCTTACCTTGGATAAATAATATAGGAATCTGATTCTTGCCACCATATTTAATTCTGTTAATTGTTAGAATTATAATATAATGAATGTGCTGGAAAACATGAGCAGTTAATCTCACCTTACCAAAATGTATTGCTCATGTGAAGGCTACTGTAGATTTAGCCATCTTTTCACAGAACATCATCTATCATCTATGCATTCTTTGCTTGAACAAATTATGGTCTGGGCTTGTCTGTCCAGCAGATTGGATTTGAAAGCTACTGGATGGATTTGGATGAAATTTGGTTGTGGAGGTTGTGCTATTCTGCACAACTTTAAAAATGAATTTTGAATATCCTATGAGCAGTAATAAAATGACAGATGAGGAAAGTCATGAGAGACACTGAGATGCTGTAATCTGTTGGTCAAAGTGGGAACTATCAAACAAGGTATCTTTAATACCCTTAAATGCACATTGTAAAGAATGAGGATATTATGGGTATTCTGATAAGGAATACATTTTCCAAGCTTATTTTATTTCAACAACAATTAGTATAAATCTTATAAATGTAAAACCAGATAGGACTCCATTGTTTGTGTGAGCCGTTGCTATTACAGCATTAATATTTCATTACCAGTTCTGGATGAAGCAAATACCACGTTTTATTGGTACCTATTTTCTAAAAGTAATGATATGTGGAGGCACCATTTTTACAGGAGCAGTCACAACATTTGTTCCCAAGTGTGCATTGTTTTTGGTGAAAGATGGCCATTTTGAAATTTGCTCCTCACTGAATTGGTTCAGGCTCCCATTTGGGGCATAAGGAAGAAAAGATGCAGGAATCTTCAGTCTGTGCTGATGAGAAGTCCTACACCATGGGAATGCTCATGTTTATCTATAGCCTCTGACTATGTTATGTGGGCATAGACAGGTGTATTTTTTGAATCTCTGCAGAAAATGTGAAGATGAGACAGGAGTGTAATAAATCTATTGGACCTTGTCTGTGTCTCAGCCAATTAGAAACAGCCTTCTTCAGTGCTCTCCTTCCTCCTCCTCCTCACCTCCTCTCATGTGCTGAAAAGAGTTCTTTCCTATTATCCCAGACATGACAAATATTCCTGAACCTCCTCCTAATCACCTAATTCCAAACTTTGTTCACTTCAACCCTGAAGATGGAAGCAAAATGTTCTTCCAAAATATCAGTATGCAGCCAAAAGCTACATGATATAACAATGCAGATAACCATAATATTTTCTCACAAAACACTGAAAACCTGAAATTCTATCAACTTGGTAAACTCCTGGTGACTACAGCAATATGGCAATGATGTGGTAGGAGTTAGCAAACGAAATGAAAAACACATGAGATGATTTCAGAAATGATGTGGATGATGTGTGAGAAATGTAGATGGTAAGATGATAGGAAGATCTGACCCCCCACCCCCCAATGCAAACTCCCAACCTCATTTTTGTGTATTTGCTGGAATGAAAGTGCAGTCACTAAACATCACGTTTGAGAAGAAGACACCTGTGGGCCGATGTACTTAACTCAGTATTTGTTGTGTTATGTTTAGTGACATAACGTTTGTTCCCACAAGATACTTTAGAAAGGAAACATTTTGTAATACACTTGCCTTATTGTGATTGATTCCTGATAAAAAATATATAAAACATTTTGGTGCATAGTATTCTGAGCTTGCCAGTCACAGTGGTCATGCGGTCTGAGGCGTGGGCCTTGTGTGCTTGGACATTGGGACCGTAGGTTCAAAATCTACTCAAGGCATGAATGTATTTCCATGTGTTTCTGTGCTGTGATGTCCTGTGTACAGGTAGAGGCCTTGCGATGGGCTGATCACTCATCCAAGGAGTCCTACCAAATGTCTAAATAGATCAAGAAACCTCTAAATGGTGGCCCCTATTGTCTACATAGGAGTAGAGAGAGAGAGAGAGAGAGAGAGATTTTGGGCTTGGGTGGGTGGTAGGTGGGCTGAATGAGGTAAGGTTGGGTTGATTAAGAACGTGTGTGAATAATAGGCTACTTCCAGTGTAATAATGTATAGAGATGATGTAAAAGGTTATACTTGATGAAGTGTGAACATGTATCTAGTTGTATGGAAGATGTACAGCCATTTTAACAAGGCAGTCACCTAGGGCAGCATAAAACATGTAAAAAAATGCAGGTTGTATGAAATGTTTACCATTTTACTGCAACATGAACTAAAAGGCAGAGTAAAGAAAACTAAAACACATTTGAGCACGTTTGTGATTGTGACCTGCATTTTATAAATGTTCAATGAGGGCATCATGAATGGCACAGCAGACATCATATCTGTATTTAGTTTCAGATCACAAATTATTAATCAAATCAAGGATAACTATAGCCGTTGCATATCTTGGCCTTCCAGCACTTTCTGGCAAAGTAGTAGCCAATGGTGCCATGCACACAGAATCTGTACCACAGTCACTAGTCTTGGAGCATACTGATGCAATTTGTGTCTCATTGTGTTTAGCTGTTTTATCTGTGTCTACTTCTCAGTTTCATAAGAATTTGAATGTATTTTGTTTGTGTCTGAAACCACCCACTGACACCAAGAACAAGTTTATGCTCAAACAATAGAAATGGTGGACATCTATAAATAAATTAATGGAAAATTACTCTGCAAATAATAATATAATATCATGAATAATGATAGGGATATGAAACTAATCTACTTTCCTCCAACAGTAATATAGACATATGATGCTGAGATGTTCAATATATTAAGTTCATATATATCAAACCAACTCTGTAAGCAACCGTACTTTATGAAATATGAAGACTGTTTCCAACATATATGGGCAGCATCTTTACTTAAAATTCAATAATTTTGCTTGTAGATCCTAGATATAATAAAGGACTATAAATAAATTATCTTGAAATAAAATGTCTTCAAAAGCAAATAAGACCAAGTGAGATTTCCAGTAAAAGTGCAAGACAGAGAACATGTGGGCTTGCTAATTGTCTGAGGCAATGTATCATATATGTGTTTGCAAGGACTTAATCAACATGCTGTAACAAATTCTTTCAGTGTAACTCTTTTATGATGCACTGATATTGCACATCACAGACTGCTATATCTATTTTTTTAAATCTTGAACTGCAAATGATTAAGGGTCTGTGTCCTCAAATACCTTAGCAGTTGCAAGTTCAAAATTCACATTCAACCTAATATCATTCAACAAGCCATACAATCTAGTTTTCTTTATTTCACAAAACTAAGCAATTTTCCACACTGGTAACATATGTAACTCACATATAGGAGGAATCCAGTTCATATATTGGACAGCATCCAAAAACAGACCATAACCATTTATTGTCATATTCTGCCTTATTCAGCAGTTTAGGCAGCATTATAAAACAAAACAAAAACAACCAACCAAAAAATCTTAACTGCATAAACCATTTGATTTAGGAAATAAAAGAATATTGCTCATTAATAATATATTCATACTTTGATTTTATAAATCTTTATAATGTATAAAATAACACATATATACCTGAACCACCTAGGCCTTAATAATCTTGTAACTGACTGACATCTACTGTGAATCAGAGTCACTCATTGCCCATGTATAATAGCACAAGTTGATAAATACTGCACCATGCCTCGTGAATGCCATGATAGGAAAATATGTTGCACAAATGGTACAGTTCAGCTTTTTGATCTTCCAAAAATTACTAAGCCACACTGACACACTTTTGGGTGAATCCAGCAAATGATGTAAAGCATTTAGTCACTGCATTTTACAAGTGCTTTAACACTGTGGCCAGAAGCAGTAAAGTATAGTGTGAAGCATATATTGTTGACTTCTAAAATGGATATTCAGGGTGGTTCTTGATCCTGAAACAAATAATTTTACATATGCTGAAAAGTTGATGCAAGCTTATAAATATAACTGAGTAAGAGAAATTAGGCTGTGCTCAATATAATAAGAGCTTATGTTAAAAGAAATTAAATTAAGACATTCACACTTAGCACTAAATATATTAATTATATATAAAATTACGCATTTTTCTTAAAAATAAAATTGTTCTGATATATTTTATGCAGACAAAGACAATGTATAATATCAGTGAGTCAAACAGTCTGTTTTCTGAATATACAGTTCCTTATAGAACTTATGTTAAAGTAATGTTTCCTTTAAGAGTCTAAGTAAAAGATTAGAAATAATGATTTCAGTTCTGTTAATCAGAAAAATTTACTTTTTTAAGAAGTATGAAAATAAAACTAAATGGTCTATCAAAGTGGAATAATGCTTTGCTTTTTACCAAATGGATTTTTTGTGTTATTATGGTCAAGTTTGGTTTACATGTTATCACTGTTTGAAAGGAATCATACATTAAATATAATATGTTCAAGTAACTGAATCAGCAATTTCAAAACAACATGAGTTCACAAAACTCCCTTTCAAGGAAATAAAAAAAAATCCAGTAAACACAGTATTAGTTTAATACCTGTTTTATTTTTACCCAAGAACAATCAGCAATTATCTGGGTTTTTGATACAGTTACAGTTCTGTAACATACTTTGATTTTAGAGTTTCTTTTTTGGTTTTGTTTCTACAAGTACTAACATAATATTGAAGGAAGTTTGCATGACCTCCTTTACAAGTACTGGGGTTACCTATAGTGAACTGCAGCACTCATTTCACCATGGGCTCTGTAATGTTACACACCAGGGTAAACAATTGTGATAAATTAGTTATACAACAGAATGTAGTAAAAATCTTATGTAGTAAAAGTTGATCTTACAGTTTAATTTTGCAAATAATTATTCTTATGTCTCCTTTTTTGTCTTGCCTGATCATAAAATAAAAGGCAAAAATTATTTTTTCACGTTCTTTGCAAACACTGGCAAAAATATTTTTCACATTGTTTATATTAAGCACAGTCCTCATTTTTAATTTCATACAAGACAGTAAATCACGTTCATATTAATTATCTGCATTGTAGTTACCCTTTGAAAAATCGAAAATCAAGTATCCTCCCATCTGATCCCTGATCCAGTTTGTTCAATGATACCACGTCCTCACTGCTCAGCTCAAAATCATGTATCTGCAACAAACTTACTGTGTTATTACTGCACCAGTACATCCAAGAAATTTAAAATATGAGGTTACTTTCTGCTGTGTGTTAAGGACTGGGCTAGACATTTAAAAATTGTTAAGTTTTACATTATAATTCAATACTGTACTTGAGGAAAATTTAAACATTTTTGGGCAGCACCATTACCATGAATACTTTAAAGGGATTCATAAACATACAACAGTTTTCATTTAGTATGGGTCAAAAAGATAAATAAAATAATGCTGATTGCTTGGTTGATTGGGATTTGAGGTACTCAAATCAGTGAAGTAATCAGTTGTGTAAGATTGTGGTCTCTGGGTAGTGACACTTGTGTAGTCATTCTAGACAAACACATCATATCTATCTTCCTTATACACTGAAGACAGATGGAACACTTTCCTCTGAAACATTACTGATAACCTACAAGACTATACGATGTCATAATCCAGAAGTCCATAACTATTGACTGGTTGACTGATTAGACAGATAAAAGGAATTCATACTTTTATATTCCACTATTCTGTGCAAGACTTAAAGTTCCCAGGTCAATCAATTTGTTACTTCATGATGCCCTTTCAACTGAAGAGGTTATAAAGAAACAAGTAAAATTGGATGATCACAATTTGTAAGCAGATGTGGATTTTGAAGAAAGTAGCCATGGGCTGAAGATTTCTGTCTTCTGGGTTGTTGCGCTGTGTAGTCTGGTCAATGTTAACCAACGTTTCAAAGGTCATACTGCCTCCATCATCAGGGTGATGAACGAGGCAGCATGACCTCTGAAACGTTGGTTAACATCGACCAGACTACACAGCGCAACAACCCAGAAGACAGAAATCTTCATACTCACCGCTGACCGTGGGCTATTTTAATATTTGGTCCTAGCATTTGCTTGGAAAGACTGAGGAAAACCATAATACAAATCTTCCCAAAGAGACAGTCTGAAAATACCAGTCATGATGGCTAGTAGCATGGTTGAGAAGTGGACCAGTATCTCACAAATACAAATCAGTGTGTTACAACTGCATCAAACAGGGTGGTACACATTTAGGACTATAGTTTCAAGTTGAGTTATGAGTTTTCACAGCACATGGTTTTTGTCCGGTTTGAGTAGCTGTTATAAAATGTCATCACCAAATTGCATGCTTCAAGGCCACAGAAGGATTCACCCTTCATACTGCATGGCTGCAAGTCAACAGTACAATTTTGATATGCTGCAAGTTCTGAATTGTCATCACTCTCTTCAGTAAGCAGTCACATTATCTCCAGTGGCATGTTTACTGTAAATCTTAATTTCTACAATAATTTATTTACCGTCTTTACACAAACTTAAAAATGTTGTAAAAATTACTTAAAATTATAACATTTTTTCATTAGATACTAGATATAAAAAAAAACTTAATTTCTACATTTTTCACAAGTTCATAATGTCTGTTATTAAATGTGTTAAATTGCTGTGAGTTGATATGAAGATCAACTTCAAATGGCCTTGGCTGTTACAACACCAGTGTAGCTGTGCAGATTGGGAATATCTGCTATTATAAATCACAATAAGAAGACTATTTACATGTAGAATTATTACAAACACATTTCCTAGCAACATGAACATTTAATTTAATTTTCACATTAAATACCTATAAAATAAGGTATTAAACTATCTGACAGACATGGTTCCAGTCATCATGCAAAATTACCATGTGTACACAACACAAAAACATACATTGAACTTTCTCATAGAGATAAAGATCGATTGAGATGTGGTTCTTGAAAATATAAAGTTTGAACCTTCAACTACATTTATTAGCCAGAATGTAGGTGGAAGGATGTGTAGAACATAAATTTGTAGCAAAGTATATTTTCTACTAGGGAGTGAAGAATAATTTGGAACAAAGATTTCTAATTTATTAAAATAATAAAATGTCATGGCAAATGTATCACGAAGGCATTGTTATATTAACAGAGATATGAGAAATGCAATAATCAAAATATGTCATTGATCCTATTATTATTATTATTATTAAGTGTTCTGTCTTACGACAGGTCCATTGCTCTGCCCAAAAAGAGCTCTCCAGTTGTCCCTATTCTCGGCTTCTCGCTTTAATTCCTGGAACGTCATCTTCTTTCCTTGTTTAAGGTCGTCAGTTAGCTGTATCAATCTTCTTCCTAGTCCTCTCTTTCCTTCAACCTGGCCTTAGGTACTAATAGTTGCAGATTTTAGTAACTGCTGCACAAAATATCGGAATTGGATGGTAACTGAATTCTCATTGCCAGAAGGTCTTCGTTGCAAGTATTTGTTTTATCTGGTTACAACAGTGTTGAGGTGAAAGTTTTCCGGTGACAGGTCTTGATAGTTGGTTCATCGTCTTCACCGTCTACGTCCAGACATTCTCTCATCCTCATCCATAAAGCCGGTGGGTTTGACTCGTGTATTTCTCTGAAACTGCCATCCCCTGTGTACTCGGAGGAGTCATTGACTGAATTATCTGCCACACGTCCCCAAGTCCGGAGTCAACCAGTTGGCTGGTCACGGCTGATGAAACTAATCTTTTTGCACGCCCGTTAGCTACCTGCGCGTTTGACACTTACAGCCTCCTGTCACACTTAGCCAAAAGTTGTTATAACAGCTCTCGCTGCACTGAAGCCGCTTCTCGTACGCGAGATCTCGCTACCCCCACTCAGGCCCAATTAAGCTGAGACTTTCTTTCCAAACAGAATTTTACTTCGTGCATTCTGTTACGTGCCGCCCAGGGCACGAGGCCCGCAGATTGGGGAGTCAGTGATCAAACACCAGTCGTCCTCGTGCTTTCTTTTTTTTTCTGTACGCGGTCAGTTTGTTTAATTTTCTATTTTTACTCCGCAGTAGTAGCGCCTGGTTTTCTACTTCCCTGCTGCAGGCAGTGATTACTGATTACTTTCAGAGCAAATAATAGAGCGTGCAGAAGGGTACAGTCACATTCATTCTGTATAGACCTGCTTCAGTCCTTGAACCAGTGAGGACTTCACGTCATCAATAACTAGTTTGAAAAGCCCGTTTGAAATTCAGCGGGGGCCGAGTTATTTCCTCATCAACTTTCTCCTTTCCTTTATCCCTTTTGTACTTTTAACCACTCACATCTTTTCTCTCGTGTTTCCTTCTCATTCCGTTTACATCTCAAGAGACATACGCCTAAATATGAAGAAATACCACCCGCACTACGTCTTTTACTACTAGCGACCGAAACGTCTTCACGCTCATTTTATCCTTATCAGAAGGACGAGCGGGCACTGCCTGGGGGCACGAAAGAGAGAGAAACGAGAAGCGTGAAGGTTTCGTGATCGGCGACTGAACTTCCCACGTGCTAATGCGATCACGAAGAAGGGACTCGTGTGTTCGACGGAATACCGGAGGACAGCAGGGACAGGTGTGTCGGCGATGACTGTACGTCAGTCGCCA